>JAGTXR010000303.1:0-379202 GCA_022606575.1 Glossosoma conforme
TCAGCCGACTTGGCTATTGCTATGCCTGAGCTGACTCACGTTGAAACTAGTATTTATGTCATTGTTATCATCCTATGATAGATGTCGCTATAGTATATATTCAAAGTATGTATATATTTTTTATTATTCAATTAGTCTTCATTTATTCACAAGCTTAAGTCGGCTGAGCGGTATGAATACCTGGGCATAGTTGGTTTCCAAGGTCCGCATCCCGCTTCTGCCGTTATTTTTCTGCTTGAATTGACGCGTTGAAAAGAATTTTATGTATAGTATATGTATATTTAATTACTAAGGAGGATATCTTTATAATAACTCTCTCAATTTCGTGAAAACATTTTGTTATTGTATAAGATAAACATAAAATTGTATAATTTAAAGTAAACTAATATTAACAATGCATTAAGCTTGATATATAACTACTAATAATATAGTCAAATTTTATTAAAAACCTTTATTGAAAACAAAAATAAGTGTTATTTTTAAGTCTATGAACTTTGGCATTTAAATAAAACGAAACGAAACTGTAGTGAATGACAACAAAATATTTTTTAGAAAAAAAGATGCGTAAAGTAAAAGCCGCATTTTTTGTCAAAGCTCAGCACTCGAGGAGCTTTTCTTCCGCTTCAAGATTGCAGCCTTAATTAGAAGTGTTCCACTCACCCACTATCCCAATTAGAAGCACCACTGCTGTGACAGCTGCAAGTGATATACAACCCAGCGACATTGTGCGGTTGTGTTTAAAAAAAAAAGAAAAACTAAGGCACGATTGTCGTTTCGTGTCTGAAACAGACTCCGCGTGCTCCCGTTATAATCACGGGCGATTCTAGTTGCGATCAAGGAGGAACTGCGAGTTTTGGTGTCATCTCCGTGACACTATACTCTCACGACCTTACCCGGCAGAGGTCTGCGGCACACTGAGCCAATACGGTGAAGCTCACTGCGGCAACTTCCCCATCGCCCCTCACTTTTCAACCCCCGTCCGCCCTTTGTTTTCTCATTTCCAAGCGTTTATTTAGAAAGACGTGTTCGGCGATGCGATATATTTATTTGAGGCTTATTTAATCCGACATTGCAATGGTAAAGCACTCAAAACACCAAAACGAACATTATTAAAACGATTAACAATCAGAGCAGAGAAGTGCACACTGATACCGATGAGAAAATTAAAATAACACTTATTTATTTGATAATTTAAAAGAATACAAAAATAAACTTAAAACTACGACATGCGTTATTGAAATTATATTGAAGTAAGGGTCTAGTCAGTCCAAGAGAATCACTATTTCTAAACATTGTAGACACACAGGAAAATATCCAAAGAACATACGAGAACGTTGAGAACAATTGAATACAACTGAAAAAAAAAACAAAGGAATTCGAAAAGCAAAATTCAAATTTAGTTCCAATTTTCTTTTTTTCGAATGATTCTCTTGCTACTTGGAACGCCATATAATATTAAGTGTCAACTTGAGTCTTTCTTTTATTACATAGATCATATATTTATGCGGAAAAAGAAATTCTCTGGCTTTTCATCTTACTCAGGTGTTTACTGGACACGGAGTATTTAGGATAGTTACTAAAAAGGTTTGGTCTTTTTTATTTTGATGCTTGTCCATGTCATCATCGCGTACATCAGACCGTAAACATATCTCTGATGGAATGCATCATCCATGAGAACAGGAGACGTATTCTGTGTAGTCTCTTAGGAGTCTTAACCATTTTTGGGGACGACATTCGTGAACTGCTGCTTGGTTCTGACGGTCCCTGGCTGTTTTAGTACATTAAGAATATCGAAGGGAAAACGCGCGCGGTTAACGAGGCACACATTGAACAGACCTTTATCTTTTTTATTCTCTGTCTCTTTGCTTGCTCTAATCTTGTGTGTAATTTTCAGAGTACCGTGCGCAACCACTTTTTTTATATATTTTTTCTATTAAAGAACAATAAATCATAAAAAATCTCTGTAAATCCGCTGTGAACATATTTTAAACACTGTAAAGGTCCTTTCGAATCATAAAATAAAAAACTTCGATTCATGATCATCATTAACAAGCTTTTTTTTGTTTTTATGTACACACGTACAGGAGAATACCGACAGGTGGTGATAGTGATTCTGAAGTTTCATCTGTGAATTCTATGACGCTTACCATTCTACATACAGCTAGGCGCTGCATGCGGAGTGTTGATCTACCAACGTTAAAGACTACAGCCCGACATTCACGCATCATCCTTATTACTACAGGAATTCACTATGAATGAGTGGTTTTCACGACACGACTTTCGTCTACCACCAATTTTGATTAATAGGCCATGACTGGAATTTTGCGGATGAGGGATCAAATTCACAACAACCGGGGGTATTTTTAGAGCTTAGAAATTGATTGACAATCTTTATTTTAAATCTCCGTCGGGAATCGAACCACGACCTTCGGTTTGGTAAGCAAGGGCTTTCACTACTAAGCCACACCCGCCGGCACAAAAAAAATACTAATTCGATGAAATGCCGTCCTCCAGATTCTGGAACCGCTCCACTTATACATATGTAATTGTAAAAATATGTAGTTCGGGGTTGTTTTTTAAAATAACCTACCTATCTAAATTAATACAAGCTAGTACGTAAGTGGTATGTTTACAAAACGATCGATTACCTACTTTATTATTGAAGAGTAAATTCTCGTTCAACAGCCCTTTAATAACAACCCCCATTAGGTTACCATAGCAACGTATTTAACACACTGGAAAGATTTTCAATTTAACATTGAAATACTCAAGTATTATCTATTTTAAAAGTATTTTTGATTTATTGGCTTTAACTTAAATGTATATATGTACATTTAATGGTGAATTGTATATGCAAAGTTATTAAATCAGTTAAAGCTGAGCTTTTATTTGAATTGATTTTGGGGCACAGATAATGTCAATAGAATTGAGTTTCAATTCAACCAATAAACATAAAACGAATGATCAAGTAAGTGTACGATTTTTTATCATCTCGTTTTTTATCGTACAATGATAACAATTATAAGACATATTTCTTGCTCGTGAAAATGTGACACAAATATTGATAAATCAGGTGATACGCAAAGCATCAATGCCATAATATAGCATAAAAACATTGCAGATCAAAACTGTCAAAATAATATACTTTAGGCATCGCCTTTATTAATTTTCTGTTCTGTATTTAGATCAAAGCAACGGAACACTTTATTATTTAAAATATTCGAATGTTATTTGTTTCGCTTCTATTTTGTTCGATTTCTATTTTCGCTAATTATTCAAAAACTATGTGAACACAGCATGCCTTGCAATGCATTATGATTATACAAGTTTTCATTTTTCTGATTAAATAATCACCTTTTATTTTTTTTAAGTAAAAGCTTATATATTGCTGGCGGGTTATAGCTTAACGGTTAAAGCGTTTGCTTTTCGAACCAAAGGTGGTATGTTCGATCCCCGACGGAGATTAAAAAAAATATTTTCAATCGATTTCTAAGCTCTAAGATACCCCCGGTTGGTGTGAATATGATCCCTCACCCGTAAAATGCCAGTCATAACCCATAACGAAAGTCGTCCCGTGAACACCACCCATTCATAGTAAATTCCCGTAATAATTGAATGATGCGTGATTATCGGTCTATAGTCCACATGCAGCGCTTAGGTGGTATATATATAATATATATATAATAATATGTGGCATGATAAGCGTTATAGAATCCACAGATGAGACATCATCATCACTATCACCACCTGTCGGTATTCTCCTGTATGTGCTTACATCAAAAGCAATTTCAGTTTTTTAATTGTTCAAATAAGTCATTGTATTTTGGTAATTGGAAAACAATAATTAACAATTGAATTATTTGTTATTATAAAGCGTTTTTTGAATATTCCTTTCTTATGAGATCCGAGATCTTATTTTTGGCTTATGTAAAAAGGGGTCTCGCATCAAATAAATTAGTATAAACTTAACTCCGGTCTTTGGATTTATTCTCAGTGCCGCAAAATTGGTATTCCAGCATCACCATTTAAGCTGCCGTCATTTCGGGACCGCGACCTCAGTTCCGGAACACCTATTATGCCTATACATATATATGCTCCCCCCGTCTATAATGCACTTGTAAATACGGCGTGCTATTGTTGTAGTAGCGGTCATGTTATAGCAAAGTACATGTTATGTATTTTTATTTTTATAGAAAGAAAACACAGTCAAATTAAGAAGGCGACAAATAAACTGTCTCATTGCAAAGTTTTTAGAAAATGAAGGACTTTTTCAAACACTCGAAAGATTTTCTTCGGAGGCGCAAATGTCTAATGAATATGTTGTATGTGACAATATAGATTTGGAAATAGTATTGCAGGATTTTCTAAATTTCCACTACTTTAAATATAACAAATATCCCACGTTGTGCAGAAAGCGTGAGAAGGCAGAGAAAGATTCGCCTAAGATAAGTCCGTCCAATGTGAATTCGAAAAGAAATGTGAAAAATTTGAACAAAATAAAAACTGACGACCAATATGATGTCAAAAATCATTCGGTGGATAGCGGTTATTGTAATTATTTTAGTATCAAGCAATTAACCAATGCGGTAAGTAATTTATGTTATTTAGTCTTCTTCGTAGTAGTATCAAACCGGTGGATTGACTTGTAGCAACAAAATCTTGCATCTCGATCTCCACTTCTCTCGATCCTCTGCAATCCTCCTCAGCTCAGCATAAGAACTACAACTCATGTCCTCGACCACTTGCTGTAAATGCGTCTAGCGCGCCCTTTACAGTTTCTACCCTCAACCATACCTTCCACAATGTCGTGATGAAGACCATCGTGGCACATGATGTGAGATGGTTCTTACTAGGTGCCTATCTTCATTGATTATGCTGAGAACCTCATTGTTCGTGTCATTTATTTAGTACATACTCATAAATGATAAGTATTAAAAATCATAGTTTTGAGTTTTTATTATTAAAACGATTTGTTGGTAACAACAAGTAATTTAATAACACAAAATAACTAAAACTTAACAATCATAAAAACTCACAATTCATCTAAAAAATTTCAACCCTAAAAAAATTGTGAGCAAAAATTTACGACGTCTACGAATTGGTATTAAAAGGCGGGTTTGAGAAAAAACTAGTCAAATAATTAAAAGCCCTGGCATTCCATTGTTCAACAAAATTCCCAAGAAAACTGTAAAAATGTGAAGCCTGAGAAAATACAGTGCCATATAGAAAACTGGCACAATTGAATGTTTCAGAAATTGATAAACTGCTAGAATTTTACCGAACCGAATTGACGAAAAAATGTTTGAGATAACTACCGAGCTCATTTTATTGAAAAAAATATTATTGAAAGCTTTATTTAATAGAGCTTTCAATAATATTTTTCAGCGGAAATAACGAGTATAGAGCAGAATTTAGGATTCTGCCTCCTGGCGCTGTGCATCAAGCTCGATAGATGGCGAGAACAATTTAATGATTTAAAATATCATGACTTATCTCTCAAGTCAGTATTTCAAACAAGGACTTTTCAATCGACTCAAAACTGAGGACAGTTTTCTCAAGGAGTGGCATTCTTCATGGTCAAATAATATTTTAATTCATCGCTAAGTTTTTTATATTCCAGCAACAAGAAACGAATCCAGTTGAAGTAATAGGCGACACAAAAATTGATGATCTATATAACACGCTTTTAGAAAATAGACCAATATCGGGATTTCTCTCCAGCATTCCGGTGGAGTACAAACCGATGGCAGAAAGTATTTACCGATCAACGAAAACGTGCAATTCGAATGTAACGTGGAAAGAAGTGATCGGTTTGGAAAACGCTAAAATGGCTCTTAAAGAAGCCGCGATTTATCCAACAAAATATCCAAAGTTGTTCTGTGGACTTACTTCCCCTTGGAAGGGAATTTTACTATTCGGTCCTCCCGGTACCGGAAAAACATTGCTGGCTAAGGCCCTTTCGAATCAATCTAATAGGACGTTTTTCAATGTATCTCCTAGTATTTTGTTGAGCAAATGGAGAGGAGAATCAGAAAAAAATGTTAAGGTGAGATTTATATTATTTTATTAAGAAGCTGAACCCGGCATATGTTGCAATGCATCTTGTTTATTGAAATGATTTTGCTAATGTTTGCTTTGAAACTATCGCGAACATATAGGCCGGCGGTCATAGCTCAATGGTCAAAGCGTTTGCTTTGCAAGCCAAAGGTCGTGGGTTCGATCCCCGACGGAGATTAAAAAAAAAAAGATTGTTAATCGATTTGTGAGCTCTAAAATACCCCCGGTTGGTGTGAATTTGATCTATCACCCGTAAAATTCCAGTCATAGCCTATTAATTAAAATTGGTTGTGGACGAAAGTCGTCCCGTGAAGACCACCTATTCATAGTAAAATCCAGTAATAATAAAGGATTATCAACACTCCACATGCAGCGTTTATCCATATACACAATGGTAAGCATCATAGAATTCCACAGATGAGCCTTCAGAATTACTATCACCATATGTCGGTATTCTCCTGTATGCGTTTACATAAAAAAATATATATACATAATGTTTCCAAATGTATTTTGGACGTTAAAATCAAAACTTTAATACATCGTAAATTTTAAAATGATAGAAAAGCCTTTCAGTTTGACGTCATCTGTGATAAAATTTGATGAAACAAATTTCGTGACCTTAAACCTTTTTATCCAGCGTTAGAGGTACCTGATTGTAGATATTTTAAAAATAGTTTTGTTTTATTTCAGATATTATTTGATCTCGCCAGGTATTACTCACCATCAATCATATTCATGGACGAAGTCGAAGCTCTCGTTTCCAACAGAGATTGTCCAATGGAACATGAGTCGTCCCGCCGACTAAAAAGTGAAATTCTAATGGAGTTGGATGGCTTGGGACGCTGTTCGGAAGACATACTATTCTTAGCAACATCAAATTTACCCTGGTAAACAATTTGTATAGTCAATGAAGTAAATAATAATTTTATTTCGATATTTCAAATTTTATGTTTGAAATAAAATAAGTTGGTCATCGTGGCGTCAATGATCTCATAGCAGACTCCTCTGATCTCATAGCAGACTCCTCAGACGAACTCCGTGGAATTTCATCTCACTCAAGCGTTTACCGGACACGGAATTTTCAGAGAATTCCTAAAAAGATTTGGCCTCTCTTCTTGCAACGCATGTCCATGCGATCCAGGCATGCAACAGACGGTGAGACACTCTCTCGTGGAGTGCATCATCCATGAGAACAGGAGACGCATTCTGTGTTGTCGCCTGGGAGTCTCTGCCATTTCTTGGGAGGATTTTCCGGAATTGCTGCTTAGTTCTGACGGTCCCTTGCTGTTAAACTTCATCAGGGAAATCGTCGGGCTACAAGAGCGGTTAACGAGGCTGACATGGAATAGGCTCCTACGTTCTTCAACTATTTTTCAGACGTATATTCTAACCTTGTGTGTAAATTGCAGGGTACAACACGCAACTATATATTTTTTTCTACATTTTTAAGTGGAAAAAGAAGACTCCTTTGATTATCTTTACTATGAAAATAGTGTGCCTACTACATAATGCTTCTTAAATTTAATTATTATTTTAATTTAGGGATATAGATCCTGCCATATTGAGAAGATTGGAAAAACGTATTTATATTCCACTACCCGATAAAACATCAAGATGTAATATTTTCGAAACGTATTTGAAAAATTCTGATTTTGATATAAAATATGTTTCGTTTGCTGAAATATCCGATATGACAGATGGATATTCAGGTGCCGATATACACATTATATGCAAAGAGGCAGCCATGACATCGCTACGGATATTATTAGCAACATTGGAAAAAAAAGGTAAATCTATTAGTAGAATAATCAAATGATATAAATAGATATGAGTATATAAATGAATACATGATATTAACACAAATTTTTCACATATTACAGACTGTGTGAAAAATTACAAGAAAGAGATCAATCAGGATGTTCTGAAATCGGCCATTTTAAGAATAAAACCTTCGGCAGTTCAATTATTAGAAAAATTCAAGTCGTGGGCGAAGCTTATGAGGTCTGAATAAATAAAATCCAAAATAAATTGCATTAACCTTTAAGCCCCCAGTGGTTTCCTTACGGGACCGCAGATTTGCGTCGTTCAATGCCCTACGGTCCCATACAGGAGTGCTTGTGGTTCATTTCTCAATCGGATTACATTAATTTGTAATAATAGTATTAAAGTAAGTTCATGGAGGAATCTATTGTGCGACGAAACCTTACAAACATTGGCCTGCTAGGGCATTGAGCGACGCAAATTTGCGGTTCCGTATGGGACCACTGGGCGTTTAAAGGTTTCATATTTTAAAATATTTGATGAATTTGTGTTGGATGTGAAATAAAATTGTTTTTAATTTGAAATAAATATATTTTTAATATGAATAATTAGTAATCTCTTAGGAATCTAATTGTCCATTTACAAGAGCGATACCGACCTGTACCATTTTTTACTCCATCTAGGCTTCTTTTATCCACAATAAGAAGGTATCGATCCAATAATTTGACACCAATATCACACATGTAAATGGTTCTTATAATAGTATTTCAGATAGAATGCTGTTGACATTTAATACATATACATTGTTTAAGATTAAATATTGTTTATACATTATTTTTATTCAATACAATATATAGATTGTTAAAGTGCAAGTCCTATCCATTAGCTTCATTTATTTGGGTTTATAAAATATCGGTAGACGAATACTTAACACATTGTTGTCGGGAGAATGGGATGTCTAAGAATATTTAAAAAAATGTGTGCTCGAAGAAACCTTGACGCAGATCCCGTTGGCTTGATTTTTTTTGACCTTCAATGCGCAATAATTGTTTTCAACTTGTACGGAGAATTGGGGTTCTTTCTACCTGACGAAGGGATGAATAATAGGAATGTTTTGTTCATATTTCAACAAAATATTTGTGTTTATGTAAAGTGTTACTTTAAAGGCAGATTTTTTTGTGTTTGTTTACCATCAATTTATCATTGCTGCACAATAAGGTAAACCACATTTAAAATTTCACTAAATTATCGCGAATATTTCAAAAGCTATAGACTTTTAAAAAATGATAAAAAAACTCGCTCGCGAACCCAAAAATCACCCGCGCCAAGCCTGCAATCACCATAAAACAATACCCGCAAACAATGTGTTAAGGCATTCAATGATTTTGGAAAAGTGTGCTTACAGTACATATAATTAAAATGCAATTCTAAAATAAATGTCAAGCGGAATACAGTTGTATCAAGGCAGTCGTTACAGAGTAGATTCTATTTTACACGGTAAACATTCAACTACACATTGCTATTAATTGAAGGTGCAATACATTCAATTATTCGCATTTCATAAATAATGACAGTTGGCCTATTTTATAAGATATTTTGACAGATTATGTGTAAAATATAATAGCGGGAATTTGGCCGTCCTCCGCCGATGTTCCATTGTTATTTCCTGCGGCATATGAAAATTTAAAAAGTACTTTATCGCCGTTAGGACACACGGCAACCACTTTTCTTAATCCTTTTGTGCCGTAATAAGAGTCGGATCCCTGAAATGATGAATTTTATTGATTAATTCAGAAATTGTCATCATAAGTAATATAAAGAGTGCAGCAGCATTACTTCCTTTTTTAAAATGCGCGGTATTCAGTTTAATCAAAATCAAATCATAGAGCCTCAGAATGACCCCTGCAATGGGAATCGAAATATCGGAGAAAGAGAAGAAAAATTAACAATATTATCCTTTAAACGCCCAGTGGTCCCATACGGGATCGCAAATTTGCGTCGTTCAATGCCCTAGCAGGCCAATGTTTGTAATGTTTCGTCGCACAATAGATTCTTCCGTGAACTTACTTTAATACTATTATTACAAATTAATGTAATCCGATTGTGAAATGAACCATAAGCACTCCTGTATGAGACCGTAGGGCGTTGAACGACGCAAATCTGCGGTCCCGTAAGGAAACCACTGGACGTTTAAAGGATAAAGAGTGCAGCAGCACAACTTCCTTGTTTAAAATGCACGGCATTCAGTTCAATCAAATTCAAATCATAAGCCCTCCGGATGACCCCTGCAATGGGAGTCCAAATCTCGGAGAAGAGAAAAAATTAACAATATGAATTTACATCGAGATGACCAAGAAAAACGCATTATCATCTAGGAAAACAAAACAAATTCCTCACCTTTAATGTTGCACTGGCGATGTATGAAGTGTTTGGTGATATTTCGATGGGGTCTTTGAACATTGCTCTGAAAGTGTCATCAGTTCCATCACAGCTGAATGATGTGTTGTTAGAGCCACATACTTTTTTCGAAGACGAATGTATAATCTATAAAAAAAACATTAATATATTAACATATATATATGTTGACATCAGCATGATGTAGTCCTTGCTGACTGGTACCGAACACCTCGATAAACAATCTTTCGACTCTTATTTTTGTCGCTTGCCATACATTTTTGTGTCCGCCATATTGAGGACTAGTTATATAGACCGCCGCTTACGGCGCTGGTGACCGACCACGGACCGCACGGATCAGTTATGTGTGACGACAGAGAAGGTCGCATTATGGCCGGCGGCATGTCATCGCGCCTGGCTGGAAGCTTGTAAAACTTAATCGTAAATATATTTCAATGTGTTTCTGAAAAAGTCTGTGTTATCAATCTGCTCCTAATCCTGCCATCACGCGACTGAATAACAACCTTTTGAGAGAGAGGAGGATGTTAATATATGTATATATATATTACAAAGCATAATTTGTGACTTACTTGTATCTGTACTTCATATTCAGAGGATCCAAAGAAAGAACCGTAAAGTCCAAAACCTACAACGAATATCCGTTGGTCCACTGAGAAAAGTATTCTATCTGAAGTACCGCTGTAGCCCCATCGAGATTCGGTATTTACAAATCTGTAAACAACCAACAATATTGTAAATCATAAAAAATGTATTTGCAAAAGAGAAAATTATACATTGATAACATTATATAAGTCATAGCAAGTTTTGACTATTAGAATAATTACATGTGTATAAGAATTGCAAATTGAATTTTAATGTAAAATTTTTTTTTAACCCTTTGGCATCGGTTGTCGGCATATTCCGTCATAAGATTCCCCGACCGTTGACATTGGTTGACGTGATATATATAATTTTCTACTTTTTTAAAATAGTTTTTTATGCGTCATCTGATAGCTAAAGGATACAAGAACCAATGTGATATATGAAAATAGACCAGATAAGTACATTTATGCTTCAAATACTAGTTTTATAATTGACAGTATAATTGGCATGTAAACCGAACCATAATGAAAGCAACATGGAGTTGTCCTTTGAATAATGGAGATGTCATATGTTTAAAAAAATATGATTTTGTTGCTCTTCACCTGTGCACCGTTTGTTCTTTGCCGGTCATGCAGCATCTCGGCAAGTCTAAGAAGTCAACGTTCGGCTTCGGGTTGACAATGTAGTAGAGAAAAAGCTGGACGCTCTCCCCGTCTGAGAGCAGACCGCTCTGTGCCGGGCCCGTGGCGAACTCCTCGACAGACATGAGGGGGAAGCGGATGTTCGTGAACGCGCGCCCAATGACAGCGCGTTGGTTGGCCGCAGTCACGGGGAGCTGGCGGCGACCGCACTCAGCTTCCGACCAGCGCAACACGGCAGAAAATATCTTGGCTTCTCGAATACGAAGGGTATCCCTGTAAATATTCATCCACAGCATATAGTATTTATCGTATTTACATTTTATTAATATTATGACACAGAGAGATGAGGACCACACGGTGAAGAGAGCCCTCAAGACCTCGAAGACCACAGGCAACCTGGACTGCAACTGTAAACAAGGATCTGAAAACTCTGGGTTTGACCGAGAATGCAACGCAGGATAGACAGACATGGCGAACGTGCACAAGAAGAGCCGACCCCAGATGATGGGAAATGGCTAGGATAAAGAAGATATAGATAAAGAAGATATAGTACGGTATAGACGCCGTGCAGTGAAGACGTCTATACCGTCGCTCTTGTTTTAAGCAATAAATCGCACTTAAAAATAAAACTTATAAACATTCTCTAACACCATCAGAATCGTCATCAAATTCTTTACAAAACGTGCATTATGGTTTATATGCATCTTTAGCGATCGCTCGTTAAACAGCATCGACGCGCAACATCTTTGGCGGAAGATCTCGTGACGTGCCGATGTCGGCCATTTTTTATTTTATTTATATCTCCATGGCAACTCATATGAATCATTTTTCTTGTACGAAATTTTACGCAGAAAAACAATTTGCGTTGTGGTTGATGATAATTTGAAAGATCAGATTTTTTTGGACCGAATGTTGGCCGGAATAAGCTAACACCCAGCTAACCTCATCAGGTCAAGCTGGTTAGGGCACTCTATTGTCCTGGAGGTAGTAAATGCCCTCCTAAGGCGGATGAACCTTTATGGTCAACGGCATTAGGATGTGGAAATAAAGGGGGAAAATACCACATTAAAGGTCTTAGACATCCCACGTATCAGCAAAAAAATGATTGCATCTCAAGTAAAATTTTCCGGAGATAAAATAGTCCCCCAATCGGATCTCCGGGTGGGGACTGCTCGAGACAAAACAACCAAGACAAATAAGAAAAACCTTCAGCCAACAAGATATGCCACCTGGAATGTTCGAACATTACTGCAGAACGGCGCCCTAGACGGGAGTATTTGCAGCAAGTATTCGAGGACATGAACTGTAGCGCTTATGCTGAGCTGAAAAGGGTTGCGGAGGACCGAGAGGAATGGAGATCGAGATGCAAGATTCTGTTGCTGCAAACCAATCCACCGGATTGATACTACGAAGAAGAAAGAAGATATTTTATTAATATTCACATAATTATCCATAGTGAAAGGTAGCAGTAAATAATAGCATTACATAAAAATATGACAATGTTACATTACTTTCTTATATTTATTTACTTATTTGTATTTGTTTTTTAAGAACATTACAAACGTAAAGCTCAATATGTAAACAAATTACATTTTGCCGGCAGTCATAGCTCAATGGTCAAAGCGTTTGCTTTGCAAGCCAAAGGTGGTGGGTTCGATCCCCGACGGAGATTAAAAAAAAAAAGATTTTTAATCGACTTCAGAGCTCTAAAATACCCCCGGTTGGTGTGAATTTGATGCATCACCCGTAAAATGTCAGTCATAGCCTATTAATTAAAATTGGTGGTATACGAAAGTTGTTCAGTGAAGACCAAAGTAAATTCCTGTAATAATAAAGGATGATGCGTGAATCTCGGGCTGTAGTCTATGACATTGGCAGATCAACACTCCGCATGCAGCGATTAGCCATATACACCATGGTAAGCGTCATAGAATTCCACAGATGAGACTTCAGAATTACTTTCACGATCTGTCGGTATTCTCCAGTATGTGTTTACATAAAAAATAAATTTAAAAAAATGTAATAAACATTTGTAATATTGTTCAAGATACGCAATAGCTGCTGACCGCTGCACATGATGATGATGATGATATATAAGTAAACATGACCAAAGTAAAGTGTGACATGTACCTTTCTAAAACCGCATTTAGTGTAGCCTGGTCAATATCAGTAAAGCCATCAGCGCTCAAGGCATCTGCAGTGTTCTTGTCGATCATGTCCAAGCACAGTGCAGCCAGCTGCGGCTCATCAAACAGTTTAGCTTGCGTCAGTAAAAGAAAAGCATTGTCACTGCCGAGATTGTTTTTCAAAAAATCCACGCAGTGCTCTTCCAAAGCTGAAACTGCATACTTCTTAGCTGTGTAAAGAGTCGTCATCACCGTCTCCGGTCCGATCTGAACTTCATCAGTGTACAAGAATTTCAAAAGATGTAAAAATGCAGCAGGTTCTACGTCAGGTAAATCAATTTCGTCTGATGTGGTCGCTAAGGTCCCATTGAACATTGCGTCAAACACGGCGCTTCCTACAGATAACACAAACTTGTGGGCCGGGATCCGCTGCTGCTGAGTGTCTTTACCGACTACGAAATGGACGTCGCTGAGTATTTCGCTGTTAAAGAGAAAAGCCAGTCTTTCTTTGAGCGTTGTCTTGGTAGCTTGCCAGTTGTAGACGGGAGGACATTGAGAATTGGAGCTGTCGCCCTGATCTGTCGCATCTTCGGAGTTCCCGGGGTTTTGGCGGATCTGTCGGTTTGTTGGTTGCATGTTCTGAGGGGCATCGTTGGCAGACGAATGTTCTTCAATCCTTAAATTCATGACTCTCGCCACTGTCCTTTGGATGTCGCCTTTTGAATGAGCCATTGTCAATTAATTTCTTTATACGTATTAAATTACTTCATTCAATTTTTCATATTGATTTTTTCTTATAGAAAATCTAGTTGTGAATAACTTAATACATACAATAATATTATGAAGGAATTGTAAAAAACAACACTATAAAAACACGGTCCGTAGTGATGTGCCGGCAGCTTGGTTGTGACAATAAAGAAATTAGATATAAAACAGTAATCAGTAGGTATTATTGGATGTAATAATTTTCTTTTAAACATAATTAATTAATTGTCTACATATTTCACACCATCTTTTTTTTACGCAATATATTACAGAAAGTGGCGCGTACAAAAAATGTAAAAAATTTCAAATTTAATTTTAAAAAATTAAAATATCGCACATTTGTTTTATAAAATTTATAAAAAACAAAATCTGAACTATAAATGCGTAGACTCAGTTTATTTAATACTGTAATTTTCTGTACAATAAATTCCGCATTTTCTGCACTTACCTTGTCTGAATGCGTACATATCTACAATAAATATAATAAATAAACTTTTAGTCTTCAAAACAATATTTTAATTTGCAATTTAAGCATTGAACGGAATTGAGTAAAAAAAGGAATGCAACTTTAGTAAGATATCGACTGTGTGATATTTTAATTTAGTTATTAAATAATGTTATTAATAATGCAGCTCAGTCAGCATGTAATATTTCCTAGCAATTATTTTCTTTGATGGGAAAATGTTTGCCACAGCTCGAATTGTATCATACGTCGTTAAAAATTTACAGTCATTCATATGAAGGTTATTGATAATCCTATACATGGTAAAGCTATCTAAAATTAATGTTTATAAATACATTAAACAAATATTCTGTTCATAGTAGATTGAAAAAACAAGTAAATGATATAAGGCACAAGAAAAATATTTGGGACACGACCTTATAAAATGCGATAACATTTTTTGTCTTTGAGGTGGAATATTATCTGGAATAATACCTTTTGTATGTGTTATTTTTATTTACAATACTTACTTATTTAATTGGAATATCGAATATTTTAGTACTCAATTTCAAAATATTTACTTATGTATGATATTATTAATGCTGCTGTAAATTACTCTACAAAAAGTTTCTACCTAAGATGATTTGAATTTTAACCTTTTTGAATCGGTTGTCAGGCATATACCATCATAAGATTCCCCGACCGTTGACATCGATTTACGTGATATATCGTTTTGCTACTTTCTTAGAATAGTTTTTTGTGCATTAACTGATAGCTAAAGGATACAAGGAGCAATGTGATATATGAAAATAGATAAGTACATTTATGCTTCAAATAATAGTCTTATAATTGACAGTATAATTTGTATTCAAACCTAAAGGTAGTGAAAGGGCTAAAAATTGGTGCTACGAAGAAGAAGAATAGTTCGTCGATAATTATAAATTACATAAATATTTGTCTATGAATGAAATTGCAAATTTATTGTCTATCACAACATGTCCGCAATCTTTCCAGCGTTGACTTGTAAATTATACAGGCGCTGAGCACGAGACGGGCAATATTCTGCATAACCACCATCGTCACATCGCGTCGTATCGCTCGTGAGCATCGCGTAGGAGCAGATGTCAATCGTGATCTGTGAACCCAATAGCTGAACCAAGATGAGTGTCGATGCCTATGGCCCTAGCTCTCAGACCCTCACGTTCCTGGACACCGAGGAGGGGGATCTGATAGGGGCCGACACGCAAGGGTCAGAGTTCGAGTTTACGGACTTTACGCTGCCCTCGCAGAGCCAGACTCAGGCCTCGCAGCACGACCACGGCCCCCACGGCATCAGCCAGGTGACTAACTGCGTCATGTTTCCATGCACACTCATGACGTTGACGAAATAAATTATCATTTTTCCACAATCGTTACTTTCGATAGTCATTTATTTCAATATCGAGAGCAAAAAACAACACAACATACTTGTTTTTATGAAAACACATGTCGAAAATTCCAGCGAGTGATGAAAAAAATCCTTGTGGATTCTATGTTGCTTACCAGTTAACAGGATGGCTAAGCGTTGCATTTGACAGCAAAGATTATGTGTATATTATAATAGAATCAATGAAATACTGCGATTTGTTACGCAAAGGAATCTAATATACCATTTTCTTCCGGGTAAATCCAAAGAGGAGACTCTTAAACTTACACTAGTACATTGGTGCTACTATATTCAGTCTTCAATGACATGATGTTTGTAGATGTTAAATGATCTGTATTTTTTGTGTTGATCTGTCAAAGTCATACTTAATTAATTAATGTATTTTTTACAAATATCATCAAATTAAATCTGGCTCTGTTGTGGGCATTATGTGGATATACAGCAGTGTTAACACTTCACAGCAGTGTACTAAGCTTCACAAAATCAACACATTCTCTTTACAAAACAAGATGTACATCAACCCTCATATTAAAATATTTTTCCTATAGTTGGTTGATTTTTCATGTAACGGTCCCTTCAATGTTGTTATTTTGGGTTGAACCGCCACTTAGGACTAAATGGTGCATGCCTCGAGAGCATCAGGCTAATTATTTTTATATTCAACTGTATAAATGTTACCTTTTCTAATTTTTTCTACCAATTTGAACAGTAGAATAATGACAATAAAATACATTTAGATATAAACGAATGTATTGGCAAAACTCATCTCCGTGCTCCTTTATTTGTCCATGTATTATTTTTTTGTTTAGAGAAATCGCACTTTCAAATTATATTTTGTTTAACAGTAGGTATTTTAAATTTTTATTTTATTGTCATGTCATCAGCCTATAATAAACACCACCTATAATTTATAACGTAGTATTGATTTTATTAATTAAGCCTTTTACAATTAAGTGAAGTGTTATCAAAGCACAAGCTGTAAAAAATGACTAAAGAGCTATGCAAATTGGTCACCACATTAGAAATGTTACCCTATCATGGGCATTTCACAATATATTTTTTAAATTTCCGTGAAATCAAAAGAGGAAAAAAATTACAATGTTTGACTGTGATCCGGCACTAGTTCAATTGTTTGTTTTTTATCCGCCGTCAGTTGGAAAGACTAATTATTGCATTTATGGCCGTTTGTCTGTGGAGTAGCTCTGGATTTTCATGAAAAATAATTAATGGATAGTCATGCATATAATTTGATTATTTTTAGTACTTGTGTTATTTTTATGTTGGGAAATTATTTATTAACGCAATAAAAAATCTATTGATGGATACAGTGGGAGTCCCCTTTAAACAAATGTACTTTTCATACAATACTCATTATCATTTTTATGATTATTTCTTATCTCTTTGATTGAAGTACTTTTCATTGTGAATGATAGATATCATTTACAAAATGAGGTGATCCCCCCTTTTAATTAAAAATAAAATAAGTTTATTTATGTGCATAATAAGATTAGGAGTCCTTATTTACATTATTAAAACATTACAAAATACTTAAGCATAAAACAGGACAGATTTCATTGTACAAATTTAATATGGTACATTTTGTTTTGTTTTGAGGTATTTATTTTTTGTACAAATTTGTGGTCGGCAACCTTTTAAGAAAATTTGTGAGAATACATAAAAAATTATATTCATAAAAAATGTTTAAAAGAAAAAAAACATTTTTTATTATTCTTTATACCTGCACTTTATTTGCCTCACACCGCATCACACCGAAGGCCAGTTAAGTTTTCTTGATGATGCACTAATTCAGATTATGTTCAGTTAGTAACTGACAAGTCCAGCGAAAGTCCTCTCTGAACAAGTGTGGCCACTGCACAGAAGTGCTAAAAAGAAAAGACTTGTGAAAGAGATTAGAAACACATTAACCGGTTTTAAGGAGATGCAGATGGAAGATATATTCTCTCACCGAAAATACGAGTGAAAATGTTAAATGCGTGGGAATTTTTCTTTAGTGGCCACAAAGTTTGCATGCTCCATAAGGCCAAGGCGATTCCCTCGAACTGCATCGAAAAGGACTCCTCTTTCTAACAAAAAAAAAGTGCCAGAGAATGTGCTCTGAAGTATGGAAGGGGGCGCCACAGGGGCAACTAGGGTTTGAAACTAAATTAAATGAGTATAATCTGTTTTAAAAATGCCGTGCCCAGTCATTAGTTGGGTAGACCAGTGATCAGGGCTTATCCCTGTATAACTTTGTCATTCATCTACGTGCAATTTTCCCAACTTTCACCAGCACAATGATGTCGCTTTTATTGACAGTTCGCAAGTGATGCATTTAGCCGCCTCTGCACAGTTAAGGCAACTGCAAAGAAGAGCTAAAGAAAATATATTAGGATTGAACAGCTTAAAAGGATAGTCGTTATGTATCTATAGAAGGAAAGAATCTTAGCTGTTTTATTTAAATTATTTCTTCTATATGAAATTTTGACAGCCATTCCAGTGGTCATCTTCAGGGTTCAAAACTGGATTATGTTTTATTCCTATAAATATTTTATAAATTATCTTTTCAGGTAAATGGCATTGGAAAATCCGTGGACATCAGCTCTAAAATCTTGAGCACCTCGCAGGCGTTGGCCGAGCTGCAGTTTGAGGAGGAAGATGAGGTTCTGTACAACAACCGGGAGCTGCCAGAGCACGCCTGCAAGTACTGCGGCATCCACGAGCCCAGCACCGTCGTCATGTGCAACATCTGCAAGAAATGGTGAACATCCCTCTCTACTACTTGTATTCACCGTGTTGTTGTTTCCGCAGTAGAAGGATTGGCCTGACGGGAGGTAGTACTAGCACGGTCTTTGGCAATCGTGCTTTCAGCTACTCGGTACTAATGGCCTGGAACTCGCTACCGGAAAGCATAAGAGAGCTGAAAGCGGAGGCATCCTTCAAAAGCAGACTCAAGACCCACCTTTTTACTCAGAGAGGCAAATAAGCGCTTTTGGAATGATCATTCGGTCATAAAAGAGCGCTATGCAAATACTAATATAATAATAATATAATAATTGGCTGGCATTGTAAATAACCGTTTCCAGAGAACACCACGTGGAGGTTCTTTCTTTGCTCCCCAGAAGACTGCGGCGCGGAGCAGACGCTGTCGCACCTTCTGGAGTGTGCACTGTGATACGAGTAGCTGCACTCAGGAAGACCTGATGATGGTGGGGAGTAACGCCATCGACGTCACCCACTTCTGGGCAGACGGGATCTGACCCTGTTGTTTCCGACACGATTATATATATACTTGTCTTCACCCATGATATGTTGAAAACTGTTTACTTTGTTATATTATGGACTAATGTTATAATATAAAAGCTAAACAAATAGGTAATATTAACCCTCCAGATGCGAGTGTTGATGCTGTCGTAGGAGATCCTTCTAAATCAAAATTGAGTGATTGATACAATTTTCAGGTAGGAAAAAAAAGTTTTGTGAAATAATATAATGTATTATGTATGTCTTGCTTCAGGTTTTGCAACGGGCGTGGCAGCACATCTGGCTCGCACATCATCAACCACCTGGTGCGAGCCAAGCACAAGGAGGTGACGCTGCACTGCGACGGGCCGCTGGGAGAGACGCTGCTGGAGTGCTATTCCTGTGGGGTGCGCAACGTCTTCGTGCTGGGCTTCATCCCGGCCAAGGCGGACTCTGTCGTCGTGCTGCTCTGCAGGTCAGTACTGACTCTACTTCTCAACACTGATGGCGCTTTATCTCAACCAAGATCGCATAATACAACACCATCTACTGAAACCAGCATAAATCTAAAAACCCGTTCCATACAAATGTATAAAACAATTAATTCCTTCATATTTACATGTGATTGTGTTTTAATTGCTTATTTTTCTAGTCGGGATCAAGAGGAATCTAACTATTCAAAGATCATGAAAATCGGTCCAGCCGTTCTTGAGTTATAAATGGTGTTACTAACACAATTTTCTTTCATATATATAGATTTACCATACAAATAAGTAAAGGATATTGAAATTATGCAGTTTCACCAAGAATTCTTAATTAACAATAATTCTACTTTATCTTTTGACATATTTGACAAAATTGAATGATGTTGGCAAAGCATCTGGCGCATCCCCACATATCAGCAGTTAGGAACCATTGTTTTAATGTATATTGAAAATAAAAAAAATATGTATAACATTAAAAATTATAACGAATCAAATATTTTTAAATACAAATTTCATGATTTTCATAAAATTTTATGTTTTCATATTGTTATTATATTTTTAGGCAACCTTGTGCTGCGCAGAGTTCACTGAAAGACATGAATTGGGATCAAGAACAATGGAAACCCCTCATAGGTCAGCAACCATTACTATTTAATACCTTAACCCTTGCTTTACAATGATGTCTATTTACTACAACTCGACGATGAGAATATGTATATAATAAGTGCCCATAATTATGAAAGTGTCGTAAGTCAAGAAATTGTAAAAAACGAGTTATTCATTGATTACAGATCCCAATGTTGTGAATTAATATAATCTTCATCCAACATTCATTTAAAAAATGTAAATACGGCATTTTATGCAACACGAAGTTGTCGCTTTCATTGTTTTTCAACCAACATCAAAACACAAACCTTTAAATATCTCAGAACGAATAAAACATGACTTACACCACTTTCATAATCATGAGCACATATATAGATACTGAGTGAACAAGTTTTGTATTCCTCCGTAATATTATTAAGTGTTAAATAAAATTATAATAATGTATAGTTATTCATTTGTAGTGATGGAAATAAATAATTTGAGGAAAAATCGGGTATAGAATCACGCGCCCGTGTCATGCACCTGCGCGAGCGCCTACGCAAATGAGACAAACTTGTTGTCTCGGCACATTGTCAGTATGAATTCGGCTACGTACAGGTCACATCGCGCTGAATTTTACATCACAAAAAATTGTTACATTTCAACTTCAACCATAGTCAATCGAAGCAATATTTAGGAATATTCACATTTTTCCTGTTTTTAAATGACATTTTCATTTGGTGTTGAAAATACATATCAGAGCTCTAGGATGTTTTTAGCACAGTAAGGGTATGTGTTAAAGAAATGTTTTTTGTGTTTATATTAAATGATGTTGTATTTCCAGCTGACCGTTGCTTCTTGCCGTGGCTGGTGAAGGTGCCGCTGGAGCAGGAGCAGGTGCGCGCCCGGCAAGTCACGCCGCAGCAGATTGGGCGCCTGGAGGAGCTCTGGAGGGACAACGTGGACGCCACCTTCCAGGACCTGGAGAAGCCGGGCGTGGACGAGGAGCCCTACCAAGTGCTGCTGAGGTCACTAATACTCATCCGAAAACTTATTTCTTATCATTTCTAAAATAGATTGCAATCTATTTTTATAATATATATATTTTCATCTGAAAATAATAAATCTTTATATGAACACAACGATTACAAATACTTAAGGCAAAGATCTAATCAACCTCACTAAACATTAGTATCCACTGGAGAGAAACGAACCTTTCTATAAAAAAATTGTATCAACTCTAACAAGTGACTGTCACTACTTCCGGCGACCTCAGTCCGAGTCTGTCCAGGACTTATGAGGAACACGGCATTGTTCCGTCCCGGGTAGACGACTGAATTTTTTCAATTATTTTATTTAAAATAAATTTCAATGTACTTCTCAACGAGTTCTTCGGTTTGTGACCTGCTCTTCATCCATTCACCACAGGTTCTGATGACGGTCCCGTTGATGCGGACTTTTTTTTTAAACGGGGATGTCAAAATGTTTTAAAAAATCACGATTTCATATTTTTTATCTGTTGTAGATATGAGGATGGGTTTCAATACCAGAACGTGTTTGGTCCTTTGGTGAAGCTGGAGGCCGACTACGACAAGCGGCTGAAGGAGTCGCAGACGCAGGAGAACATCGAGGTGCGCTGGGACGTGGGGCTCAACAAGAAGACTATCGCCTACTTCACTCTGGCCAAGACTGACGGGGACATGAAGCTCATGCAGGGGGACGAGCTGCGCCTGAGGTGAGCAGCACGCTCTGCACGGCAGGGGGGTACCGGCACTGTCTTTCTTCGTAGTATCAATCCGGTGGATTGGTTTGCAGCAACAGAATCTTGCATCTCGATCTCCAATCCTCGGTCCTCCGCAACCCTTTTCAGCTCAGCATAAGCGCTACAATTCATGTCCTCAAATACTTGCTGCAAATACTCCCGCCTAGGGCGCCCTCTACAGTTTCTACCCTAAACCACCCCCTCCACAATATTGTGAAGAAGACCATCGTGGCGCATGATGTGACCGATCCATCGGGCTCGCCTCTCTGAGATGGTTCTTATTAGGAGCCTATCTTCCTTGATTATCCTGAGAACCTCATTGTTCGTGACAGGAAATTCCGAGAATTCTTCTGTACGACCACATCTCAAAGGCCTTTTTTCTTCAAAAGTCTTTTCTTATCACTTTCAGATAAGCACCATGTCTCACAGCCATACATTAAGATGCTCCAAACAAATGTTTTGGCAAGTTGCTTGCGGAGCCTTAAAGTAATATTCTTTGACTCAAGAATTTTTGCTTTTATTATTGAAAGCTAGCCTTGCTTGATGTATGCGACTGTTGACTTCTCTTTTTGTTCTGCCATCCCAGGTGATGGCAGAACAGCCAGCACTGTACAATAATGTAATAGTTCAATAGCTTGTCTGTGTCCCCAGATATGTTGGTGAGCTTCACAAGCCCTGGGCCGGGGTTGGCCATGTGATAAAAGTGCCTGATAACTTTGGAGACGACATCGGCCTGGAGCTGAAGAACAACAGCGGCGCCCCCAGCGACTGCACCAACAACTTTGTGGTCGACTTCATCTGGAAGAGCACTTCCTTCGATAGGTCTGTAAAACTATCCCTTCAAAATACAATACAAATATTTAAAAAAAAAATTAAACTTATTTTTCATTATTTTATTAACAACTTAAATATATTTGGACTGGAGCTTTGAAGACCACATGTGACACGCCGGTTTTCCGTAGTGATATCAGATCGATATAGCCCTTGCAGGCTGGTGCCGAAAAGCCGCAATATACGATCTTTCGTCTCTTATTTTTGTTTGCTTGTTGGATGGAAACACATGTTAGTAACATAAGACATGGCGCTTGTATCGTCATTTTCTTTGACAAGTCCTGTCAGATAGAGCGCCATAATTCTCCTACTGGTCAATGTGTTAATTTCGGCACTGTGCTGTCACAACTACCGACCGGACGGACGACAGAAGTTTGTCAATCTTTTATCTTAAATATATTTCAACGTACTTCTTGAAAAGTTTTTTGATTTGGAGACCTGCTTCTCATCCCTCCATCACACGTTTCGTTGACGATCTCGGCGAAGCAGAGTCGCTTTGATAACAGGGATGTCAGTAGAATACTAGGTTAATGCTGCATACTCTCAGTCGCATCCCTCGGCAATAACAAAAGCTGATAATTTTGTTTTGTTTTCATGTAATGTTCAGGATGCAGCTGGCCCTGCGCAAGTTTGCCGTGGACGATGCGTCCGTGTCCGGGTACATCTACCGCCGCCTACTGGGCCACGAGGTGGAGGAGGTGCTGTTCCGCTGCCAGCTGCCCAAGCACTTCAGCGCCCCCAACTTGCCCGACCTCAACAGGTCTCAGGTGACTAGATACACTCTACATACCATCTCCTTAATAGAAGCTGACAGCATTCTTACATCAGCTTATATGGTGTTGAATTATTTATATTTTTACAAATTATATATTGTAATATTGTTTTAAATATATTTTGTATTAAATGTAATATAGTAAAACCTCTATCTATCGTTTTTAAAGGGAACTATTCAAATAAACTATGAATGCGGGAAGAAAACAATGAATTCAGGATTAAGAGGACATAATATAAGGAGATATGATGGATAGAGAAACAATCAACCTGTGAAAATGATTATTTGAAGAAGGAAATCTACACAATCTCAAAAAAATTATGAGCCTTTTGAAGAATGTGAAGTAGAACTTATATATTGCTCAGTAAATATGTTTGTTTGATCCACTCTAAGTTGAAGCAGTTCTTCATCAAAAAAGTACTTGAAGAATTCATATTATTCTTCATTTGTATATTTTATCATTTTCTGGATATGTTTTGTTTATCTAATCTAATCTATAAATAATGTTTGTATTTACATTTGACACAATCCACATTTCCAGGTTTACGCTGTGAAGCACGCCTTGCAGAGACCGCTGTCGCTGATCCAGGGCCCGCCCGGCACCGGCAAGACCGTGACCTCGGCCACCATCGTGTACCAGCTGGTGCGCCAGGGCGGCGGCCCCGTGCTGGTCTGCGCGCCCAGCAACACGGCCGTGGACCAGCTCACTGAGAAGATCCACAAGACGGGCTTAAAGGTATACAGACCCCTCCCAGCCACCTTCGAGTATATTCCTTCTTAACGCCACCACGTTAGTTAAACAATCCTGTAAACTGAAACAATATAGTTTATTTTGTATAATTCAGGTGGTCCGGCTGTGCGCCAAGTCCCGCGAAGCCATGGAGTCGGGGGTGGCCTTCCTGGCGCTGCACCGGCAGGCGCGCGCGCTGGAGCCGTGCTCCGGGGAACTGCGCAAGCTGCAGCAGCTGCAGGAGGAAGCGGGCGAGCTGGCAGCCGGGGGACGAAGCGCCGCTACCGGGCGCTGCGCCGGGCTGCAGAGCGCCGCCTGCTGGACGCAGCCGGCGTGGTCTGCTGCACCTGCGTGGGTGCTGGTGATCCCCGCCTCGCCCGCCTCAGCTTCCACTCCATCCTGATCGACGAGGGCATGCAGTCCACGGAGCCCGAGTGCATGGTGCCCGTGGTGCTGGGCGCGCGACAGCTCATCCTGGTGGGCGACCACTGCCAGCTCGGCCCGTGGTCATGTGCAAGAAGGCGGCCAAGGCCGGGCTCTCCCAGAGTCTGTTCGAGCGCCTCGTTGTGCTCGGAATCAAACCTTTCCGCCTTGAAGTTCAGTATCGGATGCATCCGGAGCTGTCACGCTTTCCGTCCAACTTTTTCTACGAGGGCTCGTTGCAGAACGGAGTCGGCTCGGACGAACGAAAACTTCACAAGATCGATTTCCCCTGGCCGATCCCGGAGAAGCCGATGTTTTTCTACGTGACGCAAGGACAGGAGGAGATCGCCGGCTCTGGGACTTCGTATTTGAACCGAACCGAAGCGGCAAACGTCGAGAAGATAACGACGCGATTCTTGAAAGCGGGAGTCCGGCCCGAGCAGATCGGGATCATCACCCCTTACGAGGGCCAGCGTGCCTACCTCGTGCAGCACATGCAGTACCAGGGCAGCCTGCACTCCAAGCTCTACCAGGAGATCGAGGTCGCCAGCGTGGACGCCTTCCAGGGGCGAGAGAAGGACATCATCATCATGTCGTGCGTCCGCTCCAACGAACACCAGGGCATTGGCTTCCTCAACGATCCGCGGCGCCTGAACGTCGCCCTGACGAGAGCCAAGTACGGCATCATCATCGTCGGCAACCCCAAGGTGCTGTCCAAGCAGCCGCTGTGGAACCATCTGCTCAGCTTCTACAAGGAGCAGAAGGTGCTCGTCGAGGGGCCGCTGACAAACCTCAAGGAGTCTATGATTCAGTTTGCGAAGCCGAAGAAGTTGGTCAACGCGGCCAATCCCGGATCACATTTTATGTCGGCGTCAACGTATGACGCGAGAGAGGCCATGGCTCCCGGAGGAGCTTACTGCCGAGCCACGCCCCGCCGGCCGCACGACCCCCTGGCTTACATAGGACCGGAGCGCGCGCAGGCGTAGGCGCTGCAGGCCGCGGTGCCCATGGCCATGTTCATGAACATGGCGCCCGTGCCGCCGCGCTTCTGCCAGCAGCGTCGCCGCCGCCCAGCGCCAACCTCATCGCGACTTCTGTCGCGGGAGCCACTGTCGCAGCCCGGCGGGGTGTCGCTCTCGCAGGGGCCAGGCCAGGGCCTGTCGCAGCTGGAGCTCAGCCAGGAGTCGGTCATGCTGGAGTACCAATCTCAGGCTGACGGGCTGCTCTCGCAGGACTCCACGTACCAGGGCAACTACCACCCGCGGGCGCGCTTCTCGCAGCCCTACTGAGCGCCCCCGAGGGCCCTTGAGGCCTGAGGCCTGACACGCCACGGGAGCCGGTGGCCGCAGGTGGCCGCGGCCGGGCGCAGCGGCAGACAGAGAGGCGGCGCACCCCCGCGCCCCGGGGCCGGATGTCGTCACGCACGATTCCCGTTCCGAGCTGAATTGTCGGCTTTTATTTTTTTATTTTATTATTGATCTAGTAAAAAAAAACAACTTTTTATCGACTCGGTTTCTTTTTTCGTTCATCACGAGATGATCGACACCGCTCCATTCGTCCCGAGTGAAGTCAGAGAGGATAAAGTTGTTATTGAAACATGATTTCAACGGATCTTACGGATCCGACCGACGTTTAAATATACATTGTGAATTACGGAAATGGTATTTTGTGATAATTATCATAGCGAAGAATATATTATGACACCCTCCCGTAATGATTAATAAAAGGAATGTTTTTCATAGTACGAGTATTGCCTCACCTTATATACATCACAATTAAAAAACCATTTATTCCTCTTGAAGTAGATTAGAGGGAGGATTTTATTGCAAATATATTAAAATCGTTTGAAAATAAATTGCATGACTAGAAATCCTAATTTATAATTTCATCTGTGCTCGGTTTTTTGGTAATTGATATTTTCTTATAGGTCATTTTAGATTCTCCAAATAATAAAGTGGTGCTATTAAATTTCACAAATTTTTGAGTTTATTGGAAAGCAAAGGTGTAGGTTTAGAGAATAATTGGAATAGTAATAATTAAAGGACCCATTCAAATGAATGTTTTCTGATACGGCGGATTGGAATGAATAAACAATGGAATGCGTTTGATTAACAAATTTGTTTATCCCGACTGTATTTTGGGTAAATACTACAACTGTGATCAACAACTATTATTAGTCTTTTAAACGTGCATAAAAATGATGTAATATTTATGGAATCTATTTAGAACTTGCCGAGATCATTCTGACGGAGAAAATTAACATCACTTGTATAATGGAGGATCGCTTGTTTGTGAATGAAAAATCTGAATTACGTTAAAAATTTGAATAGTCTGTGTTTACAACATACATTGGTTTTTATTGTTTGATATATTTTATATTATTGTTAGTAAAAACATAAAAAAAGAAACTCGACTCTAAAAGGTGCCTATCCTAAACAAACGAACAAACAAAGAAACAAGCTTTTGATTGTGGGACAGAATTCATTCAACTAAGCTTAAGATGAATATTATTTTTTTAATGAGAAGAATTGTAAGCCCATACGTTTTACAAGTTTAGGAAAGGTACCTAATAATATAATATATATTTTTTAACTTAGGACAGTGAGCCATATGGTATTAGAAAACATAAGAAGGATATATGTCTATTGAAACATTTCACACAATTCAAATAATTAACTTCCTCACATCAGCTTACTTAGTCAATAGTTTATGTATGTACCATATTTTATTAACCTGACAAAAACTATGAACTAAAAAGTAGTATAACCGATGGTAATTAAAAAGTTTATAAATCCATGGTATCACAAAAATATTGTTTTCATTGTAATTGTTTTTCAGAGTTGATAATAAATTAACTTTTGAATCCTGATTTTTTAATTTTATTTCTTAAAATTACTGTAAAATAGGACTTGGTGGAGGAATGAGGAGCAGATGAGCAACACAAAGAGTTCTTTCAGAAGCACATCGACATATATTTTCAACAAACTTGACAAACTTTCAGTCCCGGGTGGAGCGTTTGCTTTCAGACCCCTGTCGGATCACAACACGCTATTCGTCGCGGTCGGAACTCAACTGATTATTGGTCACCGGGCCCGTGGTCGGTGAAACCCAGCGCCTGAAAAATATTGATGAGTATGCGCTAATAAGTTGATAGGCTGCCTGATTTTTTATCTTTTTTTAAAATCAATATTTCAACAAATTGGTGCCTCTAATGAATTAGTTTGCAACTTTCCTGGGAAGCCTGAACCATGGCTGGTATTCTGAGTTGTAAACTGCTGCCCTATGCAACATAACCTCTACACATGATGTTTTCAAAGATCATACAAATTTGTTCTGTCAACACTCTTAAATGCAGAAGGTTATTCTAATTGCTATAAGGTTGCATTGGGAGAGAATATGGTAACAGAAGTGTAAAATAAAAGATGATCAAAGGATATAAATATTTTTATTCAATAAAGTGAAATCATATAAAAATAAACAGTTATTCAGTAAGTTATTTTATTGTTTGTACAGTGGGATGCAAATCATATTCTTTTATTATTTGTTAAGAGGATCCATAAGACGGAAAATGAATAATTATTATATTCTGATATAATGATATCATCTGCATATACAGTTTTATATAGCACCTTTATTTATTCCACTACTGAACAAGGTTTTCCTTATAAATCTCCCATTTTCTCAATCCTCTCATAGTTATACCCTAGAAAATGTAGGATATTCCTAGGTTATTCACTTAGATAATTTGATATTTACTATATAGTAGGGCTTATTATTAAATTTGACAAAATATTTAAAATCGCTGAACATTATTACATATGTATATTTTGGGGGAAATTAGTTATTTATATATTCATAATAAACAAAATATATAGTTGTAAAAAAATTAAAAAATGCTTAAACCATTACTTTATATATATATTCAAAGATATGCTCAAAAAATAATCAAGGCGATATTCAAACTCTTTCATATGTATTATGGACGTGAATCGGAGCCGGAGAAAAGTGGCTGTTTACAAATCAAAAGAAAAGCCAGGAAAGAAAGGATTTTAAAAGTCACCTCTATGGAATAGGAATTGTTAATTATAATGTGAGTGTAATATATGCTTTAATTGATAATTTGATTATTTAGTATCCGATACATATATTTTTAAATACTTTTGTTGTCAATTGGCATTAACACAATTCAGATTGTCACTCAAAATATAATTGTTCAGTCATTGCAAAAGTCTTTTTACTTTTCTTTATTACATTGTAACCAAACTTTTAACATCGCTTCTAGGTTAATTTTGCAGCCCCCAGAGTGGACGCCAAAAGTATACCCTAACTTCAGGACACCATATACAGAAGCTTATAACTAACCTTAGGGACATTTCTGAGAAAACTCCTTAAAATATTAAATCATGAATACATTTCGCAATAGCATATAGTGAAGAAAAATACCTCCAAAACCAAATCAACGTTCTTTATTTCTTTCTGTTCGAAAGAAATATTAAAAAAAAGTATAAAATCTGCCTCTGAAAGTGGAAGAGTATATAATAATTCTAATATCTTCGGTGAGACTGGATAACCCTTGATCTTCTAATTGTACAATTGTAATTCCACAGAACTGAAAAACGTTATAAATAATGAGATTTTTCACCAGCACATTATGTGTCATAATTGGCACTTCTTTGCAATTCTAGTTGTGAATTGACCAATAAGGAAGTTGTATTGTTTTCCTTGCACAGCAAGAGATGGGTGAAGGTGATCACTCGTTTGCTGCAATGTGAAGAATTTATTTTACGTCCTGTAATGTCAGTCGTGAATCAGCAGTTCAGCATCATAGCAAATTCAACAGTTTTGCACCATTTTGAACCCTCCCCTTACTGTGGTAAAAACTTCCGTGCGCTCTGATGATATGTATTCACAACACCGTATGAAAATGTCATTTAAAACTCGGAAAAATGTGAATATTCTTAAATATTGCTTTGATTGACTACGGTTGAAGTTGAAATGTATCAATTTTAATGTAATTTAACTGATAACGAGAAAAAACCATCACAATCAGCTGTTTCAACAATTCAACGCACACGTTCTGTATCAATTCAGTATGAATTCTGCTGTCTGCTTGATCTTTTAGCAGAGATATACGCATACATTGGAAAATGTTCGTGTAAGGGTGAGTTTATCCCCGATTATTCCAGAAATTATTTATTTTCATCGCTACAAATGAACAACCATACAATATTATAATATTATATAATATTTAATAATATTACGGAGGAATACAAAAATTGTGGACTCGGTATCTATTATATTTTATACGGATATTCTCATTAAGTCGGGGGTCATCGCGACTTCGCTGGAGTCTCACATGGAGCCTGAAGTGTGGCCTGAAAGAACCATCGTTCAACCCTGGATACGTGTAAGGCGAAAGAATCGCAGTGAACAGTGGTTGAAACCTACTTAAGTGAAGACATTGACATATTTAGTGTAATATTGCTTCAGATTCAGTGCTGGTGTGGACGGATATGAAATGTTGGACGTTTGATTTTGTGACAATAATGCCGTGTTATTTGTGTGGCAACGGCGATTTACTTATGACATGGTTATTGTTGTCACAAATCCTAACTATTTGCGCTGCGTATTCCGATACTTGTTCTGAGTGTGAGGTCATTGACACTAAATATGTCAATACATTTACATCATCACATTTAAGTTTGTACTTCAGTAACAAAATAAAATTGTATATTTTGTAATGTCATTGAAGGAAAAGAAATAAAAATTGAAATTATTAGAGTCCAGTTGTAGTAAATACATATCATCGTAAAGCAAGGGTTAACGTTACATTCGGATACACTTTTTTTTTTTTTAATTGAACACACAAGTGGACGAAAATGTTGTATTACAAAGGCAATGTTTTGAGTTAATTTAACTTAAAACTTTTTATTACAGTATGAATGTATTAACATAAATATTTCATATTTTAACAAAATCAAAGCACTTGAAGTTGTCAAAGTGCTTACAATGAATATGCAATTAATTTTGAAGTATAATTTTCAATGGCACCTATTAAATAATTAATGCGAAACAAACAATCAACATCAAACATCCAAATAAACAATACAAGTAAGAAAATTATTGTTTCATAATATATAATCACAAATGTATATTTTTTTGTTTTTTTTTATATGGACATAATATTTTAAGTACAAAAACATAAAAATCATAATCGAATCATATCAATGGTTTTATTCACTTTTGGTTATTCAAATATCTCTTCTCTCAGTGTAGCGACACACACAGGAGTTGAGGAAACAAAATAATCATAAATAGCACCAGTACCGGCTTTAGACCCTACAGCAAACTAGGGCATTTTTTTCTGGCACCCCGTATTATTTATATAAAAAAAAAAACTAAAGAAGATTGGTTGCCCTCGGCGCCTCTAGGTTATTCGACGCCCTTGGGCACTTACCCACTTCGCCACCCCCTAAAACCGGCGCTGAATAGCAGTCTATTAAGCAGTAACAATTGAGCATCTTTAACACGATACGCCAAAATACCACAATCTATATATTGGTGTATTTCTTATTTATTATTATATATAGTATTGTTTTATATTTAATTTTCAATTGCGATAATATGTTATTATTATTGTATTTTATAAAAACGAATTTAAGTACCTGGCCGCCAATATAACTAAAATGGTAGAGTTTCATATAATACATAAAGTACCCGCCAAGTCTCACATAATGGAGTATTGGATTCTATTATTTCAGATCATGCTTTATTTCCGACATCAAAACATGTGATGTTTGATTCAATGTGTGACATTGAATTGTATTTGTAGATTTTAAAATCAACAACTTGATGCATACTCCGTGAAATGTAGCCCAATTCATTGGAGTCGGTAGCTTAATATTTCATAAATTACTGACTAAATAATAATAATATATCTGGAGATATCAAAATATTACATTACAATAATTATAAAGGTGTTATTTTATTACGTAATGACAGTTGTTTTACAAATGTACTTTTTAAATTAAAAATAATCGTTTACATATATATATATATATTTATGAAGTAATAGGCTCTAATTAATGTTACAAGTAAAAAAAAAATGTTGAGGCTAATTAACTCATTAAGGTTTGTGAAATAAACACTTCAAATACTACCACAAAATAATATTGTTTCGATAATAATATTAAGAGATTTAAAAGGCATGGGGTATATATTATATAACAAGCAGACTATATAGGATTACATAAGTATTAAATAGTTACAAAGTACATTACAAGTGAACATTACACAATTCAGTCAAAAGTCACAGCCTCTTCAGGAGAAATATATATTTACTATGACTCACTAACAATATATTAAAACTATGAAAATAGGAGCATCGTATTGATTATGGAATAATTATAACATTTCTTTAACAATATTTTTTCAATTATTTAAATTTATTAATATTGTCTAAGACGTACCAACACGATGATGTTTCTCAACACAGTTCGAGGTAGCTTTAGTGGTACGTAATAGACATTTTTAAAATATTTATTATTATTACCAGTAGTGGTACCTTGACATACGAGTTTAATCTGTTCCACAACCTTGCTCGTATTTCAAATTACTCGTATCTCAAAGCAACACATGTACAAAAGTCACAAAATGCGAGCACACACAAAGATGCTTTGAAAGCGTGAGCACACTGATAACTGATTCACTAACTGTGGCCGGGGGAACCGGCCAACCCGCTAAGCCGATTGCTATTATCTCAAATTTTGCTCGTATTTCAAAGCAAAAAATGGCTCGCTTGACGGCTCTTATCTCTGTCTGCAAGAGTGCAGACGCAAGTAATGACTCCTAAATGATGTCTGCTATCTGCAGAATCCATTTCCCAACCTCACCATTTCCTTATCCATTCCCACGTATTTCGTGGTTAGCAACGTGTTACCGAAGAAGGCAATTCGAGACTCGCTGTAGTATACTGACTTTGCAGCCTTAGACTGAGGTCTATTTGACATCTAACTGATGCACCTAGAATCAGAAGAAGGCCTTCAGCCACTATCTAATAAGTAGCTTTGTGTTCAGTAACGGGTCCCCATCAGGGTCTCCAAAAACAGGACGGAACAGGGAGGGTTTTCACCAAGCGAGGCTCTTATCTCAAAAACTCATATGTTGGGTCACTCGTATGTCAAGGTACCACTGTACTTATTTATCCAACATTCAAAATAGCATCACATGGTGTATATTGTGTATTAATTGATATGTCTTTTTTTACAATCTATCACTGAATATTTTCCAGCTATAATTACATGCGGTGTTTTCATTACTTAAATTACTCGACTAGATTAAACGAAAAAATGGATGAGATCGACGGAGTTTTGTCTAAAGACAATAAAGATTCTTTGAACACCTTGGAAATGTGCGCAAACACATCTGGATCATACACGGAACGAGCTGTATTGCTGAGATCAAAAGGCTCTGGAAAAAGAAATCCAAACATCATTTATAATATTAATACAATTTATTTATTTATTCTCTAGTGCCATAATCTCTGTAGTCTCTAGTCTCTAGTGCCATAATCAAAATTTTACAATTCCGAGCAAATACAGAAAAATCTAAATTTAAATTAAGCAGAATAGAAAATATAAATCGGCATGTACACATACACATTATTACTATTGTACTACTCCGCATTCCAACCGATACATATTTGAATACGCGCACTGCTACACATCATTAATTCCTCCTGCACCCACCCACAACGGACAAACTTGCATTACACTTGCCGAATATCCATACACAGTTAATATATGTCGATCAAGAACTGGCAGTTTCCAAAGCTCCTTCCTTAATGCCACCGGTAAGCTATGGAATGCTCTTCCAGCATCTGTGTTACCTCCTTCAATCTCCACACTTGCAATCTCCCCAACCCACACACAAATTATTATTATTATATTAGTATTTGTATAGTGCTCTTTTATGACCGAATGATCATTCCAAAAGCGCTTCTTTGCCTCTCTGAGTAAAAAGGTGGGTCTTGAGTCTGCTTCTGAAGGATGCCTCCGCTTTAAGCTCTCTTATGCTTTCCGGTAGCGAGTTTCAGGCCATTGGTGCAGCGTAGCTGAAAGCCCGATTGCCAAAGACCGTGCTAGGACTACCTCCCGTCAGCTGCAGGGTGCTTCTATTTGCTGTAGCCGATCTGAGTGTCTCTCCACGCGCGCTTATTTATATACAAACACAACACACATTTCCCGCATGCACCGTCCAGCCTCTTGACCGGGTGTGCTCTCCTGCATGCGTTTACATAAAAAAAACGTCACTACTGACACGCCGAGCAGGGCCGCCTTTCTCCAGAGCAGCGCGACACCGCCTGGTATTATTTATAGGTTCATGCACACCATTTACCTTCACACCCAAGTTATGCTAGCAGCTGAATACTATAATCAGACAGATATATATATATATACCTTGTATCTTCATTTCACTAGATTCCCCAAGACTTTATTTCACTATTTTCAAGATGTAGGGTTTGATGAGCTTTTTTCTGACTATGAGATTTATAAATATACGCAGCGAAAATTAAAAGTCACATTATTTTTTGAACAGCCCTAGTACATACATGTGTATTAACCTTTAAACGCCCAGTGGTTTCCTTACGGGACCGCAGATTTGCGTCGTTCAATGCCCTACAGTCCCATACAGGAGTGCATACGGTTCATTTCACAATCAGATTACATTAATTTGTAATAATAGTATTAAAGTAAGTTCATGGAAGAATCTATTCTGCGACGAAACACTACAAACATTGGCCTGCTAGGGCATTAGACGGTGCAAATTTGCGGTTCCGTATGGGACCACTGGGCGTTTAAAGGTTAATTGAGAGGGTTAAGGTAGCGGATATAGAAAATGATGATTATGAATGCAAATTATCCACCAAATACTCACACAAACTTTGAGATTATTCCAAATGCTTGATAGTTATTTGTTATAATGGTGACATACTAATTTATTGTTATTTTTATCTTGTATGATTTCCAGGGTTTCCATGTAGAGAGGCGCTTCGGCTGGGATTGCCATGACCATATGGAACCACTGGGCGTTTAAAGGTTAAATGAAAAATGGTCAAGAAAATATTCTACATTTTGTATTCCGTATTTACTGCACTGATTATGGTTGACTTATAATTCATAATTCGTACCTTCCACACAAAGCAGCTTCCACTGATGGGGCTCGTGGGTGCGAGTCTCTCGGCACTTCTCTGCGCTGAGGCAGGAGCCGGTGCGGACGGACACGACATCCCTGGAATAACTGAAACATCATTTAAATGTTAATTTCAGTACTTTTAAAAACCCAATGTATGCGTTAATTACTGTGAAAAAAAAATCAAAAACGGAAAAGGGGAAAACAGTAATGAGTATCGCGTGTATCCCCATTGCAGCCCCAGTATTCGATCACTCGTTTGTCAGTTATACTTATCCGAGTTTTAATATTTCCAATGCGGTTTGTAAACCATTCAATATTATATGAATCGATATTTGTGTTTGTTTATAAAAAACGGGAATGGGGATATGTATTCCTATAACGTTCAACCGATTTCGATCACAATATTAGATTTAAGTAGGCAAAGGCTCTTTAGCGTAATCCAACAGAAGCCTGGACCGGTTGGATATGTCGAACTCATATCTACGGAGGTCATGCATTTTCTGTATATGCATCAAAAAGTATAATATCAAAAAGTCAAAATTTTAACGTCTGAACTACTAACTTTTACACTCACGCTTGGTGGTGCTCACCACAAAGCCCGTTACTTGTATAACGAGAAAGTACTCTGAAAACAATGCCTTGGTTAGTGCTCCCAAGTATGTCTGGGAAGGTTTATGTGTAAAAACAGTAATGGGAATAGGATGGGACCGGGATGAAAACGGGACGAGGACAGGGGGGGAATGGGCATATGCAATACAATATTATGCAACCAATTACATTGAAACTTATTTGAGTGTGCATGTTTCCGATGTTTCAAAAGCAAAAGCATGCAAAATTACTTCAATAAACTTATGGATTATAACACATGGCGGGTTCACCTAGTGTGTATATATATATGTATACTGGGGACAATAAACAACTAGACAACATGAAAATTTGGCCAATATTCTATTTTACTGTTTGTAAACAGTTTTTATCAAATACTGTTTGTGTTTAACTCACTTGAAATTTGTATAGTAATCAAAAAAGCCCCGTAAAAGTTCTCCAAGTGGCGTATGGTTCTCGGTGGGGTACGGAGCCATCTCTTCCAGGAGGTCGATCTGCGGGATCTCCAGCTGGCTGCTGAACTTGTCGGGCATCTCGCTCTGCAGGCACGGCAAGATGGCGGGCTGCGTGCCACCTGGAGACATTTGTGAGCGCATCAGCAGCAAGGTCTAAATATTTTAGTATACCAACAGCAGTGGAAAAGTAAGAAGTACCATCCATACTGTTCTGTTAGTTGTTCTGCATTAGGGTACTTCGTCAGGGTAGTGTTGCCACAAAAGTAAGAAATGAAACAATGTATTCCACGAAAAAGGTCTTTAATATATTGAACATATGTTATGAAATAGATCACATCAGATCCAATGTGCACATTTATATAAAGGGTCCGCCAAATACTTTTTTTTTTTAAAACAGGGCGCAAAACATCGAGTGTAGCTTCGGCTGTGTGGCACGTAGCGCCGTCCTGTTGAAACCAAATGTTCCCAATATCCTCCTCTTCAATTTTTGTGAAGAAAAATTCGTTCAACATGGCCGCGCCGCATGGAAGCGCCATTGATGGCGCTTCACGCACACTTTCTGCCACAGCAGCAATATTCTCGGGTGTACGCACTGTTTTTGGCTTTTCACGCTTTGGTTTATCGATGAGGATGCCAGTTTCTTTCACTTTTTCCACAAGATAACGAACATACGGAGCTGACGGTGATTCTCTTCTTCCAAAATCCGTACGCAATTTTCGCACACATTCTGCAACATTACCATGATTTTCAAAGTAATGTCGCAATATTTCCCAGGTTGTCCAAGCGTATACACAACCATATTCGTTCAGCGGAAGGATAAAACTAATTATCTGTCAAATCAGACATGAGCTAAGTGTTACCATTCACGAAATAAGCACTAGTTGAAAAAAAAAAACGTTAGATGGCGGACCCTATACATTGGTTGGCACACAACTGATGAAAACTTTTATAGATCGCGAAAATGTGCCATAGCCCTGGAGACAAAGAACTCCAGCACGTCGGGAACCTTATTTAATGGACAACCCTCATACAAATAATTTCATATTTGAACGCTTTTCACATTAAAAATATTACAGTATTAATGGTCTAAGAGTCTTCATTTTATTTTATTTATATGTCTTTGCATGTCAATTATCTGATCTACAGTGACGGTATCATAATAACAGACTTCATAGAAAACTCCGTTGTTTTACATAGTGATATCAGCTTGATATAGCACTTTTAGGCTGATGCAGTAAAGCCTCGAAAAAAATCTTTTGTCTCTTATTAATATTCGCTCGCCTGACATGCATATCTTATAATGTTAGTTTTAATTATATTATAATACACGGCGTTTGTACACGCCATTTTATTTGTTACGACAGTTGCTCCATTTCATGTTGGTGCAACTGTCATCTTTAATTTACTTTTTTGCGGCGACTGTCTTAGCAGCGCTAGATGTGAGAAGCTCTGGCAGTATCTAATAAAATAAACGCGAGTTATGAACCAAAAACAAGTTCATTGTATAGTCAATCTGCTCTTGCATCCTGCCGCTCAGTAAATCGATATTAACCTTTTCGGGAGTAGAATAATTTATATGGTCAAAGCTATGGGGAGTGAGTTTTTTTGACATGGAAAATACAAACATTTTTTTTTATCAAATCACGATAGAAGAATATGAAAGAAGATAAAAAATAGTAAAAAAAATATTACTCACGTTTTTAAAGTTTCATCATTAATAAATCGATTGCGGATTTAAGGAATCGCAAACCATCGATACACATTAAAAAACACTTCACTCTTCACTATTAGAGCAGTTGTAAAAAATAAATAAAAAAAACAGGTATAAAAACATAAATTTGGAGTTGTTCCACATTCTTGATTCTTCTCGATTACGTTTTGCACTAGGTTGAATATCTGTTTCCTCATCATCATCAGAAGAAGAATCATTAAACTCCATTGGTATATCATCAATATCTTCGATGTTTTCTTCCTCATTGTCACTATTCATTAATATGTCCTCAATTCCTAAGTCTCTTTCCATTTTAGCAATATAGATCAGGAAAAAAATTACGGCAGTAAAAATTCAAAACTAAGTGCAGAAGGCGATACAATAAAAAACTTCAAATCACGTTAAAATATAGTATGACACTGTAAAACTAATATAAATTGCAAGAAAAGTATGATAAAACACTGTATAAAACTGTAACTCACATTTAACTACGTAAAACACTAATAAACCTCCGTACCTTACGAGAATTTTGTAGAAACACACAATATAAAACAACAAAATCACACTAAAACTCTAAAAAAAAGCAAAACTTCAAAATACCACGAAAAAAATATTGAAAAGCGCGCGCACCGAAATATTTAGTTGCCAATATATGACTTGTCGAAACATGCTTGTGTGACATCATATTAATATCACCTGACATTCGATAAAGTGGATTTTCGCGGTTTTTAAATACGGAATCTGTTTTGAAATGGTAAAATAATACTCTATATTGTCCACAGATCGTATTATAATTCATAATTGAAGCATAAACACACCAGTCACCCATACAAATGGACTGGACGCATACGTGCGTTCATACTCCTTCAAAGATAAATCGCGCGGTCGCGCATATACGGCCATACTCCCGGAAAGGTTAAACTAAGAGAGGAGGATATCAATAGTATTTGATATAAATATTTTGGAGTTTGATTACTTACATTGTAAATAATGGATGACCATCAGCACCAATGAATAGCTTGATATCGTCTTATTTTTGGCATCGTTAATATTGTGATGCTTCGCCCACAGCTTCACAATCAACACGAGCGGCTTCACGCGCCAGTCCACTGGAAATATTCAAAAGAACAAGTCAAATATCAAACAGTAAGTTTTCTACTGAATTTATATAATACACAATTAAACAATAAGTTATTTATTTTATAAGTTCCGGCATTTTTTCAGATAAAGTATTATTTTCATGAAAGAGACAGAACAGCATTTGTATGTACATAGATTAATCAAGTACGAGGGTGATCCGAAAGATAAGGTTCCCATGGCACTACAGTCCTGAAAAGCACTGTTATGGTGTATCCCGCGATTCTGTAGTGTACCTCGGTTCCCCACTCCAAATCCCTTCCCTAGCGAGCTGCCTGCGGAGATTGAAGAAGCGGTTCTCAGGTATCTGCGTGGCTTGGCGGCAGATTTTTTTGACTCGGGCATTCAAAAGCTCGTATACCGCATGTAAAAATGCATTGACCTCAGTGGCGACTATGTCGAATAGGTAAAAGTCTGAACTTTCCAAAAATGTATGCATTAATGGAATTAAACATGTTTTACACAGAGAAAAATCACTGGGAACCTTATTTTACGGATAACCCTCGTAATAATGCTATACTATCTTTTGCAAAGAATATCGATCGAAGAAATTAAAAAAAACACTAATTAGTATAATTTTGACTTCAGATGTTTCTTGTTCCGTTGCTTAACTCAGCTAATATGTGTTCTATCTTTGATGTGAATTTAAAAAGATGACAAAAGATGTCTCCTAGACTTCTTGGATTTTCTGTCAGTGGGACCCTGAATTGAGGTGAACCTTGCCTGAAGTCAAAGTTCTGTGGTTGCCAGATATCGTATTGCCGGATACTTACACTGAGAGTAGCAGTGCAGGAGATGCGTGTTCCTTATACCGACAACGTTGTTGCAGTTGAGATCCACTTCGAGGGAAAAACGAACGTCCTTGAATTTGAGAATAGGAACTTTGGCCTTTATTAGTTCAGCATGGGAGAATATATCTGAAATTCGACAAAAAGTAACATTACAATCTGGTCTCATTTTGTAAAATAAACATAGAAAAAATAACTCTACTTAAATTATGCGATTATTTGAACATTGTGTTGAATTTTGATTGAATCATTTGTTGGCTTTATTTAACCTGTTGGCAGTGATACCTGATATATGCCGTGTAAGATTCCCCTACCGTTGACATCGGTAGCCGTGATATATCGTTTTGCTACTTTCTTAGAATAGTTTTTATGCATCATCTGTTAGCTAAAGGATACAAGAACCAATGTGATATATGAAAATAGACCAGATAAGTACATTTATGTTTCAAATACTAGTTTTATAATTGACAGTATTATTTATATTCAAACCGAGCCGTAATGAAAGGGTTAAACAAGTTTTAGAATAAATTTTAGGTAAGGTGGATTTCAGCATATGAATTTTCATATGGTTATCACTTCTTTAATTATGTAAAAAAAAATGGGGCTAATTCGCGTAACAATGAGTAAATCGCATAAAAAAAATAATGGTGCTGTCCAAAAAAATTACGTAATAAAAATAACATAAAAAAATAGTCGCGTAATTAAAGGACTGGGTAATACTGAGTATACAACAGACGATTATACGGACCGTTGTTGTAGAGTTTCTGCAATGTTGAAAATTGAACTGGACTCGATGTTGTGGCTTTTGAGTTTAGCCGTGTGTGGCGAATTACTTCTTTCCAAAATTTGGACCGCCATTCTTCTTCAGGGTTGATGACTTAGTCAGTCAAAGTGAAGAAGACCCCTGCGATGGCGGTCGAAATATTGGAAAGAAGTGATTCGCCACACACGGCTAACTAAACCCAAAAGCCACAACATCAAATCTGGCCGTGAAAACCTAAGAAGTTATTGAACTGAACTCGTCCGAAACATACACAATTACTTAAAATAAATGAAATGTGAAATAAAACTATAAAAATAAACTTGTTAATATTATTTTTTAATTAAAATTAACTAAGAATTATGCAGTTTCACTAAATATGGTCAGTTATTAACCTTAATGTCATAATATTTAAGTATTGTTGATGGCAGAATAATACAAATTTAGATCATCGCAAATAGTGATACAATAACATCTATATATTAACCTTTAAACGCCCAGTGGTCCCATACGGGACCACAATTTGCGTCGTTCAATGCCCTAGCAGGCCAATGTTTGTAATGTTTCGTCGCACAATAGATTCTTCCATGAACTTACTATAATACTATTATTACAAATGAATGTAATTTGATTGTGAAATGAACCATCAGCACTCCTGTAGGGCATTGAACGATGTAAATCTGCAGTCCCGTAAGGAAACCACTGGGTGTTTAAAGGTTATAACAAATGTATTATTTACAGGGGTATTTGAAATGAATGCCCAATACAAAAAGTGGATCAAGTATATGAACTGAATACATTATAATCACCTATACTTTTGATGAACCTGTAGACCACATCTAAGTGGTACAGCGCTATGGACCTATTGTCCAGTGGCTCGTGGCACTTGACCCAAAGGCACAGATCCATGTCCGAGTCGTTAGCTCCTAACCCGGACACGGTCGATCCAACAATATAAAGGCTGTAACGAGGAAATACGTTCTGTAATCAAAAGAAAAGTTAACATGAAAGAACTGGAGGACCTTGTTTGTTGTGTTTTCTAATATTAGACCATTTATTTTTAAGCTATTGAATTATTTATGTTTATACAGAACCGTTTCTTCTCAAGGATAGCTGTAGATTTCCCATATTACATGCATAATGATATTTCACACAATTCAAAACTACTAATTTATCACATTACCCAGAACATTTGTCATTTATAACTATTGTATTTTTTTTAATGACCAATTATATTCTCCTTAAATAATAATAGCATTACAATGATATATTTTACTTTGAATATTAGGAACCATGTAAATCTAATTACACGACAATACCATAAATAGAAGATTTAATAAGTTATCGCTTTTAACAAATTGATACACACATACAAAATCTACGGCCATTGTAGCAAAGTATTACAATTTTAAAGTAGAAAGAAAAAAACTTTAGATTTATTCATGTCCATCATGTTCTCTATTTTAATTGGTATTAAAAACCCGAATTAGTTCTACTAGTACAATGACATTTCTTAAACCTTTCATCATATATGACATCTACAGCAGAGATGAGTGTTTCGTGAATTTTTAAGTCTCACATTACAGCTGTAGTAATATTAAAAAATAGTTTTGTATATTATTGAATATAAAATTTATTGCATTCCAGTCAAAAACTGCATCTGACAACTGACATATTTCTTTACTGTATAATATATAACGATCTACACTAATTGTCTAAAAATTGATTAACAAATATTTAAAAAGTTACCTTATTACTTAGTCATAATGATGATAATGGTTTGCCTAAATACTTGAAATTTATTACATTACAGGCGTATATTTTAAGGGTGATATAAAAAAGAAAATTACTATAAGTCCTTACAATATTCTGTTACAAGTAATTTGCGAAATGTCACGGGACCATCCTAGGTTTTCTTGACTATTTTAGGGCAAGACATTTTGCGTGCGAAGGATCAGTTTCAAAACAACCTCGGTTATAAATTAATAAATAATTTCAAATTGAAAAATAAATAAATTATGAGCTATTATTTCGATCCTTATCTTGACAGGTGAGCCCTCTATTTTAGGCCTCACCCTCAGCAATATTTACAAATAATTGTAATACTTAATTATATAGTATTTTAAATTACTGGGTATTGATTTTTAATAGTATAATTATGGCAATTACCTTTATGGACAAGTATAAGCACTTCCAAAGAGACATTTTCCTCCTGTAAGTGTCTTCGGTTTGTTGAGCATGTATAAACTTGTCCCATATTTGGTGAGATAAAGTGTCCCATTTGGTGTCTAGAAAATTCAATAGTAATTTTTTAAACATCAAGTTTACTGTAAGTTTTTAAATTCGGCACATATTTTATAATAAAGCAAAAACAATATCAGTTCTATTCACAACTTTGGTTACTTTTGATAAGGCATATAATTATTTAATTTCCACCGAATCAACAATAACAATTACATGATTTTCTTTCTTTTTCCATATGTGATCCCTGGTTACAGCATATTATCACCACAGATTGCTGCTAGACGCAATTATGCATGCCTGGACCCAAGTTTTTTTTGCATCCGGAAATTCACGGAGTACATATTACTCATTGTTCCTGAACCTCCAGGACGAGAGCATGGTAGCTTGAAGAGAAGGCTTCTTGAAATGGTGTTTGGAAATTAGCATATTTAATGATATAAGATAATAAGCCTTAAACACCTGATGTATCCACCATTTGGTTGTAAGAGGCAGTTCAGCCCAATCATCTATACATTTTTTTCAGATGGTCACCTATCCAAGGATAACCTGCTACCAATTAACTTCAGTAAGCCCGTGTCAACATACTATGGTCGTCAGACATTTATTATTATTATACTTTTTTTCATGTTACACTAAATTATTTACTAACCCATTCACTGTCTATGACGTCTATAGCGATCTTGAGCTTTACATGGAATTTGTAGCCCCATATTACAGCTTTATTCTACTGTTATAATGTTCAAAATTAACTTACTGCATAAATGAATATAAAATACATTGGATTTCAGTCAAAAATTATAAAAAACATCTGATATATTTGTTTACTAGAAAATATATTACAGTCTATTTAATTTGCCCACAAATCAATTAAAAAATCTACATAAATGGCGCCCCATTCAAAAAATTAGGGACGTTTTTAATTATAGGGACTACTTATTATCACATCTAAGTGGTACAGCAATTAGACTTACTATTAGAAAGTTCTTCTCTACAATAATGTTTTACTTGCACGAGGTGTGCCTTCATGAGGAACCTGTCGGGGGCGATGTGGTGCACGGCGGGCGAGGGGGCGCCAGGCCAGCCGGGGTTCTCGCGGTGCGGGTGCAAGTGCGGGTGCAGGTGGGGGTAAACGCGCGTGCCCGTGCGGCCAGCGTAGCCGCTGACCGAGCTGTAGCGGCGCTTGTTGCCATTATACATGGCCGAATGTGGCTGGGCACTAAACGGCAGGCTGAAGTGGTCACGACTAGAGGTGACCCTCCCTGAAGGCACTTCATGAAGGCGCTTTGTGGCTGAAAAAAAAAATTAAGTTATAATCATGCTTTATAATATTATTTATTACATTTTGTGGTATCACTAGTTGCTCATCCTTATTTCACATCTTCTATGGGGCTTACAGACAGAAGCTGCCAGATGCAAATGTTTTACCGCTCTAGAAGCTCTTAACTGAATATTTAATACAAAATTCCATATGTCACAACTTAACAACAACATAATAATAATAAACTTACAATCTTGGATCAATAACTGTCGCTCCAACTTTAACAAACTGCAGGTCATTCAGAACAAAGCCATAAACACCATTTATAATACACCTCTTTGCATTAACCTCAAATGTCTCCGTACCCGACATAATATTTCCACTATTCAATAACACTTTCAAAAGCTCACATAAATTCTACACCAATTTTTTCTGCCCAGTCCTCTCGATCAAATAAATCTCCAGACTATTTATTTCCTTTTTATATACACAAATGTAATTATTTAGGTTATTTTTTGTGTAATTCTTTTTCTTGGGTTTTATGTATTGTTGAGTAATTTTATATGTTTCCAAGTATAAATAGAGTCCAAAGAAAGGATCCCATACATTAATATATATATTCTTATTTAAATATTTACTTTAATATGTTCATTAGATGTAAGTAAAGATAGTGGAAACTCTGTAAACTTTTTAAATTTTAAATTCGTTTTTTTTATGTATTTTGGATGAATAAAGTTGGTATTCAATGTTTTATTACCTTTTTCGGTGTTGGTAGAGGCAACAGTAGAGTTGGAAGAATTGTCCGATTGACATTCAGGTGAGTCAGAGAGGTCTCCTTGGTTCTGTACGCCTCTTATCCTTTTGGAGACCCAGTAGCCCCCTTTTTTAGGGGCGTAAACGCCTCGCGGGTAGCCGTAGGAAGCCCCCAGAGGGGACTGCAGCAAGTCAGGGCGCCGTATTTGAGGATCACGCGGGTTGCTTGCGCTGCCATCCGCCAATAAGTTAATTTCAGCGAAATACATGCTGGTGTCGAGGTAGTGAAACCAGTGACAGACCGTCGTTTGATACATCGAACTATAAACTAATAGTGTGTATATGACATCTCCTTGTTCTAGAAAAGTTTAAGCTCTACGATTGGCTTAACAAGCAATCACTGATTCAAACAATGTTTTGTAGATAAATAAATACGGTAATTAAATGAAGTGATTTTTTTCCACGAGTGTATATTTATAAAACAGTTTCCACATGTGATTCTTTAAGTTTGTACAGTTGAAAATCACTTGATCAGCTGATCAGCGAGAATCCTTGAAATGTTCAAAAGACTCGCAACGATTATTATTATGGTCTTTATAGCTACTGTTGTAAATTAACACGCGGAATGTTCATAGGATATTCTGACAAATATTTTTTTACTGCTTTTAATATTTTTTATATAATTATAAATGTATATTTTTTCTCTGTAAGATAAAAATAATGTATGTATATGTATTTTGTTTCAGCGATAGTTTAAGACGTTTAAGTAATCAATTCCATCTCATTTGTCTATCACCGAAATCAGATAAATAGTTAGGTAGGTATATATTTTGTTGTAGTTATTTTTTGAGGTCAATAATTTAAAGCATTTATTTGAATTTGTATACAAACGTTTCATACTTGAAATACTCTTGAATGCTACATATTAGCAATTAGTAATCTCAGTAAACAGAATAATAAGAAGAATAGCGGGAGTGACCTGGATGCGGAAGGCGGAGGATCGAAGAGGATGGAGACTCATGCAGGAGGCTTACGTTCAACAGTGGATGGATACAGGCTGATGATGATGAATCTTAGTAAGCAACTAGAGTTACGACATATTGTTCATCCTTGGTTCTAGTCTATAACGTATTAGGTCCACGGCTGTAGTTTATATTTATAAGGTTGTTGAGAAAGTAGTTTCGTTTTTAACCCTTTCATTAGGGCTCGGTTTGAATACAAATTATACTGTTAATTATAAAATTAGTATTTAAAGCATAAATGTATTTATCTGGTCTATTTTCATATATCCCATTGGTTCTTGTATCCTTTAGCTATCAGCTGATGCATAAAAAACTATTCTAAGAAAGTAGAAAAACGATATATCACGTCAACCAATGTCAACGGTCGGAGATCTTATGACGGCATATGCCGACAACCGATGCGAAAGGATTAACTTAAGCTTTTCAAATGATCATGAACGACCGAATTCGATAAATACAATCCGTCAACGATCTAATGTCCTTGTTATTTGACGATTTGGATCAATTAATGCGCTTATAGTGTCTTTACCAGCTTTAATCGGGCTTTAAGAACATGGTGTATCTTCAACATCAAAATTGCCGTTTCGAAGTTTTGCTAACCAGTTTTGATGCTGGCGTTCTGTAGAATATATTTTTATACGTACATGGGATAATATATTTTCTTGCTCAATAGTTTTTATGTTATATTTGAAAGGGTACATTCCAAAAATTATTCCGTATAACCAATGCACCTTTTGGAAGTATGCTATATCAGCTGTCAAAATAAATGCGAAGTTGGCTCTGAAAATATACAATCAGTCTTCTGTTGGGAAAAAACGCTTTTGTACCTATTTTTTTTGATTGGCAGTACTGCAAATTTGACAGTCATTTTTAGTTTGGTTGTCAGGTGCTGTGATTGTTCATAAGGAAATATAATGAGATTACTTAAAAAAAAACGACGAGGTAATCATAGTCGTGAATAATAGTGTTCGATATTGAAAGTGAGCAGACATGTCGAAATCGATCGGAATTTTGTCGTCGACTGGACGCTGATCACAAACAATGGTGTTTTAAAATAAAAATGTCTTCAAATCATTTCGGGTGCTATATGGACGGCGTACCCGTAAAGATATCCGAAAAATTCAAGCCGCCGCCGCAAATAACGGTTCCCTATGGAGTTATCGAGCAAGCCACCGCATCGGCCGATCTAGTCAATTCGATTGATTACGATTTTAGCCTGGAGAAGAACGTGTTGACAAAATTAACGGAGTGGAGAAACGCTAAAGAATCTCTGAGAAACGAGCGGAATCACAGGCTGCAGTTAAAGGAAGAATCGAGGCAGAGGCAGCTGGATCTGTTGGCGGCCACCGAGACGGAAGAGAGACTAAAGAAGTTGAGCGTTTCAGAGGTATCCTACCCCAGCACAGAAGAGATCAGCGAGATATCGCCAGACGACGCTGAGAATTGTCAAACGCCAGAAAATGTACCCACCACACAATACGACGACTCGGTACTGCAACCGAGTGCAGTAAATATATCTAGTAGCTTTGCTGACCCTGAGAAGTTGTATCAGTACGGAGCCCCGATCTCAATGTATCCGATGAACAAATATGCAGATAAGACAAACTGCGAATCGGTTTCCAACATTCTGCAGCCGACTCCCGTTTCCCCCGGCCGGACCGGCGCCCGCCCCAACCTCCTCGATGATCCCGATCCCATATCTCAATTCCAAACGCATCTTCAGAAAAAAATCAAATACAAATACCAGGCGTCGTTTAAACAAAACAATATTGACAGCTTGACATACTCGGACTTTGAAAACGATACGTCCAGCCCCTTTGATAATATGGAACTTAAGACGATCAACGATTTAGAATTATTAGCGCAAGTACTTAACTTTCAGCAGCCGGCTAACTCTGCCGAACAGAATAATGACAGGATCGCACCCGAAACCTCACACCGGCCATCACTGCACGACACGCAGCAGGACACGGTGGCCACTCCAGCTTATTCTATTGTACAACCCATCGGCCACGGCACTTTCTCTCCCAATTCTACTTACGACAATCCTGTGGCTCTCGATGCCGTGTCCCCATTCTCTCACCCTGTTAATTGTGTTTCCGCGTCCGATGGTTATTACGACAGCAACAACAGTAAACTGGGAACTTATTCCTCTCCCGCAGTGAACAATGGTTTTTACGCCCCCGATTACGGATATTCCATTTCAAATACCGCTTACCAGCGAGTCCCGAACATGCATTACAACGTTCCCAATGAAATAAACTCTGAAACGGGTGAACCGATTCTAGATTCTGAAAACGACAGCTACCAAAGACATAATAATGTAGTACTCAACCGCGATCCTATTAATCCGTATGACTATTACAATACTAACTATTCCTTTTATGCTCCTGTGAATTACCATTATTCTCCCGTTTGTCCGACGATTCCGCAGAAAATGGAACTGAAACAGGAGGGCTTACCTTCGCAGGACTTGATGAGATCTCGGTCGAGAGCCGTTCCTGACATTGTGAAAGAGTTGGATGAGGAGGTGGCGGGGGCTCGGCTGAAAGCTCATGAGCGTTCACACAACTGTAGCCCGGCACCACGTCAGCAGCCTGCCCCGGATCCCCCCCTGGGCCCCTCCAGCTCGCGCCGCCCCCCCCTGGAGGTGCTGGCCGACCCCTACAGTGACCTCTCCCCCTCCTTGCAGATGATGTGCAAGCACATCAGCAGCATGGGATTCCCACTGGACAGAGTTGCAAGAGCTTGTGATGAAGTTGGAAAGGATGACAAGAAGGTATTTAAATTTGCCATAAAGCTTTGAAATAGAACGAGAATTATTATAATGTGCAATTGAAACGAGATTCAAGGCTTTCGAGTTAAACTGTGAATGGCGAATTGTTTTTTCTCTCTCTGTTGATTCGACTACTATTGTAGGGATCATCTTATTATCATATCAATCAGACAAAGCTGATTTATGGAGAAGTCTCATAAGTGGATTTAAGAGTATGGCTAATGCTGCATATATATTGTTAATCTGCCAACGTCATTAGACTACAGCCTGTTATTCACGCATCATGTGTTTTTACGGAAAGTCACTATGATAATAAGTGGTATTTACGGGATGATTTTCGTCTACCACCAATTTTGATTAACCCCTTCCCCGGCAAATTATTTTTGTAAATATGATCCAATTTTTTTCTTTCAAATATATATATATATTTCATTTAAAGAATATAATTAAAAAAAAAAAAAAACATCAAAATCTATGCTTGGGCAATAATATATACATATTAAATAAGGAATCCTTGAACAAGAGGAGATTCAAAAATAAAAGGACAAAAGACCAAAAATTTGTTTTTTTTTGCCTTCCGGCATTGAATTTTTATACACAAAATTCCAGCGAAATGAAATATTAGTACAATAAATAAAGTACACAAATACATTTTATGATACAATATATTCCATAACCTATAATACAAAATAAATGAAATATACATTCTCATCAATCAGACTAAAATATAAGACAAATCTTTATTGAAACTAAAATCAAATAAAAGCTGTTTGGGATACTGTTATTAATTTATTTCAATATTAGAAATCATTAAATTACATAAAACACATATTTGTGTCAACGCCTAAAATTGAATGGCAACTATAAAATGTTTATATGTATGCGCTTAAGGTTGGATACTTATTCGCATTGGCGCCGAAATGGTAACGCTATTCCTGGATGCGTATAGGCAAGTAGTTAATAGGCTATGACTGATGTTATATGGGTGTGAGAACAAATTCACACCTACTGCTATTTGTAGAGCTTTGGAATTGATTAAAAAACAATTATGTTTTAATCTTTGTTGGGTTGGGGATTGTACCCGGGACAAACATTTCACTTCTAAGCCATACCCACCGGTCTGAGGGTGTGATAGTAATACTTATGATAATAAGCAACAGAAAGAATTATGACTAGCCCCGTATTTTTAGCATTTTGAAATAGATGCGAAATAAATGCTAAAATTCGGAATAGATGCTGATAAATGCAAATTTAAAAAAATATGCAAATAAATGCTAAAATCATCATTATTTGCGAATTTGATTTAATTTAACATTTTTATTGATTATTATTAATAATCAGTCATCTTAATTAAACTCGATTATTGCTGGGTAGGTTTTTCCCCATTTTTTGTGTAAATGAACCTTGTAGCTGTAACTTAAACATATACTTACCTGAATAATTTAATTTATATTTTCATAATTGACCATTTAAAATTATTTTGTTTAATATTAAGTATGTATATTTCTAAGTATTATGAATAAATAAATACAAAATAAATTTATTGGAATTATTAATTATTTTCATCTTATAAAAATAGATGCTAAAAAGATATTAGATATATGCTAAAATCATCTTTAACCCTTCAGATGCGAGGTGCGGATATATCCGCACCAACTTGCACTGCTCTTAAGTGCGAGGTGCGGATTTATCCCACACCCTGAAAAAAACACGTCGCTTCAGTGCGAGATGCGGATTAATCCAAATACTATATTGAATATAATTTTGTTTCGTATTCCGACATTCCTTCGTCAAAATTTTTTTTTACAATATGTATCGAGTTGTGGGTCATTTTACACATGTTTCAAATTTGCCCTTTTTTAAAAATAATACTGGATTTATTTAATTTAGTTCTGAAGGTGAATATAAATGCAGCACTGACCAATCAAAACACATAAAAAAAATCATCCTTAAATATTCAACTTTCTTTTTCATTGACTAATTGACTTATATCGTGACTTTTTATGAAATCTTATTTCGCACGTAAAGGGTTAAATGCTCCAAAACGCTAAAATCAGCTTTAAATGCTCCAAAATGCTAAAATCAGCTTTAAATGCTCCGAAATGCTATAATCCAAACTTTTAAATGCTCCAAAACGCTAAAAATGAAAAAAATAGATGCTAAAAATACGGGTCTCTAATTATGACCAATTAGAATGCAATTAAATATATAATATATTTTACTGTTTCAGATAGTGGAATATCTCTTGGCTGTGGGACAACTGATGGATCTCGGCTTCCCAGAGAGCAAAGTAGCCAAAGCCTTACTCCAGCATGACTGCAATAGGGACAAGGCCCTGGATGAGCTGGTGTCATAGTTGATAATCATTTTATTCCATTTTAAAATATATTTTATTTTCTGCATTGTATGGGTAAAGTCGGAACGAATGTGAAAGAATAGAGTATATATTTATAAAATTTGTGTAAATAAGATCAATAGTAATTTTGCTATGTACCCAGTTTGTATAAAAATCCCCATAACCGTACTACAATAATAAATTATTATGTATCCAAAGAATTATGATATTTTGATGAATATTAAACATTTTCCCCTTACATATGTCTACCTACCTGTTCCTCCCAAGACTTAACAGTAATATAATGTGTAGTAAAAAGGTCATCGACCCGGCCTGATGTTGGAGTAAGTCTGTTTGACATAACTGTCATAAAAATAAGTAATAAAAATCACGACTGAATAGAGTATGTTGGTGTTCTGTAAGATGGTGAGTAATGAAATTCTCTGTCAAAAATAATACTAGTGGATAGGTTTTCTTGTATAAAAATGAATTGATAATAAATAAATATCACTTCATTGGAATTTTTTTTTAAGCTTGTGAATAAATGAAGACTAATTGAATAATAAAAAATTAAAATATACATACTTTGAACATATACTATAGCGACATCTATCATACGATGATAACAATGACATGAATACTAGTTTCAACGTGAGTCGGTCCAGGCACAGTAATAGCCCAGTCGGCTGAGCGGTATGAATACCTGGGCATAGTTGGTTTCCAAGGTCCGCGGTTCGCATCCCGCTTCTGCCGTTATTTTTGTGTTTGGATTGACGCGTTGAAAAAAGAATTTTATGTATAGTATATGTATATTTAATTATTAAAATATCACTTCATTGGAATTTTATTAAATAATCCAACTTTTAAGTGATCTCTTAACACGTTCATCGCTGGCCACCAGTGGCTGACGCGAAATACTTACATTTGACTTTTCGTTTTGCGTTGTCAGCCACGCGCTCCATACAAACTGCTATTCAGAATGTCCGATGCGGCCCTAACACCTAAAACAACAATAACATTTTTCGTCACAAAAAACGGTGTTGGCGATCAACGTGTTGAACAATAAAAAAAAAACATGACCTAACGAAAGTTTATTTTTTGATAAAAACTAAAATTTTAAGCTATACTTTATCAGCATGTAGTTTTCTTCATAAAGCAAATAAAGAAATAAAAAATTCACGATACTTTCTTGTAGAAAAGCTAGTCCTAACTATTAACAAATTATTTTGTATGAAAACTATATTTTTTAATTTGTTTTTTTATAGATTTTAACCTTGGGGTTGAAATACAGCTACACAGAAAATATTTATGATATTACCTTCTTAGATCAACATATTGTTATACGAAATGAATTAGTAAAAATTACGTAAATCATTTTTTAAAATTGTATTTACTCGTTTGAAGTATGCATTTTGTAGAAAAAAAAATCAACCCGAAATAAAATAACTCACAAGGGTACTTGGTAACTGTTTCCGTTGCCGCGGCTGCAGAATAACTGTGGTGGAGACACTTCTTAACCGAAACTGAGCGAAATATACAATGTTTAGGTAGAAAAGGGACCGGAGTAGGGATAAATAGACAATAGTGTTCACTGTGACCATACGGTCACGCTCGTCTCTGGAGGGTTAAAGAGGTATTTCATAGACATATGAAGTGCTGTTGCGGTAAACTTTTTTTTTTATGTATTTAATGTATAATTTCAAGTACAGTGATACCTTGACATACGAGTTTTTTGAGATACAAGCCGTCGAGCGAGCGACTGTTTGCTTTGAAATATGAGCAATCGGCTTAGCGGGTCGGCCGGTTGCACGCGAACCGTGCGTCACGCTTTCCAGCGTGAATCCCTCGGCCACGGTCAGAGAATCAGTTATCAGTGTGTTTTCGGTGTCAAAACATCTTTTTGTTCAATTTATTTCAATGGGGAAATTAGCTTTGAGATACGAGTAATTTGAAATACGAGCAAGGTTGCGGAACGAATTAAACTCGTATGTTGAGGTACCAATTACATTTTCAAATATTTTTTACGTTTTGCACATATTCTTTTAATCTAAGAACCATTTTTGCTAACATAACATAAAAGTTCTTCTTCGAGTAAAAGTGTTATTAACATTATTACTTAAAATATACATATACTAAACATAAAATTCTTTTTTTCAACGTGTCAATCCAAGCACAAAAATAACGGCAGAAGCGGGATGCGAACCGCGGACCTTGGAAACCAACTATGCCCAGGTATTCATACCGCTCGGCGAATCACGCCATTGCTATGCCCAGACTGACCTGCGATGAAACTAGTATTTATATCATTGTTATTATCGTACGACAGATGTCGCCATAGTATATATTCAAAGTATGTATATTTTTATTATTATTCTATCAGTATTCATTTATTCACAATTCACAACACGTGTTATTAACAATTTCCATAGTAATTTTTTTTATCATTTTTGGTTGCTTTTGCAGCCCATAAAAAAACAGTATTCTATTATGCATCATAAAGATGAAGTTAAAAAAAAAACACTTGTAAGACTGAGATAAAAAATATAATAGAAAGTACAGATTTTTGCAAAAAATTACCTTAGAATTTCTCATAGGTCCATCCTAAAATGACTTGGAACTAAAAGGGTTAAAATGCTTGAAATTCTGTAGGTGTTCCCATGGCCGTTGTTGCCCAAAGAATAAACCGATTCATTAAGTATGCATTTTTTAGCTGGAGTATGATACTTGTCTCATCGCAAGTTAGCTGTGTATTCTAAAGATCCGCTGAGTACATTGTGCGTATAGTTCTTGGTGGCATTTCAAGACGAGAATCAAGGGGCTTAAAAAAAACAGCGACAGTTTATACTCCTGCAGCATTCGGAGAACATCAGGTCTATTTTTCGTCTCTTAACCAACTGCGGGTTGGAAGGTTACAGGTTCACTCCTACTAGGAACATTTTCTTTGTTGTATTAACCTTTTTTACCTGAAGTATCAAAAAAATTATGCATGCGCTCCCAAGTGGGGATTCAAAGACCCCAGCATGTATTTAAGTATTGTATTACAGCATTCCTTTGCAAGACGAGTGTTGTGCGTACCGTGTTCACTCAATACTGATGATAGCCACTAACGCCGCCATTGTTTAAGGTTAAATCGTGCTGTCAGTAAAGTGTTTAACGCTTTCGGATCGGTTGTCGGCATATGCCATCATAAGATTCCCCGACTGTTGACATCGATTGACGTGATGTATCTTTTTGCTACTTTCTTAGAATAGTTTTTTATGCATCATCTGATAGCCAAAGGATACAAGAACCAATGTGATGTATGAAAATAGACCAGATAAGTACATTTATACATCAAATACTAGTTTTATAATTGACAGTATAATTTGTATTAAAACTGAGCTGTAATGAAAGGCTTAAAATATTCAAAAGTTTTTCATATTATGTATTTACTTAATAATACGAAAGGTTAACATTTCCTTCGCTAAAATATGCAACCCGGCGGCTGTCTGTGTGGTGCATAAAGTCAAACATTGGTTAACGTCTGTGTATTTGATTATTTTCATGTATTCTTAGTTTTGCAGTTTTAATTTTTTCTTGTAAAAACAATGTACAGTGAGGCCCCACTTAACGATATCTCGTTTAGCGCTGTTTCGGTTTAGCGCTCTTTTACTTCAACCCGGGGATTACCTGAAATTGTGCGCAGTGCCAGATTTTAAGTAAGAGCGAAGATATTGGACACTGTCCAAATGGATGAAATAGTGGAAGAAATAGTGGATTTAGCAAAACAAACCGGTTTAGATGAGGTAAATGTGGAAGACGTCGAAGAAATAGTTCAAGAAACTGCAGCTAGTCTTTCTAATGATGAGCTCAAGGAATTAACTGAGCAAGAAGAAAACAAAAATATTGATATAAGTGATTTTGAAAAGAGCAAAAAGAACTTTCAATGGCGTTTGTAAAAAAGTTTGACCACTATAACTGAAATTATGGACCAATTTGTTGAAAATGATCCAAATTTTGACAGGAGTTCAAAAGCAAGACGGGGTGTTATAGATGCTTTATCCACTTAACAACTTCTAACAGAAAGGAAAACGCAAACTACATTAGATGCCTTCTTGACAAAAAGGCAAAAAATTGGAAACAAAATAGACTGAATGATATAACTGACTTAGAATTTTATTTGTTTTTAAAGGTATATTCGCTTATATTGTTTTTATTTTTGTAAGAAATAAATGTTTGGTTTTACTTTTATTAAAAAAAAACATAACTATTAAATTGAATACCTAACCCCATTATTTCCATATTAAGATTAAGCCTCGTTCAGCGCTGTTTCGCATTACGCTCTACTTTGATGAAGCGTATCCCCCGCGTTAAGCGGGGTCTTACTTTATCTTCAAATTTCATGAGATTCACTCCCCCAATTACGTGATTCCCATAATGTGGTCCCGACTTTCATGTAAATGAGGGGTTTACTATTAACAGAAAAAATCATCATCAGCCTGTATCTGTTCACTGTTAAAACGTAAGCCTCCCGCATGAGTCTCCATCCTCTTGGATCCTCCACCTTCCGCATCTAGGCCACTCCCGCTATTCTTCTTATGTCGTTAGTCCATCTTGCACGGGGTCGGCCAATGCTTCGTTTGCCAGTTCTTGGGCGCCACTCCAATACTTTTATTCCCCATTGACCGTGGTTTCTTCGACAGATATGTCCTGTCCATTGCCACTTGAGTTTACCTATTCGTTGGGTAGCATCCACTACTTAAGTTCTTTTGCAGATATCTTCATTTCGGATTCTACCTTTTAGCGACACTCCGAGCATGGATCTCTCCATAGCACGCTGGGTGATCTTTATTTTATGGGTAAGACTTTCTGTCAGATTCCACGTCTCCGTGTCATAAGTTGATACAGGGAGGACGCATTGGTTAAACGCCTTAGTTTTAAGACATTGCGGAATTTTCGCTTTAAAAATGCACTTTAGTTTTCCAAATTCTGCCCATCTCAGTTGTATACGCCTGTCGATTTCGAGAAGTTATTTCGTCCCAGTTGTATTACTTGTCCCAGATAACTATAGTCACTTACAACCTATATTTGTATTCCTCCAATGGAAATCGGGTCAAAAGTCGGGGAAATTTGACTATTTATTACGACATAAATAATAGGAACAGAATACATCTTTAAAGGGAGTAATATATAGTAAAATTATAACAGGTTGCCTTTTTTAAATACTTTTATTGACACATTAAAATCGGGTCTAACAATATTACAAGCTGGAATATTACTTAGGATCAACTAGAGTCTGCTGAAAGTTTCAAGAAACATTGAATGTTGTTACAGTGCTAGGATTATATAAGAATTAAGAGTAACTACGTCCCAACTCAATAAAATGACTTTTCAACCACACCACTGAAGATAACGACTAACTTCTCTTGCGTAACCCCCGTTCTAATTTTATTAAGATTATTATTAATGTTTATTACACTTTCTAATAAAACTCAAGTTATCTTTATTCAATAAGACGGGAGTAATGTAAGGTTATGTTGACAAGTTCATGAACATGTGGACAACTGGCGCGCATCACAATACAAACTTTAAAAATATAATGATGCCTTTAAACATCAAATAGAAATATACGTAAACTAAATGTGTTCCTTATAAATAAATATAATCGAGTGCAATGAAATGATTTCATTTGAGGAGAAGCCCCGGGGTACTTGAATGCATTAGATTGAATGTATTTCATGGTTTTATATATTCTTTAAAAAGGTTTCACATCTTGGAGTGTTTCTGTAATTCTCTAAATTTATTTGTCTCTTGCTATGGATCATATTGAGGCAAAGGCCTATACGGGTATGATTACTTTGTCTAAAGAATATTGAAAGTATACAAGTTCACACTATTTCTTATTAAAACAGTTATTAATTATAGTAAAGTTGGTTTAAAATACCTTGTTTGTATATATGTATGTAAAGTCTATTAATATTAATCACAAAGGATTAAACTAAATTAACACAATATATTTATCTTTTAAGTTAACTTATGAAATATGTCAACTAATTGCCTGCCTCGGAAACGTCCATCTTCTCTTGACCCTCAGTCTTCACCATCTTCCCCTCGCCTGGAAATAAACAAATCATTTATTAAGTTAAATAAAAAAAAAAACCACTAATATACCGTTTTTATGACAAAAAAATATGTTAGGCTATAACTTGTCGATTGCAATATAACATGATTATACTTTTTTTGTAAATTGAAGAAATATTTCAGTTGAGGAATGCAGTTGAAGTTACCTTCAGCTTCCGTGTTTGATCGCCTGCGTTTGCGTGAGAACCACGGAGGCGGGGCTACAAGTGGCTCCATGTCCAATACCTGCAAATACAATCATATCAATTAAGAGGAAATTACAAAATATAGTTAGGAAAATACTCATACTGAGGATTCTATGACACTTGCCATTTTTAATGCTAAGCACTCGGTATTCGAAGAATTGATACACCACGATCAATAGACTATCCGTCTGGCATTCACACAACATAGGGATTCACTGAGAATGGGTGTGTTCACGAGACAGCATTTTGACTAGGCGACGACAGATTTTACAGTTGAAAGATCAAATTTATCAAGCTCTATAAATAATATATTTCTATGATGATTCAATTTAATATATTAGCAAGTTCCTGGTTGTCATTTATTTTTTCGCATATCAAACATGTAGCTACTTAATAATTGTAATTGCAATTTGAGTCATTTATTTCAATTCAAATTGTTGTGAATTAATATAATCTTCATCCAGTATAAATTAAAAAAATCTAAGTATAGCATTTTATACAACATGAAGTTGTCAATTTCATCGATTTACAACCAACAACAAAACTTTAAATATTTCAGAATAAATGAAACATGACTTACACCACTTTCGTAATTATGGGCACAAATGCTGCCTTGTGCAAAACTATGTCACAATAGATTATTGAACTTACTTTATGTATTTGCTTGAAGGCAATTTGTCGCAGGAACTGTTGAGCAGATGCTGTCAGATCTTCACGCTTCTGTGGGGGCAAGTTGCCGAGGGCGCCCTGGAAATACACAAAATAGAAATTTAATAAAACAGAAAGAAGAATGCAAACTATTGATTGCTTCCTAAGATAGACACAGTTTTATTTTTGGAACTATATATAAAGAAAACACTGCATTATAACGTAGAATTAAAAGAAATATGTTATTTTCTTGTAGAAAATCCACTAGAGTAATTAAATGTAATGGAATAAATCCAATGCATACCTGTAATAGTTGCGAAACATTTCTTGTCATCTCATACAGGGGAATACTAATAGATGGTGATAGTGATTCTGAAGTTTTCATCTGTGGATTTTATGACGCTTACCATTCGGCGCTGCATGTGGAGTATTGATCCGCCAACGTCATAGACTACAGCCCGATATTCACGCATCATCTTTATTATTACAGGAATTCACTATGAATGGGTGGTCTTTACAGGACGACTTTCGTCTACCACCAATTTTGATGAATAGGTTATGACTGGCATTTTACGAGTGAGGGATCAAATTCACACCATCCGGCGGTAATCCTAATAAAAAAAACCTGACGTTAATTAAATGTAAGAGCTCCCTACCTGCTGGTCCTTCTCGCACGGGTCCAGCAAGCCGGGCCCGGTCTCCAGCAGCACGCCGCCGGCCACGGCCTCCATGACGCGGCGCAGACACTCCCCGGGCGACAGCGGGCCGCCCGCGCTGCTGGTCACCTTCTCCACCAGCAGCTCCATGGCCTGGATCATCAAATGAGATTATTCATTACTGCATTGCAACAGTTTTAGATCTGATTGATTATATTGTTGAATGAATGGAATGTGTGGGATAGTAGGGATCTATTTGTTTATCGGTATGAGATGTATTAACACTATCCAGTCCGCGCGGTACGCGATTAAACTTACGCCGACACTTTTTGCTCGTTTAAATGTTTTATCGTCATGTGTTTAAATAAAATTAAATATGACTCTCACTGAAAAGGTTTTAGAGATCTTTGAATTATGGTCGAAAGTAAAAACAACACATATGTTGTGTGATCGCCCACTAACGTTAGAGTGAAGGTAAACATTTGATTGACTGTGATTGAAGTTGAAATGTAACAGTTATTGTAATGTAATTGTCGGGAAAAGTGAAACAAAAAGCCATTGCAATTACCTGCTATAGCTATAACAAATTCAACGAACATATTGACCCATGCGCAGCCGAATTCATACTGTCGGAATGTTATCAAACCGCGCAAGTGCCCGGTTCACAGTCTGTCTAGTCTGCGCATGTCATACATCACTCGTGGTAATTCTATCCCAGATTAATCCACAACATTATTATTTCCATCGCTACAAATGAATAACTATACATTATTAAATTTTTATTTAATACTCGAGAATATTACGGAGGAATACAAAAATTGTGAGCCCAGTATCTATTATATTTTATATGGATTCTCAATAGAGTCGAGTTAGTAATTACATATCATTGTAAAGCAAAGGTTAAAGAAGTGAATGAAATGCACAAGGACGAAGGCTCTAGCTCTAGTGAGGCAGTAAGACTTACCCAGGAGTTGAGCGGTGTCCAGGTGGGGATGCGGCGGCAGAGGTCGCGCATGATGCGGATGGTGATGACGCAGGACTGCAGACTGGAGGCCCTAGCCTGCACACACAAGAGAGGTCAGAGAGGCCCAGGCCATACACCCCGGAGGGTGCAACAAGCGTTTCCATTTTATTGCTCCATATTTTTTAGTGCTCGCTTGACATGAAAGAGCCTCAATGGCGTAAACAGCTGATTAGAGCGAAACTAAATATTTTCATCAAAAAATGCGTGCAGCTAAAATTACACAATTGACAGCAAAAGCTAAATGATTAAACATTAAAAGAGCCACGACTGTAGAGAAGCAGTCAGACTGTCAGGATTGTCAGGGGTGGAAGACTCAGAGCAATAAACGTGGTACAACAACTTGATTTTGCAGGTGACAGATTTGAAAAGTCACCGGTTTTTTTTGTGTGAAAAATTTGTGTTAAATAATTGTACCTGGAACCACTTGGCGTGCCTTAGTGATGCCAGAGCGTCGAGACACTTCTGCCTGGGGAGCACATCCTTGTCGTCTCTCTTGGGCGCATCAGCACTTCCACCATCTAGCGGTACAAGGGTGTTTGACCATTTATTTGTAACGGGGCAAACATCAAGGAAAACATCTCTCACTTCTTACTCGACACTCTCCTCTTAAAAGAAACTATCAATTCATCTTCTTCATAAATAATAAATACAAAAACTCATAAACAAATGATAAATAAAATGACCCCCTTATTTGATTACATGTAAAGTATTTACAAATTGCCTCCCAATAAAATGAACAGTGTTGACATTAAACGGAAATTCTCGAAAGCATAAATTTAGGAGCTTCCCTAAGCGACCTGTCCACAGCCAAGCAGGTGTAAACGTCTCGAGGAGGATGTTTGCCCCACTACTTCATATTGTATATCAGCGTACTAGCGCAGACTGTCGAGTCAGCGAACGTGATATACATGATCAAAAATCCTTTCTTCTCCGGGACCTGATACAATTACCTAAAAACTTATATTAGAAGATCACAAATGGACACAAAAATATAGGCTAAATGAAACTGTGAACAAATTATCCCGCGCTCGGAGGAGGGCAGGCGGGAAGGAAAATAACTATTGGACTCTGGACCCGATCCAATGAAAGAATACAAAAGCATTGAAACAACATAGAACCTAGATACGAGTAGTTATGTATGGCACTGGAGGCGCATCGTCCAATACTTATCACGGTGGCTAGGGGCAGATAGTTTGTTCGTGTTCGTGTAGCCTTACCAGCCCCAAATCTGCATTACCGATTTCGAATACCAATTTCAATCACATCGCACTTTAGTACTGAAACACAGTAACATATGGTGAGAAATAATTATAGCAGATATTATACAGTGTGTCTATACAGCAGTAATAAACCTAACACTAAGCAACATGAAATTGGTGTATCGAAGATCGCCGTTTGTCTGAGAGCGAGACTTACCGGTTGGCTCCCTCATGACAGGCGATGTGAGGCTCACGAGCACCACAATGTTGCCGTCTGTGATGCTCACGGCGCCCTCCGCGGGGCACAGCTCCACCTTGTACTTGAACTCCTCAGTGACCTTCGAACAGAAACCCATTTCTTAATAATTGATTCAAACAGTTAAATTACAGAAAGATTTTTTTGAAAATCATCCTGTTTATTTAGCTCATTATCGCCTACTATACATGCACGGTAGTGTACACTCGTACACTCGTCTGAAGGATTATTTGATTAATTTTTATTACGATTATTATGAAAGTAATTGCTTGTGTTAAAACAATAGGAATGCAGTGAACTGTATAGAAAGAAAAATTGCCAATAATTCATAAATGTCATTGATTTATCATCAAATATGGATTTGAAACACAATTATAAAGGAAAGATATCTATTTTTATTTACAATTAAATATGTTGAAAATATTAAGTGACCCAATCTTACGCCTGTGTTCCACATTGATTGCAGGTTAGATGTAAGTCATTTAAATTTTGGAAGGTATTTTGGGGCTCCAACCTAAATGACTGCCATATTCAAGAATTTGTCCTTTATATAGAAGAAGTTGTAAACGTAAGGTAAGGTGTGGTACTGACTTGTGGCCCTACCTTGTGCAGGTGCTGCGGCAGCTCCTGCGCCACCCGCTTGAGCAGCGACACGGTGGGCTTGTCCGCGCAGAGCACCACGAGGCGCACGGAGCGATCCCCCTTCAGCAGCAGCCCCTTGGCCAGCAGCCCCACGCGCATCACGCCCTTCAGCACGCGCACAGCCCCGGTGGTGGCACCCTCGCCCTCTTGGAGGAATGAAAACCTGGATCGATATACCGACAATATTATGATTAGTTTTTGGATTAATAATTTGAAATGATAATTTAGTGACAAAAACATAAAAAAACCTATATTGCATAAATGAACTTGCTCGATAATGGACACTTTCTGAGGTTACAAAAAATAAATATATATTATATTACTGTAATTATATTCATAGCATTCACTTTGAGATGCATTTATAATGTTAAATAGATATATATTTTTAAAAATTAATTTTAATTAAAAAATAATAAATTAAAAATAATATTTAGTTTCGATTCACATTTATTTGAAAAGATTACATATTTCGGCCTCCCTGGAGACCATTATTGCAGATGGTCTCCAGGGAGGCCGAGCCGAACATGTAATCTTTTCAAATAAATGTGAATCAAAACTAAATATATTTAATTTGTTAAATAGATAATTACCTGTTAACTTATTTTGATATGAAATACATTGACAACTGTTTTATTCACATAGATTACAGATTGTTGTTTTGCTTTAATGAGAGCTTCTTCAATACATATTAAAACAAGATAAAGTTAACAATTTTCTATAATATATTTTATTAATTTTCAAGCGATAGTTTACTATAAAAATATTAAATTTAATACCGAGTAAGACATAAAGAGTAATTATCCTAGAGGACTGCCAATTTTCCAACATTATTGCACGGCAAAAGACTTACAGCTGATTATCTCGGCCGTCTTCTTTGGCTGCGGCATCTTTGCTTTCACCATCATCCTTCTTGTCCACCGCAGCTTTCTCGGCAGGTTTTTCTATTTTTCCCACCGGTTTCTAGAAATAGGAAAAAATATATACAATCAAAAATAAGAAAGAATATTGCATCCCAACTCTTTAAGAGGATATTCACACGTCCGATAACCAATGGCAATAGAAAGAGCTGCACAAACATAGTCAATGCTTTATTTCATTTCAAACAAAATATTTTGAAAAAGTTTATTTCATTTTCATGCTAACACTGCATTTGAGATGAGATATAATTTAAGACATTTTATGCAAACAATAGGACCATTTCAGGGTCAACAGTTAATTGTTAAGGAATTAATATGAAAAGTGCTTAATTGTGATAATTCATATAATATTTGTCGGCGTTGCTACGATGTCTTACATATAAAACTGAAGCTTGGTAGGTACGTAATATTGTTCAAATTACATTTAGAATATTTAAACAGTTAATGCTTTTAAAAGTATATACTTACTTATTGTACACAAACAAAATATTAGCAAGCAAACAAACTTTAACCTCTTAACTGGTTATTACGGATAAATAATCAAGCCAAGAGGAAAGTAGAACGGGTTATTATAGACAAATATATCCGCCAAAACAGTTTTACCAATACTTTTTTTTAAATATCCAATTGTTTTAATTTGATTACCAAATTTTAATTGAACAATAACTATCATTGTTATGCCTTGGCAATATTAGTTGTCTCCGCCTAATGTAACGGGTAATATGTATATATTAGTTTCCAAAACAATAATGGTCCGATCAATTGCGCACCGGGATTTGGGGATGACCCAGTTAAGAGGTTAATTTATAAGATTTACTTATACGCAAGAGTAAGAGGAAGAACCAGAGATTGTATAGGGGGTGCATTACCTTAGGCTGCTGCTTGAGCGCCTGCTCCGTGAGAGTGTCGGAGACAGACTTGAGGGCACGCTCCGTGTGTGACACCACGCGCTGCAGCAGCTGCAGCTCCTCCTCGCCGGGATACACCTCGGAGTGACGCGCCGCCACGTGGCGATCGTCCGAAGACTCCGGGCGTCTGCCGGGTGGAGGCATGAACTGCGCAATGTACATATATTCTTTAGTAAGATAAAACATTTTTTTTCAAAAGCGCTGAAAGTGTTTTTGGTTGTAAATTAAATAAACACTATTCATAAGACAGGCTTACATGTTTATTTCGAACCTAATATTAATGAAGTTTTAATATATTTAGTGATGCTCTTTACATTCATAGAGACTGAAAACCAATGCAATTTATAAAACTATATTTGTACAAATATAAAGATTTTTGTATTTGAATAATTTCTAAGTACTAAAAAAGTAAATCTTAAATAATAAAAAAATATATATATTAAATTTTTATTTTATCATTTCATAATATAAGGAAGAATATTTCAATAGTTTTGTTGACACCTCCACCATTGGGAGGCATTGAAGATTGGAATAATGTATGATTAAATTACAAATAATAATTTATGTTAGAATATATGAAGATGGGTACAATCAGTAAGACTTTGAATTTAATGATTATTAATTTAACAAAATTAAGACTTACATTGGAATATAAAGTCTTGCATAATTCGATAGAACAAATAATATACTAATATACTCTTTTATTTCTTATACTATTTATTATCTGTCTTATAATGTAAAATACATCTTTTAGGAATTGACAGATGTTAGAAAAATATATTTATTTTTTTCAGTAAAAAATAATGTTTAATTAAGTGATTAATGACAGTTAACCGGAATGTACAATTATCCAAGACACTATTTCTCACATGTAATCTTGAAATACTATTTTTCTCATAAATAGTTGTATTGCAATCATGTCATACTAACATTTGGTAAACATAACATTATAATGCAAACAATGCATATATAATAAATGAGGTGTTGCCTTCTGGACACCTATCATATATATCCCGTGGGACCGGGAGATACAAATATAGATAAGTACAGCCACTTATATTTTTAATGTATTTTTAGTATTTTTTATAAATATGTAAGTGTATTCAGAATGAAGGAATAATTATAAACAATTTCCATACATATATATAATGATTTTTTGTAGAATACATGAACCGTGTGAAATAAGATGGATTTGAATGTATATAGAGTACTCACGTGAGGCGGGGGCGGGTGGGGCGCGAAGGGGGCCAGGAGGGGCAGCGGGAGGGGCGGCGGTGGTCGGTGGGCGAGGGGGTGTGGGGGCAGGGGTGGGCCGGAGCGCCGGCACCAGTCCATGTAATCGCACTCCTCATTAAACCGCCGCCTCTCCTCCCAGTATTGGCGCTCCTCTTCCTCCATTTCACACTGCAGACAACAACCGTGAAGACTTAGTTTTAGTTCATCATTAACCAATCACAACTGAAGCGACATCGGCCATTTTGCGTAAAAACTATTTACGTACCAACGGCGTATAATATTGAATGTTTCACTTTTGAAGAAAAAGCGTACTTTATATATTTTTTAACTGTCAAATAAAGTATGATAAATAATTTTGGATAAAAGAGAAATGCGATGGAGCGCAATTGAAATTGACTTGCTGCCTGTTGCATTGACTGTAATAACCTGCATAAACTAAAGAGGGGTGATAATAAATGTTTTCAATTAGGTGTGGCACCTTACATCTGCAGTATAGAAATGAGGAAGAGGTAACTGTTTGACCATTTATTTATTTACAAACCTGATTCACAAACTACTTTTAAAAAACTGAATAACACTTAACTTGAAAAACATACTTAATTCTATATTCATATAAATATAGTTCAGTTATAAGAGAAAATAATAACAAAAATAAATATTTCAAAATATACCTTGTGCATGCGCCGACGAGCCCAGAGTTCATCCAACATTCTTTGCATTTTTTGTCCGGGCAACTTCCTCTGGCGCAGAGAAGGCTTTACGTCAACAACCAGGTCGGGCTGAACCTAAGGCAGAAAAAACAATACTAAGAAAGGAAAAAGGTAAAAATAATTTGAAACTAACGATTTATAGGTCGTCATACAAATTCAAATCACTTGAAAAACGGAGCTCTTGCAATTTCAAGAAGAGCAGGCTCGACATTTCCCTCAAACCTTTTACTGCTAATCATCCGTTGAATATTTTTTAAAGGGAACATTTTATAAGCATGTGACAAAAGTAAAAGATATAATGGTTTTATACACAAGGCAATATAGAATGATCCTTGACAATTATTTCAATAATTGTCATTTATTTGAATTTTTAATGTGTCAAGAGTTTCCTCCTAATAACTAATAGCTTGTATCTACTTCGTGATTTTAAGTATTTTATATTTTATACGAGCCCAGATTCTAGTAATTAGTTTATTTAGTTAAGTAGATCATCTTATATTGCCTTGGGTATATAAGTGCTTATGCTAAAATGCCTCTTTCAGTGAAATGTTTTAAATTGTTGTTGGGCGCAGGTGCGGTATGGGGTGTTATTATAAGAAGCCGCACCTTTCTCTTGTACTGCAGGCGATGTCGCCGGCCCTTCATGTGCATCTCCTTGGCGTTGGGGTCGTTGAAGCGGCAGTCGCAGAGCTTGCAGTTGAAGCTGAGGATCTTGCCGTCGTCCCCCTTGATCTCCTCGATGTAGTCCTGCCCCACCGGCTGGATCTCGGGCTCGTCCAGCGCGTCCTCGGACTCTGGTTCGGCAGCGGCCGCGGGCTCAGTGGCCGCCGCTGCGCCTCCTCCCACGGTGCTCAGTCCGCCCGAGGAAACAAACTTGATCTTGGGAGTGCCGGAAACTGTTGCAGATTTTTCTGTAAAAATATATTATTACATACATTTGAATGTTCATAATATATTTACAAATTTGTAAAGAACACTAATAAATATTTTTGTAATTGAATTAAAAAAATAATAAAGCCAGCTACATCACACTGTTAATGTACAGTGAAACCTTTATATATTATTTTTAAAGGGACCTATTAAAATAAACTATGAATGCAGGATTAGGAGGAAAAAGTACTAGGAGATATTGGTAGCTTGGAATTCTAAAAAGTAAATTGTTTTAGACTTAAATAAATGTAATTATTTTTAAAAATACAAAACTAAAAAAAATATTTAAGTGTAATTGCCATGTAAATAATTATACATCGGCATCTGTTTCGTTTTTTTTTTGTAATACAAGTATATAATTTTCCACATCTTCAATAATTTTCAATCTTTTTTTAAGAGAACACACTTTTTTTCATGGAATGGCTCACTTCGAAGTTAGTTTAACGGCTCAAAAGGATAATTGCACACATCGAGGAGAATAAATAAACAACAAATCCGGGAGAAGAATTATTGGAGGAACGGTGAATAGAGATTTCAGTGTATACACATATATATTTATAATATTAAGAAATTATCCTTTTATAAATTAACCTTTAAACGCCCAGTGGTCCCATACAGGACTGCAAATTTGCATTGTTCAATGCTCTAGCAGGCCAATGCTTGTAATGTTTTGTCGCACAATAGATTCTTCCATGAACTTGCTGTAATACTATTATTACAAATTAATGTAATCCAATTGAGAAATAAACCATAAGCACTCCTGTATGGCATTGAACGACGCAAATCTGCGGTCCCGCAAGGAAACCACTGGGCGTTCAAAGGTTAATACAATATATTTGTGTGTAAGTGACTTGGCAACATTGAACGCACCTCCTGCGACAACCTTGGGCTCCTGGCTGGGGATGGGCTTGCCCAGGCGCGTGTGCAGCTTCACCACCTTCTGGTGCTTGATGCAGCGCACGTGCGCCGCGTAAGCGTCGCTGCCGGTGCAGGTCACGTCGCACAGCTCGCAGCGCAGCGAGCCGCCAGCGCCGCCCACCCGCTGCCGGCGCCGCCCCCGCGGCCCCCGACACCTTCATGCTGGCCTCCTTCTTCTTGTGCTTCTGGCCCTCCAAGTGCTCCATGTAAGTCTATCAACAATACACAATATCCACTGTAAAAAATGTATCACACTAAATTGTCTTCATTGAATTTGGGCTGGCGGATCACCTTACTTTACCCACTAACGACTGTCGAACAATTATCCCCAATGTTTAATCGAGGGGTCAGTGAACAGTGATTGAAACTAACTTGGAGATGAAGATATTGACATATTTGGTGTAATGTTGCTTCGGATTCAGTGCCAGTGTGGACGGATACGAAATGATAGATGTTTGATTTTGTGACAATAATTACCTTGTGTTATTTTGTGTTAAAAATGATACACGCGGTTTTTATTGTCATAATTCCTAACTATTGGCGGTGGGTATAGCTACACCACTTATGCTGAATGTGAGGTCATTGACACTAAATATGTCAATGCTTAAGCATCCTTTTTATACTTCAGTATCACATTAAATTTGTAATGTTATTAAAAAAAAAAGACGAAAAGGTAGCTTTGATTTATGCTCTCCTACAGAAAATACTCCCAAATTAGAAAGCGTCATATAGTTGTTATAAATATAAGAAAGACATGTAATTAACCTAATAAATAAAATAGAAAATAAGTTATAGAGTTTAAATATGGCTCATGACGACCTCCAGGGTGGGACTTGATGACATGACAGCTGTATCTGATGCATATTTTGGGTAATTTGTTGGTCGGATTTTTCAAGGTCCGATGATTAGCATGATGTTCTCACATAGCATTTGGTCCTAAGGGGAGTTGAAGATATTAGCCTTGGGCCTTTTAACAGTGGATCTATTAACAGTGAACCTATTAACAGTGGACCTATTAACAGTGGACCTATTAACAGTGGACCTATTACCTGTGGACCAGCGCATGAGATTCTGCAAACATCACAGTAGTGCAGCTGCTGTGGCTTGGGCGGCTGCTTAGGACGTAGGCGAGCTCCTCCCGCGTTGGCCCCCTTCTTGTATCCTTGCCACCCACTTGTTCCTGAACTGAAATAATTAAATAGTTTGAAGATTACAATAATTTTTAATCATTTTCTAGTATCAATTTCATTTTTTTTTAAATACTATATTGCTCTTATGTCCTGGTGAATTATTCAAGATATAGCCGGTTGAAAAACAACACAGGTGACATCTATATTGTCTGGAATTAACAAAAGCGTCAGTCAAAGTTGAGTAGACTGAGGTGTCTCACAAATAATTGAAACGGACGCGAGAGCAAGATAATAAAAGATTTTAATTGGTAGGCGAACTCTTCAATTGAAAGATTATAGAGTCACGTGGAGTGTAAAAATGTCCATAATACAGAATACCGGGCACGGCGTTACCCAGAAAATATGGTACCTTCCACCACTCCCTTTATTTTGCTGAGCTACGTACATTGTAGCAGCGCTATACAGGGCAGCGTCATATCCCGAGTACGTCGTGCTGTTGGTGGCAGCGGCTGTGAACAAATTAAACAAATTAGATTCAAGTCGGGAAAATGTACACAAATAAATAATTTTTAAATAATCACATCCTTTCAGGTTTTTAGTTAAAGTTACAATGTAGGACGAATTAAATTAGACAAGCACACTCAATATAGAACACAGAGTTAAACAATACTTTTCATCATTATCGATGTTGTCTTTGATGGAGGCTCCGTTTGTACGTGAGCTGAGACTCACCGCTGACACTGGAGCACCTCCCCACAACAAATCGTGTGTTGGCAAAATATCAGATTATATCACTATCTTCTCCATTGGCCAAACCCCATTAGTGGGTGGTAGAGGGTTACTGAGACCCTGTTGTATATTTAAAAAATACATTTGAGTGACAGGGTGCAGCTCATTACACTGAGTGTTGCTGTGAAGTTTCTCTGGAGGAAGGAGGAGTGGCCATATCTGATTTGAGATTTTTTGATGTTTTGTGATTTATTAGAAGAAAAAAACAGTGTGTCTCTTGTGAATAATTGTAGTACATGCACAGAAGTTAAAAAAAACAGTGAAAGAAATGAGAACCAGTCACAGATAAAATGGATTAATGTGAGGGATCAGTGAATCTCCTGATGTTTGACAGGTGAAGCCAGGATACACCACTATCAAACTGGCAGAACTTTTCACACAGTGGGCATATGTAGATTAATTGCCAACAGTATGTACTCTTATTGTCTACTATGACACCACAGATACAAACTTAGGAATGCTCTCCCAACATTTGCATTTCTTCCCGCATATAATCTGAATTTCTGCAAGAAGCGGAACAGTGATATCCTTAATCTCTATATGCACTGATCCTGTTAAGCGTCTAAGTGCACGGCACTGCTATAAAAATTAATTACGTTTAGCTGGTGGGGCGGGGTGCTGGGTAGTGGCGGGCGGCGTGTAGGTCTGCGTGGCTGGGTAGGCGGCCACAGCGGCGCCCCCGCCCCCGTAGGAGCCGGCGTACTGTGTGCCTTTGGCCGGCTGCGGCGGGCGAGCTGCACCGCTCTGCAAATAGGAACAATTGGACTTAACACACAAATAATGTGAGCTTTAACAAGTGGCTAGTATGTGTTGTATATCGCCAACACAATGCAATAACTGGGTAACTCTATAAATGATACATTCTGAGATCATAAAATCTTGTCGCCTCTTTAAATTATGAGGTATGGGACGAATATTATAACGAAACTAGTAAATGAAGGTTTCAATGTAAATGGATGCATATTATATATTATAAAAATGAAATGGACATTTTTGGCATGTTTTTTGCTTCAGCCCCAGCTTCCAAAGTGGAGGCCTTCTTCTCCCTTTCTATATAATGTCCATTCAAATAATCAATTTAACAAAAAGCATAATTGTTGAATGCCGATTTTACTACATGTAATATCATTCCTATAAATCATATTTTAGCTATGATCATGTATTTATCTTTTATTTAATATTATCTACATACTCTTCGGTGAATACTCGGACACAGCAAAATATGTCTGCAACTAAATCGGGCTCTTTAACATTTTCATCTTAAATCTTTTGAATGCGGCATAATTTTGTGCGCATTAGATTTATGGGCAATTAATTTAGACTGTAATATATTTTATAGTAAGCAAATATATCAGATATTGCTTATTGTTTTTAAATGCAATTCAATATATTTTATATTCAGTTAGATAGTAAGTTCATTTTAACCTGTTAACCAAGGAATTTAATTTTGCTCATGTTAAAAAGAAAACATGCGGCGAGTCCGTGCAACTCGATGCCTAGATGCACATGGTATATGATGAACAAACAAAATAAGCCGTAGCTCGTCACGCCCGTTAAGTGTGTAATTTCAGAGTCTTGACGGAATATATTGTCATGCCCGCTACAGTTGCTTTCTTGGAATAACAGAATATTAGTCATACTCCGTTAACAGGTTAAACATTACAACAACAGAATAAAGCTGTAATATGAAGATACAAATTCCATATAAAGCTCATGACGCAGAGAATGGGTTATTTTTTTTGCTTCTATTTATTCAATTAATTTTGTGTTAATAATTCGTTAAAAAGTGTCAATAATATAAAATGGTTGCAAGAATAACTTTACTTTATGGCTATATGTTGCATTTTTACAAAGTGGTCTTCGTTATTATGACAATATTGTGGCTAATATGAAGCGATATCTACAGACTATAGGTAAAATTAATTAAATTCTAAGGATGAGAAGGAAGTGCCAGATACTGCTAAATATCATTCTACTTGACACAGGGCACTGGCGCCGAGGTGATATTTTGACCACCACTACAGGGGTCTTCTTCAGGGTTGACGACTTTGTCGTCCCCTGTAATAGCGGTTGAAATATTGGTAATAGAGAATTTGCCACACACGGCTAAACCCAAAAGCCGCAATACCAAATCTGACCGTGAAAACCTAAGAAGTTATATTAGCCGGAGTGAATGTTTACCGGGGCATAGCTGGGGGTGGTGGTGTAGGCGGGCTTGGCGGGCGCGGCCTCGTAGGTGGGCTGCTGCTGCGCCGGGTAGGCGGCCGCAGCAGCAGCGGCCTGCTGGTAGTAAGCCGTCTTGCTGGCGTCGTGCGTCTGCTGGGCAGCGGCGGCCGCCGTGCGCCCGTAGGCCAGTTGGTAGGTTCCTGCCTGTGCTCCAGCCGCTGAAACAAGACAACCACCGTAAGCACTCTCTTATAGACAACATAAACCCAGCTAATGAATGGGCACGGCGCTTTTAATGAGAGATTATACTCATTTAATTTAGTTTCAAACCGTAGTTGCCCCTGTGGCGCCCCCTTCCAGAACCTCAGAGCACATTCTCTGGGACTGTCAGTTCCTCTCGTTAGAAAGAGGAGTCCTTTTCGACGAAGTTCGGGGGAATCGCCTCGGCCCTATCGGGCATGCAGACTTTGTGGCTACTATTTTTTTTTTACGCATTTACAATCTTTGCTCGTATTTTCGGTGAGAGAATCTTATCTTCCATCTTCATCTCTTTACAACCCATGAATGCAATTCTAATCTCTTTCACGGGTTCTTTCTTTTAGCACTTCTGTACAGTGGCCACAATTATTCAGAGGGGACTCCCACTGGACTTATCAGTTGCTAACTGTAATCATAATCTGAATGAGCGCGTCATCAAGGAGACTTAACTGTCCTCCGGTGTGATGCGGGTGTGAGGTGGGTAAAGTCCAGACAACATAAATATTAGATCACCCTTCCATATCTGCTTCATACTTTAGTAGGTAAATATTCATTCTCTGGGACTAACAGTTTCCCTTAGAAAGAGGGATTCTTTTTGGAAAAATTAGGTTTTATGAAATCAAAAATATTTGCGTAACTAAAGTTGACCGTCATTTATTTCTTTAACAGAACAAGACGTGCACTCTGCAGTTGGTTATGATAGAAAATTATAGAAAAGTTAAAATAAATGTAAAAATCTGTACAATGCAGTTGTCTTTGCTCTCACTACATAACTCGAAAGAAAAATTGACCCCTGTAGACATTGGTTCGGCAAATATGACTTGCCAATAAAATGTCTTATATCAATGGGTATCACTACTGTCAAAATTGATAGAAAAGGGGAAAAAGTGATAAATACTCCTTTAACCTTTTGCCCGCGGCACAAAAATTAGCGAACATGCCCTGTACGCGGCTGGTTTTTCCGGGATTTTGTTGTCACGTTTTCAACTATAAATATAGGTTGTTGTATTTTTTTAACTAATCAAATATGTTAATTGGCACCCAAAGTAATTTGTTCAATAATAAATATATTTATTGTATTTTCGGTTTAATTTAACAATAGTAATTCTTCATACAACTGACGTGAAGTCGCCATTTTGCTGAACAAGGTCACGCTAAAGCGAGAAAACTGCACCAACATCAAACAATGCTTATAATATTCAATTCTCGACACCTTTTCAATTTCACCTGCACTCGATGGTTTATTTGCATTATCCCAAATTGTTAATTGATGATTATCATTAGTAACACGATTGCGCACATTGACAGTTCAAATAAAATATGTATATTGACAAACAAGCTTTATTTCATTTTCTACGAGGAGATAGTTGCTTCTCTCCGTCAGTATTGATGATGTTTCAGCCATTCGACATGGTCGAAACATGTCGTCTACAAATATATTGTGGGATAAATACTAAAAATTATTTTATTTATATCTGATATTCCTGATGACGAATCCAACTATAGTCCATCCAATATATGAAGAACCCTATGACACATTTATTGCCCTTGTAAAAGGGACGGGGCAAAAATATTTATTTCGATTAGGTCGATTTTTTTTCTCTTCTTCTTCGAAAAAATCGAATTTGAATTCAAGTGAATCGATATAAACATCTCTATTTCCGCATGGCGGCTTCATGGCGGATCAGTACAAATGTTTGACTTTCAGTAGCGTGTTGTTCTTCTATCGATTCGTGTTTTTTGTTGTTGTAATTATTATATTTATTGTTAGTATTGTTAAAGTTGTTTCATTGAATCATATTTTTGTGTTTTTACAATGCCGAAGGGACAGAAAAGAACTATTCTCAGCAGTGAATCACGTGAATTTGTCGTGACGCTATGCGTGATTATTTTCATCAAGAAAAACAAAATGGTGGACCATTGCTGTCTGTTGAAAACATTCGAGATCGGGTCAGCGGATTCCCTAGGAATCAGTAAATCTACAGTGTCTCGGATCACAGAGGAGAAATACGGTGAATCTTCATTAGAAGAGAAAAAATTATTAACACCAAATAAGAAACGACAGAAGAAATGCTCAATAACAAAACCCGATAGCTTTGATTTGGCAGCAATTCGGAATCACGTGTATGCATACTATGACCGCAACGAAATACCAACACTTCTTAAACTGGTAGGTTCTCTAAAGTCAGTCGGATTATTTCAAGGCAGTGCGACGTCTCTTAGTAAGGTATTGAAAAACATTGGCTTCAAATATAAAAAATGTGAAAAAGGAAAGTTTATAATGGAGCGCACGGATATTTCCCTGAAAAGATGCGATTTTTTGAGGCAAATGAAGAGCATTAGGAATTGGGAGAAAGTCGTTTTTCTCGACAAAACTTGGCTCAATGCTAATCATACTGTTGGTAAAATATGGACCGACGACACGGCTAAATCCAGGACGAAAACTCCTGAATAGAAGAAGAGATATATTTACCTAAATAACTTATTATATATAAGAAGAGAAGCTTTTGTTTATGTTGATAAAATTAGTATAGGTAGCGAACGTTTTTACAACGTTATATCGGACGATATTTAGCACAGGGCAATAAATGTGTCATAGGGTTCTTCCTATATTGGATGGACTATACTGACAAATTATCCTAATCCTTCGGATTAGATTTTCAATAACAAAATAATAATATATGCATAATATGCATAATATGCATGTATCATTATATTATTATTTTGTTGTCGGCGCACGGTTCTGACGTAAGAGACTAGCGTGAGCCTCGTACGATTTCTGACACCCTTGCGTTGTTCACGCCGCTTGATGCATGTTCCAGAAATAAATTATTTTAGCCTATATTGAATATTTTTGACGAATGCCATTGCATTTGGTAAAATATACATTCAGTAATATTTTCAGCCAAGTTTTAAAATTATTACTCACTAGATGGCTCTCATATAGGGCTTGAAACTTCCATGACCGCTAGTGTGTCATACGCGCTGGTGGTATGTTCGTTTGAACAGACATAGCGGTCATACGCGGTGAACAGATTAATACCAAAAAAAAAAGTGTAAAAATCGGCAATTTTAACAGTTGAAATGTTATGTCTGAATTTTCCTTGGAACAACTCATACCTATCAAATACATTATGATTTTGAATGTATAAATCATGTGTTGATGTTTTAGAAAGCTTGATACACTACACAGAAGTATTACAAAAGAATTTCAAACCGAATGCACTAAATATAAGCCTGATCTTTTTAGTCCATTTCATCACCAAATAAAACATCTAAAAGTCAATAATAAAAAAGGAATATAATTTTCTTTTACTAACAAATAGGGGGACAGTTGCTCGACTTACTGGTTGAAGTGTATTGTTTAAATATATTAAATTACCAGCGTATGTGCCTTGAGTTGCTGCCGCTTGGTAGGCGGTGTCGTATCCTGCGGCGGCCGCCCTCTGGGTACCGTAAGTTGCGGCGGTGGCTGCGGGGGCCACTGCGTAGCCAGTCTGTCCTCCGGCGTACGCGGCTCCGGCGGTAGCAGTCCTACAAAATCAAAATTCCAAAAAATAACACAAATATACAGAATCGATCGACGATGCGGGCAAAGCGGCCATCTTGTTTTCCGGCATCGCCGACTTTCTAATAACTAATGCGCAATTAATACTCGACAAACTTCAATGAATTTAGTATGAATTGCTAGATAAAAGTGTGGAGTTGGATGATGTAGTTATTTACTGACCCGTACTGCGTCCCGCCGTGTGTAAATCCGAAATAATTATTGGCGGCCATAACTCACGTCTACGATTATAGCATTAAGCGTCAAACGGAAAGTGACCATAGGCAAGTCGCAGTAAGCGGAAACCGAAGAACGCGACTCAGCTATGTTCTCGGAACGTAGAACTCTTTTAGACGGACCGATAATATATTATTATTTTTTGCAAATCTGTAATTTCCTGAATTTGAATACGATATTGTGTTAATAATTCTTGATATAACATTATTTTTACATAATATATCTTTTAAAGTTAAAATAATATGAACATATATATGTATTCTCTTATTAATTTGACTTTTATAGCATTTGGATTTACAATTCAACCCAAAAGCTATGAATCCCATTGTGTCAAAAATTAAAATAAATAAAAAAACAAACCTATTGCTAAAAACGTACTTTAACTTTAAGGAAGACAACGACTTTAAGAGGCTAAGTTTTTTGATTTTTAGAGAAAAGAATGATGAAAAGTGAATAAGTCTTCGAGATCTTTTTATTTTTATTTTTAATTAAATAATTAAATATTGAAAGAAGTTTTTCTCAGAATTATTTCTAGTGATAAGCTATTATATATGGAGTTATAAAATTATGAAATTAAGTTGTACTGTAGGCGTGCATGCTAGGAGGCGAAAAATTAACGTCAAAGTGAAGTAAAAAGTTTGGTTATAATGCGTAGTAATGTAGTTATTTGTTGAATGTAACATTTACTCACAAATATGAAAAAAAAAATACAGATATTGTAAAACAAAAAACACGGTTTTTAAATTGTTTTTCATAAAAAAATAATAATTAAAATATTATTTTCTTAGAATTCAGGTTGAACTAATACATAATTTAATAAATGATGGTAATAAATACTTTAGCTTGGAATGATTAAACTGTTTTTTTTTAGTATCACTGTACAGCAATTGTAAAAAAGTATTTTCTAATTAAGTAATAATAATTAAATGACTGCATAATACTAAATACAAATTTCATTTTGATATATAATTTAACATAAATTAACAAAAACTAAATAAAATATTACAGTACGATTATACACAGTAGTGGTTCCCGAATGTTATTAGCACAAAGGATTCTGGTGGAAAGGAAACGTCCAATGACCAGAGTCTAGTAACTAGACTCTAGTTGATACTCATCTTAGACGTAACTGTTCGTCGTTTTATTCATGACTTCAAGTCAAATAAGTACAAGAATAAGAATTCTTTTATTTTGTAGAATTAATATTAAATGGAATGAATTTGAATACATCGCAAATTCCTTGGTACACATTTTTTTGGACTTTTATTATAAAATATAAATATAGATATTTTAATATAAAAAGATTTACAGAATAATGTGATTCTCAGCACCTCGCTTGAATCTTTGACCAGACTTTTATATTTAGTAATGCAATGGTCATCACAATTACTTGCAAGCACATCGCAATTCCTTCGTCCAGTATTAAGTGTTTATTTCTCTATTATTTCACAATGCTGCTTATCCTACAAATATATTTTCACACCAGACAGTGAGAATTGGTAATGGAATGTGCCACTCCTCTTGACCTGATGTTATTATATGAGTTCAGCAACACGTGTAAAAATATCGTCGAGAAAATTTGAGCTAAGATAGAGTTTTTTTTAAATTTCTGATTTAACTATTAATATTTTATGGACTTTTGGGTGTGTAAATCAATGTTCTACAACTCATGGGCCCCGGCCCACAGGTGGGCCGCGGAGACATTCTGTTAGGCCGCAAAGAAATTTTACTAAATGAATCATTTAATTTATTAAAATAATAAAAAAATATATCTTAATTTTTAGTTATTGTTAACTTATAATAATTAGTTGTATGGTGCAACACCTGACAATAGACGGTCATACATGTTTTTAGACACACTCAGTGAGAACGGAAATATTTCCTTATTAATAGTGAAGGCATAGACAAAACCCTACCTAAATATATTACTACAATTCCATAACACATAATTCTATTTTTTTTAAAGGATCCATGAGATGTATATCAAATAGTTATGCTCAAAGAAACGTTGTAGATATCTTGTTTTTATCATTTGTATTGTTTTATTTGAACTATTATTCTTAAACAAAACAATATTTCAGGTACGTAGGTAGGCCTTTGAACCCGGAACCGCTTGCATGGCAGTGGAGAGCGTTAACTTTCGGCCATGCCCCTCGGCAAACATGGATTATTGTGGCCGGCAATAGTTCCGGTATAAGCAATTGTAAGAACAAGGTCCCAACTTGTTGCTATTATTACGTTATCATGTACGTGACACTTACGTGTGCCGTGTACGTATACATATCCATTATCAACACATGCAGTCCGTGACAGTATAAAGCTTTATCCTGACGGCTCACAACATCCAGGACTCCTTTAGTTGCGATCAGTTGAAACCGATCCTCCAAGATTACATTTCAAAACATTGGCGGAATACAATAACACAAAAACATTAAAAGTGATAAACATAATCATGTGATAAAACGTTTGTGTTATTCAACGGTTTTGCAAAACATCATTTAATGGTTTGCAAAAATGTATCTAAATAATACATTTGTTCGCCACACGAGCTTCAAGTCTGCGATAAATTTATTTGTCGTATTTAATGTTATTGCTACAATAAGCTGTCATCCTTACTACAGTGTTGTGGTAGACGAGGAAGGTAGGCATTACAAAAACAATAAGGTGCCCATCTTTATAAAAGTTTCATAAGTCATGTTCTTTTCGTTGTGTGATATTTAAAAGTTTATGTTTTGATGTTGGTTGAAAACCGATGAAAGTGACAACTTCATGTTGCTTATAGTAAAATTCTATATTTAAAATTTTAAAAATTATGTTCTATTAAAATTATATTAATTTACAACAATGTGAATTGAAATAAATAAATAAGTCATTGTTATCAATTTATTGACTTACACGTCTTTCATAATTATGGTCACATATAATGTTTGAAACTGCATGCTTTTATTATTTTGCAATGCATGGATGTGTACTTCTAAGGGTTTTGAACAGGTGCAATTTTTCATAAAAAAACATGTAGAGTAAGGCAATTAGTCTATCTGGAGCAAAGAAAACTCACATACGAGTATACATGTTAATATAGATTTTTTCATTTTCTTCACAATTAAAGTTATATATAAATTGACATATAAATTTTAGACTAAATCACTAATATATATTTACACAGTATTAATTGTTATCTAAAAATGCCTGTTGAATTTATTAAAGATACAGTAACTTATACAAATTTATAATATCAGTATAAAGATGAAATCTGGATTTCAAAGCAGGCTTGCATTTGAAGATAATTTACCAATAAATTTTGGACTGTTGATTTAATAATTTTTAAATCGAATACTTCTTATTTCTCATTCCTATTTTTCCTAATTTCTGAGATAATATTTATGTTCTTTTTTTTAAATTTTAAAATAATATAAAATATTTGATGAATGTCTATGGTTTTAAAGTACCTATTAAATTAAATATTTATAAATCGATGCGTTTATTATGCGATTGCTTATGTTTATGGTAGAATTTGAAGTCTAAATATTTATAACTTATGAATTGATTCTCGATGAAAAAGGTCATCAAAAATCGTCTCGAAACCCTTATAAACACCACCCAGCGTATACTAAAATTGACATAGCGATCGATAATCTCATGGGTAAATGAAATAATCCTTACATATAGTAAATATCTTAAACTGGAACTTAATTAATTGCGTTAAATATTCAGATTTACGAACGAATAAATTTAAAGTCTTTACCAGCATTTTAAAAAAACACACATTAATCATATTGAAATATTATATTCAGCGAAATACTTAAAAATGCATTTGCTCCGTTATCAAAATTTGATTCAACATATTGTCGTGAGCAAAAATTATATTGACGTGAAATATGACCAAATAATGAAATATTACACTTTGAGAAGAATTACACCACTGAGTTATGATTTTTTATCGGCCTTACGGTTTCGGAGACATCACTCCATCCTCAAAATTAAAACTAATTTAAGTAAAGTGTCTTATTTAATTATTTAATATGACAAACCATAATGTTACTGCGTTTTACGAATACGAAATATGATCAATACACACTGGAAATACACGAATGCACTAACTTTAAAAGATTACACCAAATTCCTAAAATTAACAACGAAATAAAATACACATAACGCAGTGATACCAAATTTGATTCATACAAATCATATTTGACTACACAGAAGCCACTAGTAAAAATATTTTAAGTTTTTATGAAATATTATTTTCTGTGCATATATCCATTTTAACTTCACGGCCAGATTTGATATTGTGGCTTTTGGGTTTAGCCGTGTGTGGCGAACTTTCTTCAACCAATATTTCGACCACCATTGCAGGGGTCTTCTTCAGGATTGATATTTTTTTTAGTTTTCAGTTGGTTTATTCAGATTAAATATTTTTTATGAGCGTTATTGATTTACATCTCCAAGGCAACTATTGGTTGAAGGAAGTTCGCCACACACGGCTAAGCCCAAAAGACACACTATACACATTTATTTTTGCTCTGTTTATTTAACTCAGTCTCATCAAATGTAACAGTCCACTAGTCAACAACAGACATCCTGATTTCTAGTGATTAAGTGTTTGTCGCCTACATTTCCTTGTAGTGACCACTATTTACCTACGCAAACCCAACTCCAATGTCATCGTTACTACGAGTATATTAATATGTCAAGTGACATTGTTTTTACACCCCAAGGCTATTTAAGAATGTTTCCTGGTTCACTGACTACATTTTGTAGTGATTGCTTAATGTGAATGAACTATTTAAGGTCTTAGATTGAACTAAAAAGGTCACGGATCCGAATGAATAAATTTGAGCTTCGGGTCAGTCACGCGTTCTTCTGCCTTCTACGAATTTTGGCGGAAAAACTGGCGGATTAAATAACACAAGTTTTGCCACATGTTTTCATTTTAATGTTAAAAACTTAAAATACAGCGTTAGTCACTATGTAAGCTTTATGTACTCCCTATTCGAAGCACTTATAAATCTGGCAGCTATTCATAACAGCGACATCAAATTTGAATAAAATTCTAATATTTGAAAAATTCCAAAATGGTCGTTTTGTATTACTATTGTTTTACTCTGTATACATCTCGTAAACACAATTTGTAGTAATGGGTAGTACGAAAAGTAATTTGTTTTTTACATCAGAAGACTTCAGTTCAACTTTCAGCAGAATCTATAGATATATTTATATGTCGACAACTTAAAATGCTTTTTTTTCCATGAATTGATAGACTCGTACAAATCTACATAAACTAAAATATTTTATGACATTTCTCTCGTAAATTTCGGATCAAAAGAAACGGCAGACGCTGGGATTTGAACCACGAAACATACACCTTAGTCAAGTTCTATGCACACCGCAATAAACCATGACTAATTCTTCTGCCTAATGACTCGAGAGATTTGACGTATTTGTATTATTTGTACTTTCGTATTATAACAGATGTCGCTTTGCTGTATATTGAAAGTTTGTATTGTAATATTATTCAGATTCAATCAAACTTTATTTATTCACAAGCATTATTATTATTTTGTTGTTTTTTTTTTGCGTCAGCAAAAACTTCATTAGGATCAAAAAGTTGACAATACTATTCGACGTGTATTATTTTATACAAAAATAACCGTATGTTACAGTATTGAGTTTAATAATTATGACATAACTGTATTTAAAGTATTATAGAAACGGTATAAATCGAATTGGAACAAAATATTTGAATTTGAAATAGGTCGCCAGTGCAGTCGCGCTGACGATTGTCCTTAGAACAGAAGACCCCTGAATCATTCTCACTGATTGTTATGTGACAATAATGTGACTATTATTCAATTATATTTATATTCACAGTGAGATCACCTTAGCCAGTAATGCATTTGATTTTATAATAGCACTCTTTCACATCGATATTAACAATTCTATTTTTAAAAGTGAATACAATACGATTGGAATAAAATAAACAAAATCGGCATACATTACATAAAGTGAATTAAAATAATGTTTTCCATTTAATGGTGGGTAAGGGATCTATGACTTTGGAGCTTCTTTCAACTCGATATGTTTTATCTGGGACTGGTAACTGTACTCGATCAATACAAAATGCTGTAAATAAAAAGCCCGTATTATTTTCAAATCTGTCACGTTTTTCTTCCATTTCCAATTTTTAGCAGGTCATTATAAATTGTCGTAATAAAGTTCCTCAGCTGTATATTTCTATGAAGGCGCAATAAATTATGATACATCTTCAAACAAGATCGTAAAAATATATTACTTCGATGTAATGGAAAAGTTCTGATGTCTATTGGCTTAGAATAATTACGTCACAAAAGCAGATTTTCGGAATAATTGTTTCACATAAGGATATTGAAATATAAGATTTTGTATTTGCTACTTGAAAGGCCCCATGCGTAACATAAATTTTGAGGCAATCTCTTCTAAAAAAAATATTTTTTATAATACAACGGATAGGTACACATATAACAAATTGAGTTTAAGTCCTTTTCTCACACAGTTTGCCAAATATCACTTCGTTGCAATATATGAGATACAATAAACGTAGGTACATGGATTTTTTCAGTGTTTTCCTAACGATATTTTTGTACTAATGGGTAGTACGGAAAGTAATGAGTTTTTTACATCAGAGGACTTCAGTTCAATTTTAAGCAAAATCTATAGTTATATATATGTCCACAGCTTATATTCATAAATTTTAGTTGTGAAAAACGTCATTTAATTCTGTTTGAAATGTAAAAGTTTTTGGTTTGTACCTTTTCAAAAATGGAATGTGAAAAGCAGCACTTTTAGTACATTTTACTCAATTAAAGAAAGTAAAAATGTTGTTCGAATGAGAGAAAAAATATCCAATTGATTCTAAATCCTAGTTGAAGCCGATGAAGACACAATCAAGGCATTGATCATTCAAGATCATTTGAAACTCCAAGCGTAAAAACGTTTGATTTTTGCTTTTTTTTCGTTGAAATTATTTTCCTGAAAATAAATAATGGAAGGCATGTTAATATACTCGTACTTGTTCATAATAAATAAGCTTATTTTTAAGTTGTCTAGACAATATGACTTTATTAATTTTTTTATCACCGGGTTTATTTGTAATTTGATTGTATTTTTTTTCAAAACTATGTAAATATAACAACGAGAAATTGGAAACATTTTCTTATTAATGTTTTGATTTTATACGAAAATTAAACTGTTTTGGAAGTGTGTAAGAGTTGTTATACTAGGAAGTGTATTTACACGAGTTGTATTAAGGATATAGTATGAAATAGCCGGAGACAATTCGAACTAAAGATGTGTGGCACTAGAACGAATTGTTGTACTGTTAAGTGAGATTAATAAACAACATAACCTAGATATGCCAATCAACAATGTTACATCTGCTAGAACATAGATGGAATGAATTCATACTCTCACTACCGTGTTAATATACGATAGTTTAATACTCGTATTATGGAGCACATAGAGACAATACGAATTATATTTAAGACTCAAGAATATCATATTAATGATTATATAAACATAGTTTTCATAACTGTTTGGAAGTAATTTATGAACTGATGAAATGTTTTATTTTATTTTTATTTAATACTAGCGTGTATAAAACGTTACAATGCCACTTAAAAAAAAGAAACCGCGAGTTTATGGAAGAGCCTCTTTCCTTTCGATAGGATAAGTCGGATTTAAGGCGAGGCCGAACCCAATCAGAAGCGATAAGCTTAGGTTATGTTTTTATTACCTAAGTTCGACAGTTTATAACTCAGTTGTGAGCCGTGCGTACTCGATCTGTTTTCAATCTTGCTTCCCGCTGCTCATCTGTTTCAGATGAACGGGTTTGAGCAGTGTGTACTCGATTTGTTTCATATATTGCGTCTCGTTGCTCGTCAGTTTCTGAAGCTCGTGACGCCTTTTTATTTGGTGCTTGAGGTGTAGATTGACCTTTCGCTTTACATTTGGGTGGCATAATTGATTTCACAGTAAATATTACGCTTGGAAATTCACCTTTGAAACAAAAAAAATTGGTTTAAATAATATTATCCGAAGTCGACCGGCAATTGGAATTCCACAATTAACCTAAACTATGTCAGACACGATTTATACGTAATATTTATTTCAATATATTCTGACATGCCATATAAACATAAAACAAACTGTCGGTAAAAATTCAAACATTCAAATAATTTATTAGAAAATCTTTTTTGTTTGTTTGTTTTGTTTCAGAATATTCAGTACCTAACGTTAGAACCTACTTAAATACCAACAGTTCTTGATTTGATTCTTAAGAAGAAAGTTTTTTACTTTAAAATAAAGTACAAAATTTTTGATTTAAAATACCGATAAAATATGATTATAAATGTCAATTTTTAATGAATTAATTTAATTCTTGGGAGTGTGTTTTACGGCCTCATATCGACTTTATGAACATGTTAAAAAAATTAGGTTTGCTTGTAGATTTTTCTTCCATATCCGCTTTAACGCTGCAGCATATAACCGCCACAAACTGCCACCACACAATTGTTTCTTCTTCGTAGTATCAATCCGGTGGATTGGTTTGCAGCAACATAATCTTGCATCTCGATCTCCATTCCTCTCGGTCCTCCGCAACCATTTTCAGCTTAGCATAAGCGCTAAAATTCATGTCCTCGAATACTTGCTGCAGATACTCCCGTCTAGGCCGCCCTCTACAGTTTCTACCCTCCACCATCCCCTCCACAATGTCGTGAAGAAGACCATCGTGGCGCATGGTGTGACCGATCGCCTCTCTGAGATGGTTCTTATTAGATTATTTGATTGTTTAGGCTGAAATTATTGATACTATATCGCTCAACCAGGTCAGCTAGATGCTGCGCGTGGGAAGGATGTTGTATGCTTGCATGTGGTATTGTGGGATTGGAAGTGTTTGTTTATCTGCTTCTTATAGAGATTCGGATTGTATGTATTTAACTTTTTCTGAGATTGACACTCGTGATGTGTTTAGTATTGGGTCGTCAGTATTGATGGGAAGATGTTGTTTGTTTAGAGACTCCTGCGCCTTCTGATGAGGTGTACATCAGGCCGTTGGGAGCCGCTGCCGTCAGAGTGTTCCCCGTCAGTCTGTGGCCCGTGGGGCGACGCCTTGGACATCCACCAACGTCCTCAACGACCCACACACCGGTCACCCCATACAACATCGTTTGGGTAAGCCACTTTTACGTGCAAATCTTTACTACTAGATTTAAAGATTCATAACACATTAGGTAAATCTGCTGCATCACTTTGAAATCAATTTGTATCATTATATTAGCCAGTGGGTTTAGTTTAGTGGTTTAAGCGTTTGCTTACCCAAGCAAAGGTCGTGGGTTTTATCCGTGACGGAGTTTTTTGTATTGATTTCTAAGCTTTATAAATACTCACGGTTTGTGTGAATTTAATCCCTCACCCCTAAAATTAGAGTCCAAAGCTTATCAATCAAAGTTGGTGGTATGCAAAAGTCGTCCCGTGAACAACACCCATTCATAGTGAATTTTTAGATGATGAGTGAATGTTCGGGCTGTAGTCCATATGGTAAGCATGGTAAGCGTCGTAATATTCACAGAATAGACTTCATCATCACTGTCACCTGTCTGTAATCTTGTATGTGTTTACATAAAAAAAATAAAAAATATTAGCATATCTTCTTCGTAGTATCAATCCGGTGGATTGGTTTGCAGCAACAGAATCTTGCATCTCGATCTCCATTCCTCTCAGTCCTCCGCAACCCTTTTCAGCTCAGCATAAGCGCTACAATTCATGTCCTCGAATACTTGCTGCAAATAATCCCGTCTTTAGCATAGCAATATTAGCATATAGATAGTAGAAAAATCGTAGTTGAAAAATTCAGATGCCTTAGATTGAAGATACCATCTGAGATATTTATGGGGAAGTCTTGAAGCTTCGAATAGCTTTAGTTGAATAAATAACTTATTATAATGAGAATATTACAAACAGAGCTTCAAAATGATACCAACTACGACGTGATAACGTGATAACCCAACGGAAAATGCTGAAAATTTGATTTATAAGTTACGCGCCAATTTTTTTTCTGCTTCACCCAATATATTGTTGGTATTTGAGCGTATTTCATTGATTTTCTCCACAAATATGGGAAATTGCAGAAAGCGAACGGCAATACAAGCCGAGAACAAGATTTAATTTGGTATTTTACTAGTATGTTTAAACCCTTTCGCTCCGGCTCGGTGTAATACAAATTAATACTGTCAATACGGCGTGAATTTTTCAAACTATTTTTTTTGCTTAAAACTAGTATTTGAAGCATGAATCTACTTATCTGACCTATTTTCATGCATCACATTGGTTCTTCTATCCTTAAGCTATCATATGATGCGTAAAAAACTATTATATTTAACAAACGTTCATTATGTAACTCCATACATGTGGTGGCATTGACACATGTGGTTTACAGAAAAATCTTTCCTGTGACGAAACCTCAACGATATTTATTTACATGCTTTACAGATTCCTGTAAATAATACATGTAGGTTGATAAAGGGAATGATTGCACTTCCAATTTCCTACCGTAGATTTCAAAATGAGTACTGAAAGTATCAAAACGATATATTTACCTTTAAGTGGCGTGGAATGCAAATTTCCAAAAACAAAAAAAAAAAGAATGTAATACTATCAAAAAATCGTATCTATTATATTTGACGGCATATGCCGACAACCGATGCGAAAGGGTTAATGAATGTTTAGAATTTTAACAATATCACAATCGTCGTTGTTATTTTAAAACTATAAGGTCTGCCAAATAACTTTTTTTTTTTTTGAAAAACATCGCAAAACATCGAGTGCAGCTTCGGCTGTGTGGTACGTAGCGCCGTCCTGTTGAAACCAAATGTTGCCAATATCCTCCTCTTCAATTTTTGTGAACAAAAATGGCCCGATAACGATCGCCATTGACTGTAACGGCCATTCCTTGCTCATTTTCGAAGAAAAATGGCCTGATTTTCAAAGTAATGTCGCAATATTTCCCAGCGTTGTTCAAGCGTATACACAACCATATTCGTTCAGCGGAAAGATAAAACTAATTATTTGTCAAATCAGACATGAGCTAAGTGTTACCATTCACGAAATAAGCACTAGTTGAAAAAAAAAACGTTAGATGGCGGACCCTATAGTCGTGAAATCAATTATATATTTATAACTTTAATTTGTTAATTTTTTGCAGTGGATTGATTCAGAAACATGGATACCACAGGAAAATATTATAGTTAGCATTAAGAACAGATTTTTACTTCGGCTGTCGCGATATTTCTTCGACTGACTATTTATTATTGGTTCTTACTACACAGTATTCAGTATTTATTTATGTGGGTAAAAATCAGTGCCGGTTCTAGGGAGTGGCGAAGTGGGTCGGTGTTCCAGGGCGTCGAAAAAGCTAGGGGCGCCAAAGGCAACCAAATCTCGAATTAGATTTTTTAAATATAAGCAATACGGAGCACCAGAAAATATGCCCTAGGGCGCCGCAGAGTCGAAAGCCGGTACTGTTAAAAATAGTAAATATGCTAATTTATAGAAATTTGTAAGTAATTAAATAAATAAATTATCTATACATATTAATGCATATTTATTTTATTTTTACAAATTTACTCAATAGTTATTGGAATTTATTATATTTTTCACTTAACGTTAATATGATACAAAGGAAGCGGCAAAAAAGCTGACGGTTTAGTTACTTGAGATAACATCAAACCGTCAGAACTTTTTTAGAAAAGATGAAAAGTAATCAAACCGTCAGCTTGTTTTGCCGCTCTCTGCTAGTAAAAATGTTACATTGTATTTTTTAAATATAAAAAGTAATTATGTCACGTTTTTATATTGTCTTTAAAATTATTAAAATCTTTATATTACACATGCAAATAATATAAATTTAAAAAATAGATAATTTAAGTTATTTAAATTTATCGAGCGAATAAATTGATACAAGTAATTTTTTTATTTGTTTTGTTACAGTTCTATGGAGGAAAAGTTAGCAAAATACAAAATACTCACAATTAAATTAATAAACTAATCCAATGAATATTTAATATTAACAAATAATGAGCCTATTGAATGAAATGTGAAGTGTTAAAAGTACATATTTAAAGTGCCGGTTTTAGGGGGTGGTGCAGTGGGTCGGCTACCCAGGGCGCCGAATGAACTAAGGGCGCTAAAGGCGGCCTTGGCAGGGGGTATTTTTTGAAGATTTCCCCTCCCATCCAAAAAAACCAGGGGGCGCCAGATTTTTTTTGCCCAGGGCGCCGCAAGGTCTAAAGCCGGCACTGCATATATATTAAAATGTAGTTAGAAAAGTATTTTGATGATTATAGTTTTAAAAAAATGAATCGTTTTGGATTAGTTTTATTCATAGCAAAAATGTGATATATTTATTTTTAATTTTGAGAGTTAGACTAATCATTATTGTACAAATTATCTTAATTTTATTGGAATACTTTAATGTAAGAAATTGTTTCAAATATTCGATGCATCGAATGTTTAGAATATTGTTAAAAATATATTTTAAATTTGTCCTAACTTAGATTGTTCAGAAATTAAAATTTAATAGTGAGCGACTGAAAATGTATTTGCAGACGAAATCGTAAGGTTATAAATATTTATTTATTTACCTTGTTTTTTACATGGATCACGTAAGATAAGTTCTCTATTAGGAATAACTCTAGCCTTTCTCAATCCTTCTCTTGTTAAGAGATAACTGAGCTGCGATAGTACTTTGCAAGTGGTCTAACCCATCTTTTGTAGAAGAGAGGGTAGGGGTGTGTTAAAACAAGGTAAATAAATAAATATTTTAATTTATAATGGATCTCAAAGTGAATGTTAAAAACATTGGAAAAAAATCGTGAGGTATTTAGAGTTAAAAAAATCTATATATCTATAAAAGTTTTTAGCTGTTTAAATTGTATTTAGAGTATTCCTCATCACGTATATACTGATCCAAGTGATTGCGGTGGAAACTCAGCTTCGTTCTCTAGTTTAGGGAGAAAAAACAGGAAAAGCTCTACCACATCACTAAAGCTGCTGTAAGGACCGATGTTCTTATTACTCTAAGTTTCACTTGAAATATCAATGATAATTTTGGCCAAATATTGCCTTAAAACGTGGCCCAATCTTTGGTCGATCATTAAAATGTAATTAGTTATTAATTAAGCGAATGTTTTATCCAATTGTAATTATTTTTAAATGCTGAAAATGTACATTTGTAATAATTTATTTTGTCAAATATATGATTTGAAATTGAAAAAAGACATTTATTGACCCGATATTGTGGCTTTTGGGTTTAACCGTGCGTGGCGAATTACTCCTTTCCAATATTTCGACCGCCATTGCAGGGGTCTTCTTCAGGGTTGATGACTTAGTGACCTTAAACTTAATCCCGAAGAAGACCACTGCAATGGCGGTCAAAATATTGGAAAGGTGTAATTCGCCACACACGGCTAAACCCAAAAGCCACAATATCAAATCTGGCCATGAAATCCTAAGAAGTTATTTATTGAACCCTTATCATTTTCAGAAAAAAATATCATCTTAGATTGATACTATATATATTTTCAATCTCTATATATACGTATTAACGTTTATAATTATAAATTTTGATTTATAATTGAAGGAAAATTGCTTGGAAGTGAAAAACGAAAACTTCATGTACACCAAAAATTAAAACGTTTGAAAAAGATAGAAATGATGATTTTTATATATTTTTTAAAATTAAATATGTTTTAACTAAAATTCCTTCCTTAATACTATTGGTAAGTTCTGAAATGCTTTTTCAGTATATGTGTCTCCTCTTTCGTACAATCTTGATCTCTTCAAGAAAAAAAAAATACACTTTCTCACAACAGATACTCAATCGTGTTATCAGTTTGAGTTTGGCTTAAAGAAATTTAAAAATGTACAAAAGAGTTCTTTTCAAAAGTTTTTTCTGCCACGCTGGCAAAAAGTCGAGGTAAAGTGAGTTTTCCTGGTTTTAGTTTTCACTGAAGGCGCGGGCGCAAGCGCGGCGCTGCCGTCAGTTATCGATTCCTGAATACCTAGCTACGAACAAACACGATGCTGCATGGACCGTTATATGTTATATGCCGAGAACTCAGAGGGCGGTTTTCTTTCAGACCTCTAACATCCTGCGCTCATCCTCCCAGAGGACAACATAGCCTCACTTTTCACACTTATCTGCTAATCTGCGATATATTTAATCTCCACTATTCAATAATAATACAACAAATACAATCGCAGTTGACATGATTCAATATAAATAAATTCAAAAATATTTCAGTGTTTTCATAAATTCAAAATGAAAGCCGGGTGTTTTGTGAAGAGTTTTTTTATATTTTTACTATTCAAAGGAGCCTCCGGCAGTGAGTATATTTTGATTGTTTTAATATAAATTATTTTAATATTTAATATATTATTAATATACTTCGGATATAAATAAAACATATTTTTGCAGGCAATTTGAACAGTAAATAAACATTTTATTGAATAATTCAAAGTTACATATTTTTTTATATTCCTATTTTATTACCGATTTAAAAATATATCATCGTATTATTTCTCACTAACCGCTTGAAATAAACTTATGATAACAAATATAAATACTATATGTTTTATTAAAAAATATTAAATTATTACACAAACTGTTAAAGTGATTAAGTAAAGGCACAATTTTAGCAGGATATCAATACATTAATTTTACAGATAAAATAATTAGAATTTTAAATTCAAAATATTCTTTTAAATCGAATGTTTGAATCTTATACGCGCTGTAAAAATATTGTATGTACTTTTTTTCTCTATATAATATTAGTTTTCGTTGAAGATTTACCACGAAATTCAAGAAAATTTAATGTGCATTGTTTTACAGCTACGATTAAGCATATCGAAGCTAATCCCGATGCCAAGCGACTTTACGACGATCTCCTCAGCAACTATAATCGTCTGATCCGCCCCGTCATCAACAACACGGAGACTCTCACCGTCTGGCTGGGCCTCAAGCGATTCATATTCAGCTGAAAACACATCAATCTCGGAAGAACCAGGTCTTGACCACTAACCTTTGGGTGGAGCAGGTAAAGCGATTCCTATATTTCTAAACGAAAACACGTCACATTTACGCGGAAGACACTTATTTACGTCTTTGATCAATCACAAGTGCAGCTTTGGATGATTTTCGCGGAAAAACAAACAGTACGGTGATGAAAATGTGAACTATAGGCATTACTATATATATTGTGCATTTAGCGCGTGAATCTATGTCAGATATTATTATATAAATATATTAAAACATAGTATGAAATGCGCGACGCCAGCGCTCGTCCTTCAGTGTTATTACAATGCCATCTTTGCATTGTCGCTGCAAGTGTTACTGTGAGGTAGGTCACGGTTGTATGCAATTTTGGTGCAATTAACGATAAATGCATTCGTTTTCAGATGCATTTTTTTTTCAATGAGTTAATTACAAAATATACAGAATAATAATTAAAACAATAAAAACTACAATAAAATCAATAGACACCTAAAATTATTATTATACAACTATTGTTAAAACTTATGAATTTATGTACTAGTATAATAGATGTACATACTTTTCAGATATAAATAAAATAATTTTTAGTATTTATCCTACAATATATTTGTAGACGAAATGTTTAGACACGTATATAGGGTCCACCAAATAACTTTTTTTTTTTGAGTTGCTTTTGGCACGCGCCGTCTTGTTGAAACCAAATGTTGCCAATATCCTTCTCTTCAATTTTGTGAAAAAAATTCGTTCCGAAATGTTCAGTGAATTGATGTTGATGGCGCTTCACGCACAATTCATATTCTCGGGTGTACACACTGTTTTTGGCTTTTCACGCTTTGGTTTATCGATGAAGATGCCAGTTTTCACTTTTTTCACAAGATAACGAACATACGGAGCTGACGGTGATTCTCTTCGGCAAAATCCGCAATTTTCACACACATTCTGCAACATTATGATTTTCAAAGTAATGTCGCAATACCTTTGTTCAAGCGTACATATTTTTTAAATTAATTATTTCAGACATGCTAATATTATTCAGAAATTAAGCACTAGTTAAAAAAAAATTATCGGATCGAAAATTTTTTCAAAAATGTACATACTTTTATTAATTATTTCTGATATTATGGAATTTTCGATTTAATAAAAATTCTAAAAAATATAAATTGTTTAAGTATCAATAAATGGTTGATTGATAATTTACGCTTTTAACGAATATAGTATGTAAAATAATTTACGTAATTTGTTAATTTTAGTTTCTTATCAAATTGAGCTTAATATTATAATGATGCATTTTATATATTAATATTTGAGGATAATCGACTACTTTAACACTATCCAGTCCGATTATACAATATGTGTATAATCACGAGGCCGAACGTTAAAGGCTGGTCACACAACTTGTGTGTGATCGTTCCGCCAACGCTTAGTGGCCGACTGCACACAGCTTGTGATGTTTTTTCAAACGTTAGTGGCCGATCACACAACGTATTTGTTGTTTTTACTTTCGACCATAATTCAAAGATCTCAAACCTTTTCAGTGAGTATCATATTTAATTTTATTTGAACACATGACGATAGATTTAGCAATTCTGTATAAAAACAGTCGGGATCCAGCGTAAGTTTAATCGCGTAACGCGTGGACTGGATAGTGTTTATATTACAATGCATTTTCACCAATAATTGGCACTTAAAAGCATGAAAGGTACATAGATATTTATATAAAATGATGCATTTATAATAATGCAGGTTAAATTTGCCAATAGTAAAGATTTTGATAAATATACTTTTTAGTTTTATCATTTTAATGAGACTAAATGAATCATTTTTGTACAGAAATGGTTCGACTACAAGTTACGATGGGATCCTGAAGAGTACGGAGGTGTAGAAATGCTCTATGTACCTTCAGAGCACATTTGGCTTCCTGACATCGTACTTTACAACAACTGGGATGGAAATTACGAGGTTAGAAACTAATAATTTGAATTTATGAACTTGCAGAGCTAAGCTTCAAAAAAAACTTTTGATAAAAACTATCGTAGATGTAAAAGAACGCTGAAAGAAAAATAGTAAAAAAATGATCAATAATATATATATATTTTTAAGCTACTCATTGAGTCTTATCTTTTTATAAACTTTAAATTATTCATACAAGTCACAGGTAGTAACCGTTATTTTTTTGTATTAGGTATTTAATGGTAAGTTTTATTTTGTTTTATATTCTTAAAAATATTGTATTTACGAGGGTTATCAGTAAAATAAGGTTTTTCACAGTGTAAAACATGTTTAATTCCATGAATGCGTACATTTTTGGAAAGTTCAGACTTTTACCAATTTTTCTATATATTCGCATATAGGAAAATGCATTTTTGCATGCGGTATACGAGCTTTTGAATGCCTGAGTCAAAAAAATCTGCCGCCAAGCCACGCAGACACCTGAGAACCGCTTTCTTCCAGCTCTAATCTATCGCCGAAATGCGTTTTACCCAGGTGTTTCTTTATGTCAGGGCGCTTGTTTGTTCATGGGTAGACATGGATATACATGAAATTTAAAAGACTCAATAAGATAATCCCCTTTAATAGATATGTATACTATTAAGATAGATAAGAGAGATAAAATATTTATTAACAAATATTTGTAGGTGACGCTTATGACTAAGGCGACGCTTAAATATACCGGTGAAGTGTTCTGGAAGCCTCCCGCAATTTACAAATCGTCCTGCGAAATCAACGTAGAATATTTCCCATTTGATGAGCAAACGTGCTTCATGAAGTTTGGCTCGTGGACTTATAATGGTATACAGGTATGATATCAACAATATTTAATTACAAAGATAATCTTATTTAGTAATCCCGTATATGTTTATTTCAACCGTAAATGCCGAAGACAAAAGTTACCACCTGTATGATTGATCCAGATTTTATTTTGAAAGCTACGGAAAACATTTCAAGACATTTTTTTTTCATATATTTCATGCCTTGAGTGGTACTTACTAAATAAATAGACTGTCGTTAACTAATAATATAAAAAGCTTGTGAATAAATGCTGACTGATTGAATAATAAAAATAATAATATGGATTTTTAAATATTTATTTGAATATTATTTTATTATTTCAATATTCTAATCCACTTTTATAGATCATTGACTGATGCGTGTAAAGAATTTTTAATGAATAGTATGTGTATATTTAATTACTAAAAATAATAATATTCATACTCTGAATATATACTACAGAGACATCTATCGTTATACGATAATAATAATGGTATAAATACATCAACTTTCGCGTATCTACTCAGGCAGAGAAATAGTCGTGTGGACTGCGCGGTGTAAAATAATAGAGCAAAAGTTGCAAGGCTCGTGGTTCGAATCACGCGTCTGCCGATATTTTTTTCTGAATGAATTGATGCGCATAAAAAATTTAATTACTAATAAAATAAACAACACTCAAAAAACTTGAATGTGTCTTAGAAATTTAATGGTTATCCAAATGTGTACATTTCGTGAATTTTTGTGCAACAAGGTGGACTTGAAACACATGGGTCAGGTAGCTGGAAGCAACTTGGTCCACGTGGGAATCGATCTCAGTGAATTCTACCTGTCAGTGGAGTGGGATATCTTGGAAGTACCTGCGACTAGAAACGAAGAGTTTTACCCCTGTTGCAAGGAACCATTTTCAGGTAAAGTTTTTTTAATTACTTAATAAAAAATATATTATCATTTTTATCATAACATGAAATTGAAATGCACAGATCGTATTACTTAATACTTGTAAAACACTTAAGGTGCATTTCAAAATAAAATACCAATAAAATATTTAAAATATAATAATAATTAAAATTAATAATATTTAAAATTATAATGTAGAGTTCCAATTGATATCAGCTTGATATAGCTCCTTTACGCTGATGTCTTAAAGCCTCGAAAAACGGTATTTTATATCTTATTTTTGTTCGCTCGCCTTACATGCACATCTAATAATGTTAGTTTTAATTATATACAATAAGATTACACGGCCTTTGCATACGCCATTTTATTTGTTATGACAGTTGTTCCATACTGAATATTACATTTAGTTTAGAGTTTGAATTTCTATGTAATTTTTTTATGTTCAATGCGATAGTTGTAAAAAATTATATCAACTCGATATAGCCCTTTCAGGCTAGTGCTGAAAAGCCTCGGTATGCGATATTTTGTCTCTCACTTTTGCTGTATGTATCAAAATGTTAGTCTAAGTAGTTATAAGACATGCGCATGCGCACTTTTGTTTTGACAACCACTCCATGTGATGTGAGAGCGGCATAGTTCGTCAGATGGCCGCTAGTAGATCATCGGCCAGGCAGTCTCAGTCATAATCAATCATAGGTTAACATAATTTTATGTATCCCGGGCAGAAGACCGTTTTTTTTTCCTGTTTTGTGTTTATTTACGTAAAATAAATGTGAAGAATGTTGCATTATTTTTCAGACATAACATTCAAGCTGACGATGAGGCGAAAGACGTTGTTCTATACCGTGAACCTGATCATACCTTGCGTGGGAATTACCTTTCTCACGGTTCTGGTGTTCTACCTGCCCTCGGATTCCGGAGAGAAGGTATCATAACGGTTGAGGAGTATAATGCTAATAAACAAAGATATGCTTATCACATGCCCACAGTGAACCAAAATCATCATAGATTTATGTTATTGCAACATTAAATGAAAATATAACATATTTTGCATATCAGAAATAATTAAATAGATGTACCGGAAAAGGATGTCGTTTTTTAATTAAAACAATTTGGTGCATTTTATAAATATAATTGGTAACTGGTAAAAGAATACGGTAGTATACTACTGTATTTGTAGAACATACCCACGATTCTCCGGAATGAAACTTGAGTATGTAATTGCCATGGATAAATAAAAAAATAACGCTCGTAAAAAAGATAATCTGAATGAACCAACTCAAAACTAAATAAATCATCAATCGTGATGAAGACTTCTGCAATGGCGATCGAAATATTGGTTGAAGGAAGTTCGCTACGGCTAAGCCCAAAAGCCACAATATCAAATCTGGCTGTGAAAACCTAAGAAGTTATAATTGGTAATATGTGTAAAGCATTGCCGAATTCAAATTGGTTAAGCCACCTCTGGCATTTACGAACATTCAAAATATCTCCCAGTAAATCACAAATATATTGCACTTTCTTTCTTCATGAAATGGTAAAGCATAATATTTCGAATAAATTCCTCATTCGTTTCTCCATTGTATATAGGGTTGTAATTTTTTTAGTTTAAAAGTCTTATTTTACGTAAGAAACAACACAGAACACGTTGTAAAAGTTCGACTGCCGAAGCACAACTGACCACTGAAAGGCGATAACAAAAAACGACATTCTTTTCCGGTACACCTTTTATTAAGGACTATTTAACAATTAATATGGTCCAAAAATATGCTCTAGATTAAAGTGGACATATCGTCAAATTCTCTCTGTATGAATCTGATGATATGTCCATACATTTTCCTCGAATAATGTAATGTGATGATGTATTTTTGTGAGATTTCGTTATGTGGGGTTGACTTGGGATGAGGTAAGGTATCTAGCAGGTGAAATAAGTCATGTTCTGTTGGTAATATGATCTAAGTTAAAAGCGGGTATATTTTTTAATGGTATGGCTTCTTTTAATATTATCGATACATATTTTTTTACATTTACTTCAATCGATTTTATAATATCACAGCTTGAATTGCATTAGAGAATTTCAATTTTACTTAAACTTGCTTACTTAAAAATTGTGTATCACAATTTATTATATATATATTTGAGAAAAATATAAAAAATATTATGTATAATATTAATCCCGCAGACAAATTAGAAAAAAATCTGGTACAAAAATGCTTACGGAATTTTTGAAATATTCTATAAATTCACGCTACCTTTGTACTATCGTCGAAGCACTCTTCCTCACGAAGTTAGGCGAAGGAGTACGAAGTGATGACGAGTTGTAGATTCCACACTCGTCATCGGTTAACTTTGGGTTACTTCGACGAGAGTGTGGATATAGCGATGCTAGTTTTAACTCAACACAAAAATAATAAAATATACGAAAATATATTATTAAAATATACGCAAATTTGCGTCGTTCAATGCCCTAGCAGGCCAATGTTTGTAATGTTTCGTCGCACAACAGTTTCTTCCATGAACTTACTTTAATACTATTATTACAAATAAATGTAATCCGATTGTGAAATGAACCATAAGTACTTGTCCTGTATGGGACCGTAGGGCATTAAACGACGCAAATCTGCGGTTCCGTAAGGAAACCACTGGGCGTTTAAAGGTTATTTAGGTTTATGAGTAAATTTTTACAATAAAGGTTTTTCAATTTAATGAGGTACAAACTATTACCTATTTTAAATGCATCTAGTATTTTTTTATAAGAGAGAAATTTTATCGTTTTATACATATTTAAAAGGGTACTTAATCGAAATAATGGTATTGAGTTAAAATATTTATTAGAGTTGTAATTTTAATGTTCCCTAGTTTGCCAAATTTATATCTCTCAAAAATTACAATGTTTATTTGTGCTTTTTAGTAATTTTCTCCGGACGAGTTTTTTTTTTGTAATTTTACAGTTTTAAATTTGTTATTTCATAGAAATTGTACAACAACAACATCAATAAATGTACTTAACATTTGGTGTAGGAGTGTTAAGCTTTCACAAAAAAACTTGAAACCACTATTGAGAAAAAAATACCTTTAAAAAGTAATATATATATAAATATTTATTATATTTATATATATATTTATATATACAAATATAATAGCTTATTCAATTGAATAATACATGCAATAAAAACAAATCTATTTTCGAAGGATATGTATAAGTGATTATTTATTATTAAATTTTATAAGCAATTTATTTTTATTTATAAGTTCAAAATTATTATAAATATAATAGTTTTGAAGTTATAAATATATACTCTACAAAAAAAAAAAGTCAATTTTTCTTATAAATATTTATTTATTTATCTTGTTTTTACATGGATCACGTTAAATAAGTTCTCTATTAGGAGACTGCAGTGATAACTTAACTTTTAACAAGTGATGGATTGAGAAAGGCTATGAGTCGAATCTGCAGTCTCCTAATAGATTATCTTACGTGATCCATGTAAAAATAAAGTAAATAAATAAATATTTATAATTTATAATGGATCTCAAAGTGAATGCTGAAAACATTGAAAAAATCAATTTATCTGATAACTCGTAAAATCGAAAGCATGATCTAAACTTATAAGCACGTCTTTTTTATTTTAAAAACATCTATCCATTTTTATGAATGTATTGTTTCACTGTTGTTTGCACATAAAAAAATGCAAGCTTATGACAAAGCGTTTTTACTGTGACGTACTCGTATATAGAAGCATGAAAAAAGCATGGTGACCAACTTGCAGAAAATTTACTATTTAAAAAATTTGGAACGAATAGTGTTGTGTGAAAATGTCTGCACCGTGAGTTTTCCTGTTATAATTGCTTTGATTTTTTGTTATTTAATTTATTGTGTTTATATACTTCAATAATAGAAAAAAATAATAACGATCTTCCATAGAATATAGTTACAATTTCGAACAGATATAGATGATTTAAATTGTACATTAAAATCGCACATTAGATGAGCAGTTTTTCCAAATTCTCTTTCTACATTTTTATAACTTGCACACATTATTGCTTATAGACAACAGGCATAAAACTATTAACAAATTATTCATATTGTGAGTTTCTTCTTAATGAGCACGATTTTTACGTAATTCAATGCGTTAAAAATAATTTCAATTTTTGTTTTAAATTTTTTTTTTTCACAAGTAAGTAAAAGTTAACATTTTCTTTGATAATTTTAATTACGACATGCATGTACGTTTTTAAATATAAAATGTATATTTTTTGAATATAATAATACAAATATTTTATTTATTGAAAATATAATGATTTATTAGTTATTTTAACATTATGTTTGGGCAACTGTTGCTCACAGAAATGAGACTGCGGTTTCGTGTACGCTAATGCTCCATGAGTCTTTCGCTTGTAAACAAGTAAAGCTTAAAGCTTTCGATAGAATGAGAAGACTTAAAATATGTTACCTTTTATAAAAAATATTACCGTTAATATTTCAGTTAAATGGTTTAATGACCGCTTATTGGTATGTTTCTTAATTAACTATTGTAGTAATGATAAATTAAATTAAATTATGTAATGGAAATAATATAAATTTTGGTGTATTAAAAAGGAGAAAGGTATATTAATTAAAAATGTTTTATTCAATATTTATGAATTTGGAGATCTTTATATATTTATTTATTATGAATAACTCTTTTAACATAATGAAAGTAGAAAAAATGGATGCGTTTGGTACCCTGTAAATCACACACAAGGTTAGATCAAACACATAAAAAAAGATAGAAGTCTACTTCACTTAAAAAATTCGGAATAAACTTTTTTCTGGTTAAATAAGTTTTAACCTAAAAAACCTCCTTTAATAATAATATACGTTGAAAAGATCAAAACAGGATAACTTGTAAATTGAAATTCATAAAATAATAATTGCAATACAGTAAAATTATTCTATTGATTAATAAAATGTTTTATGTAGAATACATTGTTAATAAATAAATAATTATATATTTTTTTTACAATATAATATTAAATTTTAACACATTTATTTACTCCTCTCATTATGATGTTATAAGATTATTACAGATTTGTCTCATTATTTATTGTTTACCAGCGGAAAAGTTACGTGGCGTACAGTGTACCTTAAATAGCCGACTCATTTCTACAGGTAAGTTATGTAACGAAACGTACTAAATCATTATAAATTTAATATTTAAAATGGATCTCAAAGCAAATGGTATAAATAATAAATAAAATATTCTCTTCTAACAGCAGCGCCTTGATTAGTTACTTCATTACGTCATTAGGTTTCCCTTTACGACTATTAACCATGTCCCGTAAATAGATGTCCTTGTCTATTTTCAGATTGTTTATATGACAGTTTATATGATTTCAGGAAACAGCTTGAGATTCCTCGTATAAAAATGTGTGTTACTAATCGTGTTTGTCTAGATATGTTTTCCACGACCAAAACTATCCCACAATGTTATTTAGAGTGATGTTTGTTTAAAATTAACAAAGTCATGATAAGAACACATAAATTTTGAATTCAAAAAAAGAACATTCTTGTGTTGAGTAGTATTTTACAAGTATTAGAATATTAAGAAAATATTAGAATATTTTTTCAATACATTAATCTTCTTTTATAGATCATTGACTATATTTCAATATTATTAGTAATTAAATACATACATACAATTATACATCAAATTTTATATCTTATTCTACACACCACGCAGTGCACACGACTATTCTGCGTAGTAGTAGATACGCGAAAGTTGATGTATTTATACCATTGTTACCATCGTATAACGATAGATGTCTCTGTGGTATATATACAGAGTTTGTATATTATTATTTTTGTTGACTTATTGATTCATAAAATAATAATAATATACATACTCTGAATATATATACTACAGAGACATCTATCGTTATACGATGGTAACAATGGTAAAAATACATCAACTTTCGCGTATCTACTCAGACGGAGAATAGTCGTGTGGGCTGCGTGTCTAGAATAAGAGCAAAGGTTGCAAGGCTCGTGATTCGAATCCCGCGTCTGCCGATATTTTTTCTGAATGAATTGTATGTGTGTATTACTAGTAAATTCAAAGTTTATAACAATATTTCCTCGATTACTATGCCTTTGCCGCTCTCTGTATTCATCGATTTAAATTTAAACGAAATATCATTATCGGTATAATAAAATAATACAACATGCTTGTATATTTAATATCAAAAGGTAACAGTTAATTATAATATTAGTTTTAAACAAACATCACATTCCTGACACAAATAGCATAAGCCTTTCCAAGAGAGGATTATTTCCCTTCATTAGTAATTCCCCACCTAGCACTGTGTCCCGGATTAGATCCTTCAGTGTGAAATGCACAATCTTTTGTAGCAGTTCACATTACAGCCGGGCTTGAGGTTATGTTGTCTCAGTAGTGTTGAAATTTGAACTGTGCGAGATTGTCCATAGAGTTGCTTGTTATGTCTTAAGGTGAATTATTTAAGCCCCACCATGTTGGTCCATCATCCGGCTTCATTGTTATTGTGTCTGTGTACCCAACAGCTTATTTCATCGAGATATCCATAATCTAGCTTCTCCCTGGAATGCGATCTATTACTTACCTGTGTTTGGAAAACCCTGCTAGAGGGTACCTGGATACTATGTTATATTACATACCCAACTTCGAGCCATTTAACAAAATAAAAAACGATTTCCAATTAATCAAAGATCACAAATATAATTTGAAAATAGAAAAAACTATTTTGAACATTCAATGCCTTGTATTTTTTATGTGTTACAGAGACAAAAAATCTTAACAAAGATGTGTAATTATAATTTTAAATGAATTTTAATTAAAAAATTAATAAATAAAAAATATTTAGTTTTGATTAACATTTATTTGAAATGATTACATGTTCGGCCTCCCTGGAGACCATCTTCAATAATGAGGTCTCCAGGGTATCCAAGGAAGCCGAAACATGTAATCATTAAAAATAAATGTGATTCGAAAATAAATATTTTAGATTTTTTTTTCATTAAACATTTAAGATTATAATATGCAGTTTCACCAAGTATTGTCAGTTGATAACCTTAATGTTATTGAAGATGTGTAACACAAAGAAAATGGCAAATCAATATTAATTAGCTAGTGTGTTCGGTGTGGACACAAAAAATAGGTAAACTTGGTACGTTTACGTGACACCTTGGTCTCGTTATCTAAATATTTTTCCGGAAGACCTTTTTTAGGTAATATTTACTTTAAGATTTTCATAATATATTTTTAATGAGTCAGAATCTTTACTTTAATTGTTTATTATGATTATTTTTAAGACGCTTTGAATTTGTTTGTGATCTCTTTCACCGAAATACATACAGTTGATGAACCACCCATTCTCGATATAAATTTCATACAAAAATCATTATTGAATTCATTGCTGATATCACAATGCATAATTGAAACCAGAGCTATTAAATCATCATACAGAATGCTATATATAATAATAAGCACTTTAAATATGTATATACGAGTCTAAAATACAAATATACATGTGAAATTAATAATATAATTAATTATTTCGATTTTTTCGATCGAGAATTCTTGGTGGAATTCCATAATATCAGATATAAATAAAATAATTTTTAGAACTTATCCCATAATATATTTGCTGACAGCATGTTACAGCCACGTCGAATGGTAATTTTCAAGTCATATAGTAAAGTGAGTGTTGGCTCTGTATAAAGCAAAGAGTGAGTGAAAATGAAAGGAGGTGAAAAGGAGGAAAAATTAATTTCCAGCTTTTCACTCACTCTTTGTAGATAGAGCCAACACTCACTTTACTAACTGACTCGAAAATGGCTACTCGACGTGGCTGAAATATGTCATCAGCAAATATATTGTGGTATAAATTCTAAAAATTATTTTATTTATATCTGAGAATAATAGAATTCTTTCGGAATATAAAAAGCATACCTGTATTTTACTTTAATAGAAATTTCACTAAAAACATTTGATGGAATCCATTGCTTCTGACGCTTTATTAGATTTAACGACCGTTTAAGTTATTTATATTTATTTTTAATCATTCAATGTGGCGTTAGTAACAAAATCATTTAGGTTATATATCTAGAAAACAATAGTAATTATTTTAATTTAATATCTGTTAAGCTTGATATATATTAGATGTTTGAAAATTATTGTTTGTATATTTGAAAACAAATGTGCTTTAGAAAAAGAGTCTTTTATTTTGCCGAAATATTTGATTTCATCAACCCGGGTACGTTAACATGTTGTTAGATAAGTTATTAGAACCACTAAATAACAGTTCACCAAGTAAAAAATACAAGTAAAAATGTACAAAAATCATTAGTGTTTTTTAGTATTCGATACATTTAGCAGAGTAACAACAGAGTAGTGATATATATCTGTATTTAAATATTATTAGACGAGATTTAGTAATTGATTTGCTTGATTTTTACACTAATGTCGATTTTTTTCATCATATCAATGAAACATTCAGTAATTAAAATAGTATCATATTAAGATAACATTTCAAATAAATTTACAATGAGTATTATACGAGGGTCATTAGTAAAATAAGTTACCAATGGGGCTACAGTCCTGAAAGCCCCGTTATGGTACACTACAGAATCGCGGGATCCACCATAACAGCGCTTTTCAGGACTGTAGCGCCATGGGCAGCTTATTTTATGAATGACCCTCGTATATTAGATCTGCATTTTTTTATTTCGTACACTTTAGAAAATAATATTAAAAGGTATCGCCGGCGAGTAAAGCTCAATGATCAAAGCGTTGACAAGCCAAAGTCGCGGGTTCGATCCCCAACGGAGATAAAAAAAATATTTTTAAGCGATTTCTGAGCTCTAAAATACCGGTGTGAATTTGATCCCTCATACGTAAAATGCCGGTCATAGCTTATTGACTTAAATTGGTGGTCGACAAAAGTCGTCCCGTGAAGACCACCCATTCATAGTGCATTCCTGTAATAATAAGGATGATGCGTGAATGTCGGGCTGTAGTTGACGTTGGCGGATCAGCACTCCACATGCAGCGCTCATAGAATCCACAGATGAGACTCCAGCATCACTATCACCGTCTGCCGGTATTCTCCTGTATGTGTTTATATAGAGAAAAAATATTGTATTGAAAGAATTTCAACCAATGTAAGAGTAACAATTGTCACTTAAATAAGTGATTGGTAAAGGTAATTTAATGTTTTTTTTTTTATTTAACACCTATTACGTACAATGTTTTTTTATAATGCTTAAAGTAGGCTGATATTGAAATTTAATGACATAATAAAAAAAATATGAAAATATTGGGACCTAGAAGAAAATATATCTCACAAATATTTTTTTTATCAGATTTTAGTTATTTTATTTTTTATGTAAGCACACACAGGAGAATACCGACAGATGGTGATAGTAATTCTGTAGTCTCATTTGTGAAATTCTATGACGTTTAGCATTGTGCATATGGCTAAGCGCTGCATGTGGAGTGTTGATCCGCCAACGTCATAGACTACAGCCCAAGATTCACGCATCATCCTTATTATTACAGGAATTTACTGTGAATGGGTGATTTTCACGGGACGACTTTTGTCTACCATCAATTTTAATTAAAAGACTATGACTTGCATTTTAAGGATGAGTGATCAAATTCACAGCAACCTATTTAAGAGCTCAAAATCGATTAAAAATCTTTTTCTTTTTAATATCCGTCGGGGATCGAACCCACGACATTTGGCTTGCAAAGCAAACGCTTTGACCATTGAGCTATACCTGCCGGCAGATATTGTTAATATTAAAATGTTAACGGATTAAATAAGCAATTAAAATAATAAACAGTCCAGACCTTCCTAAATGGGACGTCGTTAGGATTACAATTAACGATCTGCCCTTTCTGCGACAGGCGAAGAAATATGTAATAACTGTTTTGGAAACATAAAGAAGATTATTATCAAAGAGCAATGCTATATGATAAATTAAAAAAATATATTATTCGAAATGTTATTCATAAACATTTAAAATATACATTTTTAGAAATGACATAAAAATATATACTTAAACGTTTAGTTAATTTTCTTTTGATGGAAGGTTTGATGGTTGAATCTGATTAGAATGTTTTCAAATTCTTACGCACCAAGTTCAAACAGATGACTCACTAGCGGAACTTCTTTTTCGCAGTATCAATCCGGTGGATTGGTTTGCAGCAACAGAATCTTGCATCTCGATCTCCATTCCTCTCGGTCCTCCGCAACCCTTTTCAGCTCAGCATAAGCGCTACATTTCATGTCCTCGAACACTTGCTGCAAATACTCCCGTCTAGGGCCCTCTCTACAGTTTCTACCCTCAACCATCCCTTCCACAATGTCGTGAAGAAGACCATCGTGACGCATGATGTGACCAATCCATCGGGCTCGCCTCTCTGAGATGGTTCTTATTAGGTGCCTATCTTCCTTGATTAACGGAACTACTCACTATATATTATGATATATACGGGGGTTATCCTTAAAATAAGATTCCCAGTGATTTTTACAGTATACAACATGTTTAATTCCATGAATGCGTACATTTTTTCGTGTTATTGATAGGCGTAGCTCACATTTCGCTTTCATAGCATAATAAAGTGAAATAATTCTGAAAAAAGTGCATTGTACTAGACATTACTTTATTAACTTTGCTAACGGTTATAGCGCAGTGGTTAAAGCGTTTGCTTGGCAAGATGGATCCCGAAGGAGATTAAAAAAAAGAAAGATTGATTTCTGAGCTCTAAAATACCCCTGGTTGGTATGAATTTAATCCCTCGCCCAGTCATAGCTTATTAATCAAAATTGGTGATAGACGAAAGTCGTCCTGTGAAGACCACCCATTCATAGTGAATTCCTGTAATAATAAGGATGATACGTCAGTTTATGATGTTGGCGGATCAACATTCCACATGCAGCGCTTAGCCATATGAACTATGGTAAGCGTCATAGAATTCCACAGATGAGACTGTAGAATCACTATTACCTTCTGTCGGTATTTTCTTGTTTGTGTTTACATAAAAAAACTTCTGACACCAATATAACAAACATTGGAAGATCGTTATTTCTTAAAGTATAAATATGAAAAATTAATCAGTAATACTGAACACCATTTGAAATTAATATGTACATAGTTATGAAAAGGTCAATTTAAGATCATGTGGAGAGGTCCAGTAAATACCTCTCTTACTGCTTTCTAGGATAGCCAAAGAGTGAAGGAATTTCATAGCTCACAGTATCCTTTATATATCCAGAGGAAAACGGATAGTGCGTAAGCTGCCAGCTTTCTCGCACGCTGCTTCTTTCAAGCTTTCTCTGTAAAGAAAGCTGTGAGAGTGAGCGGATGAAATATGGCTAGTTCTGTCACTTTTTCGAGCCACGCCCTCTAATTGGGTAATCATTTTCTGATAAACGCTTTATAACAAAACTTTCAGATGCTTGCATAATTTTCTCATATCGCCTAAATCTGAGGCAAATTTAGGCATGCGCAGAAATGCGAATACTAGTTGTATGATAACAAAACATTGATGAGTTTTTCTTAAGAAACACTTCAGATTAGATTGCTATGGTTGTGGTCGATGCTTGAATTTATTCTATTCGCGTACCCATGTATGAGTATGTAACGTTAACCTGTTTGCATCGGTACCCGATATATGCCGTGTAAGATTCCCCTACCGTTGACATCGGTAGCCGTGATATATCGTTTTGCTACTTTCTTAAAATAGTATTTTATGCATAATCTGATAGCTAAAGGATACAAGAACCAATGTGGTATATGAAAATAGACCAGATAAGTACATTTATGCTTCAAATACTAGTTTTATAATTGATAGTATAATTTGTATTCCACCGAGGCGTAATGAAAGGGTTAAGTTAGGTTGAGTAAGGTAAGAGTCTTGGAAGGTATTTTTTTTAATACGTGTTATTAATGTCGGCATTACTTAATATTGTGTTATTGCAAGAAAATTGGTTCGACTTTTTACTATAGATTAATGATTCATGTTAGAAATTTAAAATATTAATTTTGTTAAGTAAAGAAGAATTTCAGTTTAAATTCCATATCTCACTAAATTTTAACCATTAGGGATGTAAACTAAAATTCTTCTTTCACTTACAACTTTTACAACTTGTAAAACAGTTAACTAGATATAAGATTAGATGGTGAGCTTCCAGGGAAAAGCTTTTTAATTTACGATCCTATCCGTATAAATATTGTGTTCTATTAGGCGGAATAACAGGTTGTCAAAAAGGTGGATTGAAATTATTTTTGATAGACCAGACTGCCTATGCGGTAGCCCTTGCAGGACGCTGAACACGTTCTGTAGCATTGCCCAATATTAGACTTAAGTAGGGAAAGGCTCCGAGGCCTAAATCCGTTGGATACGTCGACTACGCCTTTTTTTTGTATACATGGTGACCTTCGGTCAAAGAGTCCAAAATTTAAAAGTCTGAACTATAACTTTCACACCCACGTTTGGTGTTGTTTACCAAAGACAGTTACTCGTATAACGAGAAAGTGCTATGAAAATAATGCCTTCGTAAATGCTCCCAAGGAGCGCAGGTACGAGGCGACCGGTCCGAGGGGCCTTTAAAAATAATAATTTATTTTGTTAGGTTAGGTTAGGTGTTAACATCCCTAGTTTTATTAAGGCGACTCAGTGATTGTCATCGAGACGCGTGGTGGAGGGATGAGAAGCAGATCTCCAAATCAGAAAGAAGCACATTGTATTTAATTTTTTAAATAAATAACTAACATACTTTGGTCATTTGCCTGGGACGGAACATTCTGCGTTCCTCCCAGGTCCCGGGCAGACTCCGACTGCAACGGCACACCGCCAAAATCAACATAGAACTATGGCGCTTCCCATGACAAGACTTCTCAACAGACAAAATAACGCCTAAAAGCGTCTTATGTTACTTATATATATGCGCATTAGACGAGCGAACAAAAATAAAAGACGAAAGATCGTATATCGAGGCTTTTCGGAAACAGTCTTCAAAAGCTTTATCGAGTTGATATCAGTGTATAATATCACTGTTTGTGTGTGAAGAGGAATGTGCGTTTGCAGTGCCGGCTCTTTTTGAAATTTTTTCCTGGCGCCCATATTGTATGTATTACAAAAATGTATATATATGAGATAGATTGCCTCGGCGCCCCTATCTCATTCGACGCCCTGGGGCACCGACCCACTGCGCCACCCCCTAAAACCGGCACTGTGCGTTTGTGTTGTGACGACAATGGAAGCGGACGATGGTTGGGCTCTACAGTTCGCGAGGGCTTCCAGGTTACTCTGTGCATATCGATCCTCCTGTCCCTGACCGTGTTCTTCCTGCTGCTGGCGGAGATCATCCCGCCCACCTCGCTGGCCATCCCCCTGCTGGGCAAGTACCTGCTCTTCACCATGATCCTGGTCTCCCTCAGCGTCTGGATGACGGTCTGCGTGCTCAACGTACACTTCAGGTGAGCTATTAAAATTCATTTCAATCATTCAATGCCATAAGACCTCGTCACAGTCTCGACTGAATTACATCATTTTACATTTCTCAGTATATAATCTATCAAGATTAAAAATCATACAAAATTATGTTATAAAACATAACAAAGATCAATGTAAATAGTCTTACACAAGTATTTCCCCCAATAGGTAAATTAAAGACGCTTAACCCGACGATCGCCGTAAGCGCACCCGTGCGCGCTTCGCAATATTCGAAAGTAGTATTTAGAAATGAACTCCGATTTTCTCACAACGATATCTATGAATATTTTAAAATATTAACAAACCAAAAAGGATCGATATTTTTTGATAGCTTGGGAGATATTCATGAGACGGTGTCAAGGGCGTGGCATTGATTTTTTTCCGAAAGCAATTATCAATTATATAGTATGTATATCTTAAACATTTACACAAACGTGATGCGGTTAAATTATTGAGTATTTGATCTCTAATCTATTTGTGGCAGCCCTAGTGAAAAAAAATGTTTTTTTTTTCGTGAAAACTTTAGTTCAATCGATTGCAACTCACCAATAATGTATGTTAAAAATATTTAAACAATTTAATCATTACTAAAAGTAGTGTTTTTATTTGTCTATAAACATGTGGCGATGAAGTGGTCAAAAGTGTGAAAGAATGAAAAATAATAAAACAATTAAAAACTTTGAGTGAAACCACTAACTCTTAATTAAAAATCACCTTAACAGTTTCGGTTACACAGCACCTTCGACAGTAGCTACTTACAGAACAGTTAATCAAGGTTGCAAAGAGTTTGGAGGGGAGAGGAGAAACACTTTTTTATTAGAATGTTTTGAAATATGATATATGAAAGGCGAATCATTTTTGTTGACTACACTATACTTTACTGCTCTGCACCAGAGGACAATAAAGTTTCCATGGTTATAGACTCCTTCAGATTACGATCACTTAGTAACTGATAATTCCAGTGAGAGTCCCCTCTAAAAATGCTAAAAAGAAAGAACCTGCCAAAGATTTTAGAACCGCAGTTAAGGATTTAAAGTAGACATGAAGGAACATAAATTCTCTTATCAAAAATCGTTCTGCGAATCCCCTTTTAAACCGACGATGTGTAAATGCCGTGCTGTCAAAGACGGATTTATATACTATATATTTTACACATACGTACTGGCATCCACCTCTCTAAGTTCGTTATAAAATTGCGTTGTGGCAGGTTGAGGAGCAGATTAACAACACAAATACTTTTCTGAAGCACATTGACATATATATTTAGATAATTTTACAAACTTCTGGCCCGGACCTACTCACAGCATTAAGGCCGGGCCAACAACAATGCGATCTCAAGGGCTGTATCATGCTGATGTCAGTACATATGTATTTACATGAAAAATTTGTTTTTATTTTGTAATAAATTGATAATATCTTTAGGAAAGAAATATAATGCTGCCAGAAAATAAGTACTCTACTCTGAACACTTATTTTTTTTATCTTTGAATTGTTTTACGAAGAAATTTTTAATTTTTCTTATTATTACATTATTTTTCTGTTGGTTTTTAGATAAAAATAAAGCATGAATTATGTGCGGGTGACCCCACACTCATCTGGAACTTTGCCCTAACCCTAGCATAAATTTGGGGCTAAAACAAGTACCTGGTATTATGATATCTAATACAAGTACCACGCCAAAGTTGCGGTAATCCAGCAATTTGAATCCCAGCATAAAATCTACACAAACTAACGTGATAATTGTGTAATGTGAGCGTTTTCGATATAAGTCTTTACTGGAAGGATTACTGGAGGGAAGTAATGTAAATACATTGCTCTTTGTTGACGCACTGCAGTGGAGGCAAATACAATGTCATTTGAATTAATCATAAAAATGTAGAAAAAAAAAATCAGTCAAAAAATGAATAAATAAACCCATTTAAAGATTCCAATTTTGTTGCGAAAATCTTAGACATTTTCACACTGAATAAACAACTTCAGTCATATATAAATGATCGGTGAGGGTGTGTGTGATTTTTTGCCAAAGCCATGCTACTACGTTTTCGAAAACAAGGTCGGCAAGTTCAGAGTTCGTATGACGAACACGTCACGTTGAACGTAGATGAGCGAGCGAGAGATTTAGCATCTCGAAATATGAAATGGCGTTATAGGTGTAACGCATTTATTCAAATTGTAAAATTATACGAGAGGGTCGGTGGGACGGGGGCCCCGGGCGACAGTAAACTCATCGGGGCGGATTCCTCGGCTGAAACAACTGACTTGAAGGCTCGACTATCTTTACTGAAAAATATATATGTATTTCAGAATTTCACCGAAGTCAAAATAACCTCACATCGTTCTATTTTTCAGGCTTGATTTACGACATTTTCTTCATACTTTTTTTTCTTCCCATAATCGCCACTCAGTTCTGTCAGTTGCCCATGCCTCATTTCTACATATCTGCACCCAATAGTCCAACTAGGAGAATATAATAACATCCTCATCTCTACGGGAGAAACGACTTCACGTCGCCGGGATGATTATCAGATCACTTGGTGGAAGTATGAGGAGCAGTTTAACAGCACACAGACTTTTTCCGAAGCACTTTCGACATGTATTTTCGATAAAGACTTGGTTTCTCCGATCGATCGTAGTAACATGGCGTTACTCTCGCTTCGATCGATCGGGACTTAACTCACGACTGATGGGCTGTACGTAACTAGTCCTCCTAACGGAATTACAAAATGACGATGTATACATGTACGAAAAGCGAACAGAAATAAGAGACGAAAGATTGTATACCGAGGTTTTCGGTACCAGTCAACAAAGACTATATAATGTTTATATCAACATAATTTCCGACGACGCTCAAAGCAGAAGCCCCGGGACTTAAAGATGACTTAGGGAAGCTGTAGTATCCGTGGAATATTTTTGGATAATTTGCTGATCGAATAATCGATCGAGGCTCCCGAGGTCTGGTACCAAAAAAAGCGACTTAACCAGCAAAAAATTAACGGAATCTCCATAAAATTTATTTATATGACAAAGTGAATGACAAAAAAAATTAAATGAAAATCGGGGGTTGCAATAAGGCATTATTTTATTTTTTTAAATGAGACTTGTCTTTTTTATTGTTAATAATAAAATATTAATGGAACAAAAAATATTGTATGGTACTTACTAGTTTCGAGTTGAGTAAACCAGTTCTTGGGAGGTTTTACATACTCTTTCTGCCATATCCCCTCTAAAGATGAAGTATATGACCACCATCAAAGCCCAATACATTCTGTATTCTACAATGACGAGAAATAGGGAGCTTGAACAAAACGCTGCTTTGATTTATGTCCTCCTGCGATAAACACTCCAAAGAAGAACAGAGCCATGAAAAGCCGTCAAGAGCTATACATATAATGTACTCGTCGGAGATGAGATGGGATGAAGCAAAGAATTTATTAGCTGACAGAGCTTTGTGTTGGCAGTTCGTGAATGCCATATGCTCCATTTAGAAAGCGGACATGGCGATAATGATAATGATGATATGGAATTAAACACGCTCGTTTGTCGGTGGTCATAGCTCAATGGTCAAAGCGTTTGCTTTGCAAGCCAAAGGTCGCGGGTTCGATCCCCGAAGGAGATTAAAAAAAATTTTTTTTTTTAACAATTTATGGGCTCTAAAATACCTCGGGTTGGTGTGAATTCGATCCATCACCCGTAAAATGTCAGTCATAGCATATTAATTAAAATTGGTGGTAGACGAAAGCCGTCCCGTGAAGACCTACCATTCATAGTAAATTCCTGTAATAATAAAGGATGACGCGTGAATCTCGGGCTGTAGTCTATGATATATATATATATATATATATATATATATATATATATATATATATATATATATATATATATATATATATATATATATATATATATCATAGACTACAGCCCTATATATATATATATATATATATATATATAGCTATATATACACCATGGTAAGCGTCATAGAATTCACCAGATGAGACTTCAGAATTACTATCACCATCTGTCGGTACTCTCCTGTATGTGTTTACATAAAAAAAAAAAATCTTCACAAAACGCTGTTATGTTTATAACTTTCATAATTATTCCATCTTCAAGCGGTCCTTCTTATTGGCGAGGGCCCAGGGATTTAACTCCGTCTTCCTCTCCTATCTTCGTAAATTAATTTCTCCAGTCACCTGCTTGCATAATGCATCAATGGATGCTGTACTTGTGGACAACGACAGTCGCCTTGGTGTATCGTCTAATTGCTAATCAAACATTTACGCGTCTTGAGGTCGCCAGGCAATCCTGCACATCTCCCGGTCTATTTGCACATCTATGTAACTGCTGCAAGTGACACTGTGCTCATATTATAATGTTGGGAATTATTAAATCGAAACACGGAGTATAGCAACACCCCCAGATGGTACTCCACCAGATCAGATATCACTGCCGTAACTATGAAGGAATATAACTTCTTAGGTTTTCACGGCCAGATTTGATATTGTGGCTTTTGGGTTTAGCCGTGTGTGGTGAACTTCATTCAACCAATATTTCGACCGCCATTGCAAGGGTCTTCTTCAGGATTGATGATTTATTTCTCACTGTTATTTTCAACTCAAAACTAAATAAATCATCAATCCTGAAGAAGACCCCTGCAATGGCGGTCGAAATATTGGTTGAAGGAAGTTCGCCACACACGGCTACACCCAAAAACCACAATATCACGAAGGAATATGTTTCTTATATACCATTTTACCATTTATTTATTTTATATTTATTACAATCCACAACAAACCTACGCCCAACATAACTTATAAAATACATTTCGATACTCTAATATTTATACATCACTGAAGATTCATAGCAATTTTCAACAATTGATAAGCACATGCAGATTCACAGCAAAAATAATCTTTTATGACATTTATCTCATCAATAAAGCTAAGAAAAATAAACGTTGTATGCTGAGATTCAAACCAACAATCTTTGCAATAAACGTTCATTATGTTCTCAGCGATGGCTCACGGCCATTTGCTCAGCTAACTGATAAATGAATCCCAGCGTCCACTGTTTTTCCCTTTTTTTAATGTAAACACATACAAGAGAATGCCGACAGATAGTGATAGTAATTCTGAAGTCTCATCTGTGAAATTCTACGCCGCTTACCACAGTGCAAATGGCTAAGCGCTGCATGTGCCAACGTCATAGACTACAGCCCGAATTTACTATGGATGAGTTGTCTTTACGAGACGACTTTAGTCTACTACCAATTTTAATTAATAAGCTATGACTATCGTTTTTTACGGGTTATGGATCAAATTCACACCAACCGGGGGTATTTTAGAACTTAGAAATCGGGGATCGAACCCACGACTTTTGGCTTGCAAAGCAAACGCTTTGACCATTTGCTATACCGCTGCGGTATTGATGAAGGAAATGTCATACATGTCTATGTTTTAACTATGAATTTGTATATACGTATCAATTGTTGATTTTTAAAGATTCTAGTGGTATTTTTCTGCATTTGAGTTGCTTAGAAATGCTGGTTTATTAAATTTTTAACTGATTTAAATAATCTAACAGGTCTCCATCAACACACAACATGCCGAACTGGGTGAAGAAGCTGTTCTTGCACTTTATGCCGAAGATCCTGATGATGCGAAGAACAAAGTACACCTTACCTGACTATGACGATACCTTCATGTCCAACGGATATACAAACGAAATCGATTTAAGGTAATGCCACCACACATTAAATATTTTTTGTCATTATTTGTTATTCAATGCTCCATTTATATATATATAATCGTGTCGGAAACAACAGTCAGATCCTGTGTGCCCAGAAGTGGGCGACATCGATAGCGTAACTCCCAGAAATCATCAGGTCTTCCTGGGTGTACCTGCTCGGACACAGAGCAGCCTCCAGAATGTGTAACAGGGTCTGCTTCACGCCGCAGTCACATTCGCAGTCCGCTGTAAGACTGCCATGCTTTCATTTGTGTCCTCGTCTTGCATACTCCGGTCCGAAGTCTGTTAAGGGACCTCCATATATTCCACCCCTGTTCGTGTCCAGGGGCTAGGTTCTTTTTCGGGCAGTCCAAGTATTCCCCTCGGTTGCGCTTCTCTACATGTTCAGCCGCAGGGTGGCCTCAGGTATCACAGATTCCGTCCTTCTTGATTTGAGGTGTGTGGTTATCTTTTACTACGGAAACATCAACACAATGCTCCATGATTATTTGTGACAATTTATTTTAATTGCAATGATTAGAATATTTTTTCATTTGCTTCTCTAAGTAAAAAAAATACTTATTTAATGTTTAAAACGTATATCTTATTTTTTTTTGAGATGATACTCTATTATACTTCTGAAAAATGATTATGTATTTAAAATTACACTGTGTGCTTAGATATGTATCTGGTTTAAATCAGTTTAATGAAACTCTAACACCAGGAATGAGAAAAAGTATTTCGTGTAATATGGAAGACTTACACTTTTACCAAAAAGACCGATGGTTATATACTCCTCTATACGAGCATATTCTCCCATATATGTACGGATATATCTCATTAAATGAAATATATACATAATACACTCTTACGTATAACCTTCAATCAATGGAACACAGGCGTTAGATTGGTTCACTTAGTCTTTTCTACCGTTATTACCACGGTCGCTGCTCTTCGAAACTTAGGAAAACTAATTCCTCCTGCACCCACCCACAACCGACAAACTCGTCTTACACTTGCCGAACATCCATACACGGTTCATGTGTATGTTCCTTCCTTAATGCCACCGATAAGCTTTGGAATGCTAATGAAATCATCCACATCTTACAGCGAAAGCGTAAATATCGCGAATAAGAATGTTATATATGTATGTTGTAATTGAACCAACATAACCTTAAATCTAGTATATGGGCAACATCTTGTAAATTTTCAAATCGTAACATAGATTTAACATTTCATAGTTTATACTTACAATTTTCTGATTAACATTGTGTATCTTGTGTCTTAGCCGTGAGAGCCTGAGTGATCCCTTCACTCCTGATTACAAAAGCGGCCAGGAAGGCTTCGATTCAGTGGGACAAGCTTTCGGCAGAGGTCCTGATGATGATGCAAGAGCAGCTCCTCACATGCAACATGCCTCAGGTAAGTTTCTCCAAAGGTAGAAGATGCTTAAAACGCAATTGTGATTACGGCAACAAAATTTGCTAACTAGTATCGAACATACTCCTTTAAGGCACGTTTTATTTTAATTTTAATATAATGGTGCCGTCTTTAAAGCAATTTTGGGTTGCATTTAAAGAATATTGATCGGTAAATTTCGGGCTGAGCCGCCCCTTATTACCAAATGGTTCAGGCCTCGTAGCCAGGCCAAGAGCATCGGGTTGATCATCCGATTTTCTTTAAAAATCCGATTGACAAATCACCGAAAAATATGCTTCGGATACTAAATAATCATTTCAGAGAGGCGAGCCCGATGGATCGGTCACATCACGCGCGCCACAATGGTCTTATTCACGACATTGTGGAAGGTATGGTTGAGGGTAGAAATTGCAGAGGGCGCCCTAGACGGGAGTGTTTGCAGCAAGTGTTCGAGGTCGTGAGTTGTAGCTCTTATGCTGAGCTGAAGAGAATTGCAGAGGATCGAGCGGAGTGGAGATCGAGATGCAAGATTTTGTTGCTGAAAACCAATCCACTGGATTGATACTACGAAAAAGAATAAAGTTACTCTCTCTTCGAGTATTCAAACTTCTGCTCTGCAGGTTGTCGAGAACCATGTATATATTTGATTGGACTTTCTGATAAAAATATATTTTAGAACGTGGAATGGACAGTGGCAGCTGACTGAACTGATTTGCGGCAATTTGTGGTGACCATATGTTTCAGATAGGTAGCAGATATGGGGGTAGAAGAAGAATTATAAATACGAAACTTGATATCAATGTGCATTGAAAAAATACATCAATTACCGAATCAGATTAAAAAAACATGTATTTTTATATAGATTAAATATTTATTACAATATAATTTTATTTTTCAATATTCTAATCTTCTTTTATAGATCACTGACTTTACATACTATACATCAAATTCTTTATACGCATCAATTCATTCAGAAGAATATTTATATTAAAAATCTTGTGAATAAATGTTGACTGATTGAATAATAAAAAAATAATAATATACGTACTCTGAATATATACTATAGAGACATCTATCGTCATACGATGATAACAATGGTATAAATGCAAGTTCTAACGCGTGTCAGCTCAGGCAGAGAAATAACCGAGAGCGCTAAGAGGTATGTAAAGACCTGGGTAAAGTTGGTTGAAAGGCCTGCGGTTCGCATCCCACTTCTGCCGATATTTTTCTGAATGAATAGATGCGTATGAAGAATTTAATGTATATTATGTGTATACTTAATTAGTAATTTATGAAAAGTGTCTACGGGGAAATGTTGATAATGAGAATGGAGTATTTTGCTGATGATGTGTGTGTTTTGTGCAGTTGCAGACTCGGAGAACATGCTCCCTCGCACCATGTCTGCAGAAGTGCAAGCCGCCTTACGAGGAGTGCGCTTCATTGCCCAGCACATCAAGGACGCTGACAAGGACAACGAGGTAAGCAATCTTTACTTTACCATCAGCAACACCAGGTGAGACCAACGAGTCCTACAACCATGTATCAATATGAATACCAGCAAAAAGTATTCATAATTTTATTTTCAATTTTATTTATTTTTTCCCTTATAGAAAATTGAATGAACAAATACTGAAGTACAATAAAAGTATTACTAAAATAAATAGACTGCCAGTAATAATATATTTGAATAAACGAAGACTGATAGAATAATAATAAAATATACATACTTTGAATATATACTATGGCGACATCTGTCGTACGATGCTAACAATGCTATAAATACTAGTTTCACCGCAGTCAGTCTGGGCACAGTAATGGCGTGATTCGCCGAGCGGTATGAACACCTGGGCATATGTTGGTTTCAAGGTCCGCGGTTCGCATCCCGCTTCATTGCCATTTTATGTATAGTATATGTATATTTAAGTAATGATAAAATTGTAATATAGTCAATGATCTATAAAAGTAGATTAGAATATTGAAATAATAAAATATCTAATAAAAATTAAATAAACAAAAGAATTAATCCTTAAATAAAAAATGCAATACATACAAATATAGGTACTTATGATTAAGTACTAAGAACAACGTAATAAAGACAAGCAACAAAAGGTCCCAATGTTCATCAAACAGACGACTCTAACAAATTATTCCTCCAAAGAAACTCCTGGAGTTCGGAGTCTGAATTGAACGTGAAATATATCGACATCCGAGGCGATTTGGTTAAGCAGTCTGATCCCTCTCCCAAGAGGCAGAGTCTCTGGCAGGTTAGTGTTACTCTTTGGGAGAGCGAACAATCATTATCAGCATGTGTCCGTCCACTGTTGAACGAAAGCCTCACGTTTGAGTTTCAATTCTCTTCGATTCTCCGCCTTCCGCATCCAGGCCACTCCCGCTTTTCTTCTGATGTTGTCAGTCCATATTGCAAAGGATCGGCCAACTCATTTCTTGGTCGCCACTCTAACACTTTCCTTCACCATCTACCGTCGTCTCTTCGATATATATGTCCTGCTCATTGCCTCTTGAGTGTGCCTATTCGTTAGGTTGCCTCCACTACTTGAGTTATTCTTACGATATCCTCGTTTCTGATCTTTTAGCATTTAAGTTTATAAGTTATATATGTTTGCATACAAAATTAAACCTTAAAGCGACTGGTTATAACATTAATCAATTTCGGTCATTCAGGGGTTAAAACGTGTTTTTTATACTCACAAAAGCATAGACGTTGCGCATTATTTATTGCCGTACTCCGAGTAGATTCGCTTCCCCTGAATTTGCAAGTAAATCAAAAAGCGAACCCAGCGAGTGATTTTATTTTCTGCGATGCAGTCAGTCAAATATTTCTCTGGATTTTATTACGATCAAAGACTAGAGTGCAGCGCCCGGCGATACGTCTTGCTCCGTTGGTCCCGAGTAGAGAGGCTTGCATTAACCCGGCGGCGGAATGGCAAACGTTACAGAAATCTAATCACGTAGGAATCCGCCAGACAGACATCAGAAACCTCGGTACAGAATTCAAATGAGACCCGGGCTATATATATTCTTGCTCCAAAAGTGAAATTTCAAAGTAAACGTGTAATACAATGGGAAAAAAAACTTTCTTGAAAAAATGCATGGAAATTTTCATCATGTAATGATAAATAACGAACTTCCCTCCTGGCCGCATGTCTTCGGAATAAATACAACTCAGAACAGAGTTATGTCAGATATTGGTTAATTGTATAACCACATAATTCTTCGATTTAATATTACAGCATAGCAGCTTTCCCATTGGTTCATATTGATTAATGAACCTTTTAACGTTTTGGAAATTATAATTCAATCTTTTGAGGGCTGGTGTTATATTAGCGGATGAAATTAAAAGCAATAATCAAGATATTTATTCATAAAAATAAAAAGACTTACACGATAACGTATTTGTATTATTTATTATTATTATATCAGTATTTGTTTAGCACTTTTTTATAACCGAACGGTCATACCAAAAACACTTCTTTGCCTTTCTGAGTAAAAAGGTGGGTCTTGAGTCTGCTTCTGAAGGATGCCTCCGCTTTAAGTTCTCTTATGCTTTCTGGCAGCGAGCTATAGGCCATTGGTGCCGCGTAGCTGAAAGCAAGATTGCCCAAGACCGTGCAAGGACTACCTCCCGTCAGCTGCAGGGTGCTTCTATTTGCTCTGGCTGATTTAACACGCGCTTATTACCGAAGGCTTGATTAGTTCTGTCAAATAAGCCGGTGTAGTGCCGTTAAATGCCTCATAAGCTAAAAGGTATAACTTGTACTGGATTCCAGCTGGAACTTTCAACCAATGCAGTCGGTGTAGCTTTGCTAACCATGTCAAATGGATATGTTATCTAATTGGCATGGTTAATTATAATACATGTTAAATAAAATCGTTTTCTGTATATCTCTATTCTTGAAATATTATTAATCAAAGAAAATAATTCGACACTTAAGCACTTACGGTAAATTAATTTATTTTTATAAAGATCATGTTGTGTATCAAATAATGTTCCCACTTTCTAGAAATAAATGTTACTAAACGTGAAACTATTAATTATATAGTTGGTTAAATAACATTAAGGTTATCAACTGACAATACATGGTGAAACTGTATATAAAAAACTTGCAAAATAGAATCAGAATGTCTTCATGAAAAACATGAACATAATTAGTTTTACGTTTTTTTTTATATGTAATAACGATACAATAAATTTGATTTTTGTTATTATTTTTATGTTTCGTGCACTCAGGGCCTTGCATTGATATAAACGTTAAAACTAGAATATAACGTAGTATATTCAAAAGTTTTCCGTTACGTAGTATGCACATAAATAGTCCGCATTGCCATTTTCGCTGCCGCACCGCAAACAACGGTCTCCGGGTTATTTGCACATTAAAAGCATTTAATAATTCACGTTACCCGACGGTCACCACCCTCGCGAACTGCCGCAAGATATAATAAAAAAAAACTGCCGCGGAATAAATAAAATAAATAAAATGACGCGTATAGTAGTATCAGGGTATCAGGCTGGCAGAAGAGTAAAGAGGTCTGGGCGGTCGTCACGGGCGAGGCCCGGTCTCGTGGGGAATGCATGATGCGGTGTATGTACTGTAGATACTCCTGGTACTCTCTCGAGTGCTTATGCGACCCTGGTATGAGCTTTTTCGTTGAAGTGTCTGTTTGAGCTGGCGAATGCCGATACATTGGGAAAATCCGACGTTATATTTCATTTTCCATTAAGCAAGTCGATGGCGGAAAATGTGAAATCGATACGAGTATACTTTCAAGTTTAAATCAATAAAGGTGAATAATTGTGGTGCAATTTATGAGACATTAAACACAGAGGGGGTAATCTATGGCTGATGATAAATTTAGTTAAGATATAGAAAAAAAATGTTTTTTTTAGAAGAATACCGACAGATGGTGATAGTGATGCTGAAGTCTCATTTGTGGATTCTATGACGTTTACCATGTTATGGTTAAGCACTGTATATGAAGTATTGATCCGCCAACAACATAGACTACAGACCCGAGATTCACGCATCATCCTTTAATATTACAGGAATTTACTATGAATGGGTGGTCTTCACGGGACGACTTTCGTCTACCACAAATATTAATTAATAGGTTATGACTGGCATTTTACGGGTGAGGGATCAAATTCACGCCAACCGGGGGTATTTAAGAGCTCAGAAATCGATTAAGAATCCTTTTTTTTTCAATCCCCGTCGGGGATCGAACCCACGATCTTTGGCTTGCAAAGCAAACGCTTTGACCATTGAGCTATACCCGCCGGCAGCTTTATTTAAAATTTGATTATTTTTAATGAATAAAAGTAAGGTCTTTAATTCCAACTTTTTAGTGAAATTGCATTATATAATAATGATAACATATTGGATTAATGAAAACTAAAATATCTTAGTACACATTATTAATGACAAAAAACCTATAATTTTTTTTTTTAGTATTCTAATAGAGGAAAATGATTTTTAATTTTGTTTTCCTTCAAACGGTTATACGAGTTTTTCAAAGAGGGTGTAATAACTCTAAATAAAATATATTATTTCGCTTAAAATATTTTCCAAAAACAGAGAACATTTTAATTTCGAGAAAATATATCAATTTAAAATTAAAAACGATAGTTCAAACCTTTTATTACGGATCGGTTTGAATACAAATTATAATGTAAAATAAAAAACTATATTTTGAAGCATAAATGTACTTATCTGATCTATTTTCATATATCACATTGGTTCTTGTATCCTTTAGCTATCAGATGATGCATAAGAAACAATTCTAAAAAAGTAGCAAAGCGATATATCACGTCAACCGATGTCAACGGTCGGGGAATCTTATGACGGCATATGCCGACAACCGATGCGAATGGGTTAAATTGTACTTGTTAATAAAATTTGCATAAGCAGCCTTTAACCATATGTAAAAATGATAATAGACATAGAATCCACAGATGAAACTTCCGCACCACTATCACCATATGTTGATATACTTGAACGAGTATGTGTTAACATCCTCCTCTATCTCAAAAGGGTGTTATTTCGTCGCGTGAGGGCATGATGATGAGCAGGTCAGCAAAACAAACACTTTTTCAGAAGCACATTGATTTATGTTTACGATAAAACTTTACAAACTTAGGGTTCGACCTAGGCACAGCATTATATCGAGCTGCAATACAATATCTCTCGCCGAAAGGCGGGACCCAATTGATCTCCGCGCTCGGTATGGGCCCGCGCCACGAGCGGCGGTGTATACAACTAACACACCCTTTAGCGACACGACAAGCAACCAGAAATAAGAGACGAAAGATTGTGTATCGAAGTTTTCGGTATCAGTTAGCAGGGGCTACATCGTGCTGAATGTCAGTGTTTACATAAAAAAATAGCTTGTAGGTAATACAAATATCGTAGTGGAAGAGATTAGATTAATTTATGGGAAATCTTGAATTTTCGAATATGTTTAAGAAAAATAAATAATTTATTAAAGTGAAAAGATTACAAACAGAGCTTCAAAATGATACCAATAACGACGTCCTAACTCAACGGCAACCGGTTAAAATATGATTTTTAAGATATTTAATTTCTCCACTGCCATCTGTGGGTATTTTGCTGTATTTGTTGGCGTAAAAATATAAAAGGGTACAAAAGGTTGTTCAATAATGCAGCTTTCAGTTGAATATAATTTTTCTGAAGACAATAAAGTGGTTTGGTTCTGAAAGTCATGTTAAGTGGTATGTAGCGAGGTATGTAAAGCGTATTTGTTGTGTTGGGACTTCACCCGGAGTGCTGCTCCATCGCGCTCGTATACTCGCGACTGATGGAGTCCCTCGAGGGCCGTTCCTTCTACTGAAGCTCAAGAACATATTTGAAGAAGGTATCCACCTTGCAAGAAAACGCAGCATGCAAAAGATAATCGACGCCGTTTCATAGTAAAATGTTTTGGAACATTTAGTTTCATGATGCATTTTAAAATGTTGTTTGACAGTGGCGTCACTTCAGTACTTTCTGACACAGCGAAACTGCTTGGATCGCGATACGTGCTTTAAATATTCTTATAGAGACTATAGGAATAGTACAATACTCTATAATATATAGTTTTGTTTGCCAAAGAGGACTTTGAGGACTCATTTTTTGGCGTAATCCTGAAGTCTCATCAGGAATTCTATGACTTTTAACATGGTTATATGGCTAAACGCTGCATGTGGAGTGTTTATCCGTCAACGTCATAGACTACAGCCCGAGATTCACGCATGATCCTTTATTATTACAGGAATTTACTATGAATGGGTGGTCTTCACGGGACGACTTTCGTCTACCACCAATTTTAATTAATAGGCTATGACTGGCATTTTACGGGTGATGGATCAAATTCCCACCTACCGAGGGTATTTTAGAGCTTATTAATCGATTCAAAATCCTGTTTTTAATCTCTACAAGGGATCGAACCCCGACTTTTGACTTTTCAAAAAACGCCACCATTGGCGACCGCCGGCAGTTTTGTCGACAAAGCGCACAGTAAACAGCAATGTTTATAAATTTTAACATCCTCCTCTCTTTAAAAGGGTGTTACTCCGTCGCGTGATGGCAGGATTAGAAGCAGATTAATAATACACAGACTTTTTCTAAAGCCCATTGACATATATTTAGGATAAACTTTATAAACTTATAGATCTAGTCACAATATTCGGCTGGGCCAAAATACAATATGCTCTCGCCGACGGTCCGCACACGACTGGCGCTCCCGTGATGGCCTGTCGTACAGCGCTACAAGTGACGATATCCGTAACTATTCCAAAATGCCAATATGGCGACGCATGCATGTCGACAAGCGAACAGGAATAAGAGACGAAAGACTGTATATTGAGGTTTTCGGTACCAGTCAGCAAGGGCTATATCATGCTGATGTCAATTTATAAGCTCATGAACGATGACAATCAAATAAAGTTTCAGAATATATTTTGCCACTTAAAAATTTAACGAGTCAATTATATCAAAATTTAAGTGCATAAAAACCACCACACCTTTCTCAGAAGCTATTTCTTACAGTAAATGGCTTTTGAGGAAGGTGTGGTGGCACTGAAACCGGTAAATTGATTATTTATTAAATCTCAGTAGTTTCATACAAAGTTTTACTTGTTTTATTCTTTAAATATGGCAAACGAACTGCGTTCTACGAGTATGTAAGAACCACTTGTTTTCTTCCACGAGATCATTTCAGTTAAAAAAAAATTGCGCTCAAAATACAAACACTTTCCTATCCCAAAAGCTTTGTTATATTGATTTATAAGCTCTTCACATATCCCCTGGTTTGTGTAATTTTTTGTACCGTTCATTAGAACAAACGATGCATAAATGTCAGGCTGTTTTGTTAGGGCCCTTTCCCACGGACGTCCAGTTTTGCAGGATCACGTTTAGTAGTATACGTGCTACTATGGTAACATTCACACTAGCATCATATTTCAATTTCAATTTATTTTCTTTTAGAAACATTACAAATAACAATATTTAATTCATTTCTAAAACAGGATACAGGATAAATAACAATTTAAGACAACACAATAATAATAGGATCATTTAAAAAGTCCCGGAGCCCGCTAAACAGAAGACTTTGATAAATAAGGTCGAAACTGGGCTTCTCTCAAGTGGAATATATCAATATTCAAGGCGATATCGTTGAACAGTCTGATCACTCTCCCAAGAGGCATAGTCCCTGGCAGGTTAGTATTACCTCTAGGAAGAACAAACAATCTGCGCCTCCTTATCCTTAAACAATTGTCGGGGACAAACAAACCAATTTCAAACAAAATATCAGGATTTCTGAACACGCCGCGCACTAGGCGAAAGAAATGGATACTCAAGAAAAATCATGTTATTATCATACTACTAAACGTGATCCTGCAAAACTGGACGTCCGTGGGAAAGGGCTCTTAGACGTTAGCGGATGACCACTTTCACGTCCTGCGCAATCCCTAAAATGGCCGACGCTATAAAATTCACTAATAAGATTTTCTCATTACCGTTTGTTTGCTGGTAGTCTGCTATATGTGATTACGTAAAAATATACGTTTTGCTTTGTTGTTTTCTTGAAAATGTCAGCTCGCAAGAAAAGAGAACAAATAAACTTGCAGAGAAAATTCCTGCTAAAAACGCCGGCATAGTGACACAAAGCACAGGTTGTTGTCTTGTATCGAAGTTGTACGCATAATAAATTGTTATGCGGTGTTTTCCCTTGGGGCGACCAGGCTGCAGTCTTCGGGAGAGGTCCCCCTTAGACCCGGCGGCGGCCCCGCAACGCCTGGTTACTCCACAATCACCTGACATGCACTGCACGTGACGTTAGAAGGGTTGGCTTTCGCGGTTGCCTAACTCCTTTTTTATATTCTAATGCTACCCCCGTTAGCGCTGTGACACGGCGACCCCGAGGAACGAGGCGACAACGCGAGCAAACTGTTACGAGCAAGCTTGCAGAAACATGTATTTTTAAATTGCGCGCTTAATACGATAAAGCGATGTTATTCTTCCGACTGAATAGAAAACGGTAGTATTCAATTCATATTTTCAATCTTTTTCAGCATTCACTTTGAAATCCATTATGAATTATAAATATTTATATATTTACTTTGTTTTCAAACGCATCACGTAAAAAAGTTCTCTATTAAGAGACTGCAGTTTCGTCTCCCTATTTTATTCAAAGCGAAAATTCCGCAATGCCTTAAAACTAAGGCGTTTAACCAATGCATCCTCCCTGTATTAACTTATGGCGCAGAGACGTGGAATCTGACAGCAAGTCTTACTCATAAAATAAAAGTCACCCAGCGAGCTATGGAGAGATCCATGCTCGGAGTGTCGCTAAAAGATAGAATCCGAAACGAGGAAATACGCAGAAGAACTCAAGTAGTGGATGCTACCCAACGAATAGGCACACTCAAATGGCAATGGGCAGGACATATCTGTCGAAGAGACGACGGTCGATGGGGAAGAAAAGTATTGGAATGGCGCCCAAGGACTGGCAAACGAAGCATTGGCCGACTCCCTACAAGATGGACTGACGAAATAAGAAGAATAGCGGGAGTGACCTGGATGCGGAAGGCGGAGGATCGAAGAGGATGGAGACTCGGATGGAGTGGACGGACACAGGCTGATGATGATGATGATGATGATTTTATCATTTCCTGATAGACACACCCCCACCCCCTCTCCTACGAAAAATTGGGTTAGACCACTTACAAAGCACTATTGAGCAAGAGAAGGATTGAGAAAGGCTACGAGTTAGTCGAAACGGCAGTCTCCTAATAGAGAACTTTTGTTACGTGATCCATGTGAAACAAAGTAAATAAATACATATTTATAAAGTAGTAAACTATTTTTCAAACGCATTTGATTTTTTTTTTATATAAGCACATGCAGGAGAATACCGACAGATGGTGATAGTAATTCTGACGTCTCATCTGTGAAATTCTATGACGTTTACCATGTTGCATAAGGCTAGCGCTGTATGTGGAGTGTTGATCCGCCAACGTCATAGACGACAGCCCGAAATTCACGCATCGTCCTTATTATTACAGGAATTTACTATGAAAGGGTGGTCGGGACGACTTTCGTCTACCACTAATTTTAATTGATAGGCTATGACTGGCATTTACGGATGAACGATCAAATTCACACCCACCCGGGGTATTTTAGAGCTCAGAAATCGATTAAAAATGCTTTCTTTTTAATCTCCGTCGGGGATCGTAACCCACGACCTTTGGGTTGCCAAGCAACCGCTTTGACCATTGAGCTATACCTGCCGACAAATAATAAAATAAAACTTTGACACCTATTGACACTTAATATACTTGTACTTTACTCCAATTAAAAAGCTCTTATGTTAAGTGTTAAAATTTGTCTAGCGGTGAATATAACCAATTAGTAGTTTTAGAGTAACTGTTTTGGAAGTATATTTTTAGTATGTCTGACCTGGATTTTAACAACTGCATATTTTATCATTACCGGTAGCATTTACTCTGAAATCTGTCCAGTACTAAAACTTTTGTACATTAATTAGTTAGTATTTTATAATTGTTCATACTGTGTACTTCTTTGTGTTTTAGTAATACTATTGTCATTAGATTATGAGCGTTTTTTTTTCTAAAGGGCAATCCACCAATCTGATAACTTTTAACATCCTTCTCTCTAAAAAGATAGTTATTCAGTCGCGTGGTGGCAGGATGGGGTGCAGATTAACAACACAAAGACTTTTATGAAGCACATTGACATATTTATTTCGATAACTTTACAAACTTCTGACCCGGACCTACACAGCATTCAGGCCGGGCCAACCTCAATCGGGCACTCGTCACGGTCGGGGAACAACTGACTGGCGACTGAGCGCGCTCGTAATAGGATGTCGCCCAGCGCCGCAAGCAGCGTTCTACCAAATCAATTACAGCAGCCATATACATAACGAACGGCACACCCGTGACCGGACTTGTCCAAAATGCCAACATGGCGACACATACATGTTCGACAAGCGAATAGAATTAAGAGTCGAAAGATTGTTTATCGAGGTTTTCGGTACCAGTCAGCAAGGGCTATATCATGCTGATATCACTTTATATTTCGGGATCTAGGAGTCGTTTTATAAATATTTTGGTTTGCTTATAAAAATGAGTGATTTTTTTTATATCAAGATATTGAATTGTTTTTGAAATCCAATAGAAACAAAACGACATCATTGATTTAAGTCTCGTACGAATAAAAATCTTTGCAATTTAACTTTAGACTTTTCCATTTAAGGTTTACTTCAGACCCATTTTAAACAATTACCCGTGTTTCCTTTGATGTCATCCATAATAGATGTTTTAGGTTAAGCGGAGTGCATCTCGTCTCTGGGGGAAACGGAAGTGAGTTTTTCGCGATGAAAACAAATACCGATGGATTTTCCGGTCTCGGTTAGTTTGGGCGGACGACGCCCGGGGCGCTTTAGTCGATGTTTCCCCAAAAACGAAGAGACTTGTATCTACAACAGACGTAAGAAAGATGTTCCTAACACAGTTCTATGTTTGAGGTAAACAACGTAATAATTGGCCACAATGTTAAGATTGTATTACTCAATTGTATTAGTTAATACCGTTGTCGTCTAATAACTTGGTTTCCATTATTAAAGTACCCGTATCTTAGCTGATTATTGAGATGTTTTCTATTATTGTCTTTCTCTTAACCTTTCAGTCTTAAAAAATATTATTTAGTGGTAACTAAAAGACATAAATTTTTTAAACGCGGGGCCTCTTTTGGTGGAATTTTTAATCGATTTTTGGGCAACTAATAGAGACTAATATTTTTTACATTAAACAAATATATAATAAATCTGATATATTGCTATTGTCCTGGAGGGAGTAAATGCTCTCCTTAGGCGGATGAACCTTTATGGTCAACGGCATTAGGATGTGGAAATAAAGGGAAAAATACCACATTAAAGGTCTAAAAGACATCCCATGTATCAGCAAAAAAATTATTGCTTGGAGATCGAGATGCAAGACTCTGTTGCTGCAAACCAATTCACCGGATTGATACTACGAAGAAGAAGATTGATATTATTTCGCTATATAATTATTTCGTTTTTTTCGATCGATAATTCTTGGTGGAATTCAATAATATCAGATATAAATAAAATAATATTTAGAATTTATCTTTTTATTTTTCTTATATTTGTATAATACATCTTTTTGACTTTTGTAATTATACATATTATTTTGTTGTTTTCATCAATGAATTCCCTTATAAATTATTACCAAAACACATATACCCATCACACAATTCATATCCACCTTCTCACTCACTCTTTGCTTTATATATAGAGCCAACACTCACTCTACCAATTTACTTTAAAATGGCCATTCGACGTGGCCGAAACATGTCTTCTACAAATATTTATATTGTGGGATAAATTCTATATATTATTTTATTTATGTCTGATAAATTGCTTATTGTTTTAATTGAAATTAATTATATTTTACGTTCAGTTATATACTAAGTTAATTTTAATCATTACAACAGTAGAATAAAGCCGTAATAAGAGTCTACAAATTCCATGTTGAACTCTTGTCCTCTATAAACGTCATACACAGCGAATGGGTTGATATATTAAGAAAATATAAATGTTTTAAAGTATATAAAATAATATACATTTTCTTCACTATCCATTATAAGACAGACAATGATATTACTATACCATCACTAAAAATAAAATGTCTAAGGTGTTAATTCTGTAGCTACAAATTAATGAATAATCCTGTCTTTGTAATTTTAATTTAAAAAATAACAAATTACATAATTAAGATTTATTTCACATTTACTTTAAAATGAAAAGTGTATTTATTCTTTTAATTCTTTCCTTTGTATTTTTCTCCTAAAATTATCGGTACGTGCTATAATTATACTCATTATTATTTTCCTGACTTTCTGGAAAATACTATATCGTGTAGTGTGTTAAAGAAAATGTTAAAAAATCGAATCTTTATACGCTGCATATGATAGATAGGCTGTTTATTTTGAATATTTTCAAAAGTGTATACGATTCGCGTATGATTGACGACACACAACATGAATGAAACTAATGTGACTTTTCTTACAGCGTTTGTAGCTCCCTAAGGGCCCTTTCCCACGGACGTCCAGTTTTGCAGGATCAGTCATTTATTGGATATCGCAAAAATTATACCTGTGTTCACACAGAAGTTTGCATCCTGTATTTTACGTGATAGCATTGGCAGTCGGAGAAGAATATTCAGACGCAATGGAAGTGAATACTCTTCTGATATTATATTGGTACTTTAGCCGCCGAAAGCAATGCAAAAAAATAAGATTTTGGATTTACCCGATCCTAAGACTACGATCGAGATTAGGCACATTTCGTAATCTCATCATTAACTACTTCAGAATGTATGCATCAAAAACCGTATGCACGTACCTAAACTGGAAAACCGTTTTTAATTGGATTCATTCGTCCAGTTTGTAGTGGCAAAACCATACAGCATATTTTGAACGAGTCGAATTTTTGCGGTATCCTGCAAACCGAATGCTCATGTGAATGTTACCACAATAGCACGTATACTACTTAACGTGATCCTGAAAAACTAAATGTCCGTAGGAAAGGCCCCTAAGTGACTTAAGAAAATCAAAACAGTGTAGTTTTCTTTGTATTTTTATCATATACTAGCTGACCCGGTGAACTTTGTTTCACCCGAAAGGCAATAAATGAGCAGATTTTGGATTTTATTAAGTTGAATTTTTCGGTACATATGATATCATATATTTGGTCTGGTTGAATTCTATTGCAGTAATCGACGAAACTTCAGCAAGTAGTTGTCAGCATTTCGACGAATCGTCAAACGATATGCGTTATAATTCATCGAGCTTAGATTCTTGGTAGTTTCTTCACCTGAAATTAAGACAATAGATTTTTAATTTTGTATGTAAAGCTAACATCCATATTTGTAGCATAATTATAAAGGGGTGAAGATAAATGATTTTAAATCGTTTGCCGGTTATTTGTCCAATTTTCTCTAAAAAAAACATCTTAATCTTTAAGTCTGTTATTTTCCTGGTAATAAGCAGTGTAATTGGTCATTTATTGGAAACCTAAAGCAAAACCAAGCACTGAAAAATGTATGTCATGACGGAATCAAAACTATGATATTGATTATATATATATTGATTACTCACCATTCAATGGATTTTTCATTTTGATATTGAAATAATATCCATCTTCTCCTTGCCAAAACATCAGTGGGTATTGCAACGTGTCATATGAACGACGTGTTTCAGATATCTGTTGTAGTTGCCCAGCATCACGACGCGTGTACCAGATAGTCGTTTATCCGCTCTGATCACGACTTTGTAGACCTCGATCAAGTTCTTCCTCCATATTGTCATTGAAGTATATTTGTACAAATTTATGCTGTGCATCTTCGAGAGGTTGGAATGATCCGATTCGATGGTGAATCTGTCCTTGTATCTACAGAATCAAAAGCAAAGACAATATTATTGATTTATAAACATTTTTTATAAAGAATTAGCATTCATAATTCAAGGCAATAAGTGTAGTATGTTATTCTGTTAATTAGATTGTGTGTAAGTACAAAAATAAATAAATAAATACCTTGAATGTCGGATTAAATCCTCGTCCATTCTAGAGTTCGTGCAAACGGATCGCTTTGGCATATCGTAAAGAGACTTGTCAATGTTGTCGCTGGAGGTGTTTCAGCACGTTGAACAACATTTGAAGCCGTGAAATATACCCAATGACCATTCTCCAGATGCACCGCCAAATGCACAACAGCAGTATGAAGTTCGTGATAAGGGATTGCGAATATACGCCAAATCGCTTTGTACCAAACTTGAAAGCGCGCAATTTTATCGTTGGTATTCGAGGTTAGGATGCCAAAAACCACCAAATCACTGCCTTACATTCGTAATGTTTCAATCCCTAGTTCCATGATGGCTTTTTCGTGAAAGATTCGATCGTTTTGGTCGCAAATATCGGCACAATAAGCTAACAGAAACTCGAAAGTCCTTGAAACAAAACGTCAACCGATAGACTTCAAAATATCTATGTAACCATAGACAATAATAATATCAGTTGTCAGATTCCTTGCCTTTTGTTATAACATTTTTTACAAATAAAAGATTAAACTGATATTTTAACTCATATTTATTTTGTTTTTGACTTTTTTTCCTGTCTTTTGTTTCTTTTTTTGTTTCAAAATATTCCGTACCTTACGTAGGTACCTACTTACAATACCTACTTTTGCGTCATTTTTAGTTATGGCGTTGGCTATAGCAACATTTTCTTCAACTGACATCTGTCAAATGACAATAGTCTTGTATGAAAACATGTTTTCGTAAATGTTCAATATTTTTTCTTAATCAAATCAATTTTGAGTATCCCATGGACGTTTTTGGGTTCTAAGCTACCTTTCCACCAATTTTCAGCCAAGTCGGTTTGGCCGTTCTTGAGTTATAAAAACAAATATAACCCGACTTTCTTTTATATATATAGATTCATGAAAAGGCGTGGACTATCCCGTTAATTGAAAAGAAATTCAGGATGAACAATATTGGTGAAAAATAAATATAATTATTTATTTAAAATCTGAAACCAGTCAGTTAATAGTCAGTTAACCCTTTGTTTTTTTTGTTTATTTTTGGGCGAGGTGTTCGGCTGAAGCACTACTCCGACAAACGGCCGGATGACTGCGGAATTCGGTATATTGAATTTCGTTCTTTTCGCGCGTCTCGTTTGCATGGAATACTTGTATTGGTTTTTCAAATAAAAAGTTCAATTTTATTATTCGATGCTGCCGAAGAAAAATTGTCAGATTTTTTTTTACATGAATGTCAATAGCTAGAAGAAATAATCATTTGGCTAAGACAGTATTGTGTGTAATAAATAAACATGTGTTGGATTCGCAAGCTAAAACAAATATTAACACGACATCTGTAATGGAATCAAGCCAAATATGAAACTGCTTTTAGAAAATCCACATTATTGCTTAGCTCAATAAAACCAAATAATAAGACAACTTTTCAATAATATTGATATATTGATTTTAGATTCGTTTTTATTATGTATACACGGTTCGATAGTATAATTCTTCAAACAAATAACAAACTTTAAGCTTTTGATTGAATTAGTCTTGAGTGTAAAGTAAATAGCAAGACAGTCGGTATTTTTTAATGTAACCACATAAGGAATATTTTTTTCCAACGGTGACTAAAGACATCATTCGTTTTTGCAGGATTCACGTGAATTGGTGGTGTTCACGGGACGACTTTCGTCTACAAAAAATTTTCGTTTAAGCATTATGACGTATTTTATTTAAATAAAGAATCAGTCACACTGATTGGTGGATTTTTTTAGATATTTGAATTGAATATCCTAAATTAAATATTTAATGTACTAACGTGTTCCCGCTATGCGTTGCAATGCCACTCAAAAAAATAAACAGCGAGCTTACGGAAGCGCCTCGTCGGGAGCATGTCGCCTATCGATTGGATAAGTCGGATTTAGGCGAAGCCAAGCTCAATCTCCCTGCAGTCCGAAAAATGTAATCACTTAAAAATTGTATAATTATACAAATGTACTGAAAACTTTTATAATTATTTACATGTAATCATTTAAAAATAAATCAATATTGAAGATGGACTCCAGGGAGTCCGAAACATGTAATCACATTAAAAATGAATGTGAAATCAAAACCAAAGATTTTTAATTTGTTATTTTTTTTTTATTAAAATTAACATTAAATAATAATAATGCAGTTTCACCTTCAGTATAATCAGTTGATAATCTTAACGTGGTAGTGGGTTTTGTAATAATGTTTTTGAAATTCAAAAATAAATAGCGAAATAAATTAGTCTGACCATGCTAAAATGAAATGCATGCAAAATGTATTATTTATATATAATATTATTAGTATTTTCTGTATATATTGTATTTCCACTATACGAGTCTAGTATACTTCTGAGAATAGTGAGAAATCATAAAGCCTTAAGATTTGAAGCTTATCCCACAAATAAATACGTAACTCCAAACAATCAAGGTGTCAATTCCTTTGATAAATATTTTCAAACACGTTTTTTTGTTATGTTGACACACTTGTTTCGCTCGATCGGTGAGACATTATTTTATTTCTTATTTATCTATTTATTTTTTCATTTCTTAAATATTTTTTAGAGACCACTTCACAAACAATGAGGTTCTCAGGATAATCAAGGAAGATGGGCACCTAATAAGAGCCATCTCAGAGAGGCGAGCCCGATGGATTGGTCACATCATGCGACACGATGGTATTCTTCACGATATTGTGGAGGGGATGGTTGAGGGTAGAAACTGTAGAGGGCGCCCTAGACGGGAGTATTTGCAGCAAGTATTCGAGGACATGAATTGTAGCGCTTATGCTGAGCTGTAAAGGGTTGCGGAGGACCGAGAGGAATGGAGATCGAGATGCAAGATTCTGTTGCTGCAAACCAATCCACCGGATTGATACTACGAAGAAGAAATATTTTGATGTTTTTTCTTCAATATTTTCAGCATTTACTGTGCGATTCATTATACATTATATTTATTTATTTATTTACCTTGTTTTTAGATGGATCACGTAAGATAAGTTCACTTTTTAGGAGACTGTAGTTTCGACTAACTCGTAGCCTTTCTCAATCCATCACTTTAAGAGATAACTTAGCTGCGATAGTACTTAGTGAAAATTGAAAAACTAGTCATAAAAATATATATTTGAATTCAACTACCCTTGCCATATTATGGTTAGTTAAGCGTTGAATGTCATTAAACTTATGCAATTCAGCATCCTAGACTCATCCTAGATCACGCCATGTCTACTCCCCTAACGGGAGTATATGGCGTTCACGAACTGCCGCAACAAAGCTCTGTCAGCCGCCATAATCTTCGCCTCATCCCAAATCCGTCTCCCGCAGCTCCACATAGTACATTCTATGTATAGTTCCCGACGGCTTTCCAGGACGGCGCAAGCTCGGGGGCTTGAAGAAAAGGCAGCTATAGTTTATGCTCTCCTGCGGATCCCAGTCAGGATCACCTTCGCCTCTTGAAAGGCTACCCCATCCGGTCTCCCACCTAGTCATTCTTCACAAAGTCGTTCACTATCGTACCTCATACCGTTGATTGAAATATTCAGTTGAAGATAGTCGTTTGGGCATTTATAAATACTTTCGAACAATTTAAAACTACACGGGGATTAGCAACGACTTGCATGACACTTGATATCAAAATTTCTCGATTACAACTCACGACGATTTTTTTTTTGCTGAGGTTTATCTTATTTAATTATTGGGAAAATGGGGAGAATGTTAGGTTAGGTACCTTAAACGATCCTTTACCAAGATTCTAGGATCACAGGATCCCAGGACACTAGGATATTCAACTGAGTCATTCATGTCCCGTTTCCCGCCCAGCTGCCCTTCTCTAAGCTACGACGTCCCGCCCACCAATGAATGGTCCAGTAAACTCAAAAGAATAATAGGTATTTTTTTAAATTCAGTAAAAAAATGGTTGCAAAAACGTAATTAACCCAGCAAATTACACACACGATCACAGTATAATTTTTCTAAATTTTTACATATCTGCTTCTTGGCAAGAATATAAAGTCACTAAGACTCACCACTATAAAGTTGATATTCTTGATATTAATAGCTCTTGATATGTTTAGTTTAATATTTATCTTCACAATTTAACTTATTGAACCCATGACGACGAAAGCTCATATAAGACATTGGTATTACAACATGTACGATCACTAGAAGATGAAAAAATAAAAATCTTACGTATTAACATCCTCCTCTTTAGTTTGTTATTAAATTGCGTGGTGGCAGGATGAGGAGCAGATCAACAACACACAGACTTTTCCAGAAGCACATATATATTTTCTATAAACTCTACAAACTTCCGGCCCTAGCGGAATAACATGCCGGGCCGGACATAATACGACCTTCTCGCGGTCGGCACACAACTGTCTAGCGCGCGCCGTGGTCGGTGACACCCAGCGCCGCAAGTAGCGATCTATATAACTAGTCCTCCTAACAGCATTACAAAATGACAACACATACGTTGCCGGCGGTCATAGCTCAATGGTAAAGCGTTTGCTTTGCAAGCCAAAGGTCGTGGGTTCGATCCCCGACGGAGATTAAAAAAAAAAAAGGATTTTTAATCGATTTCTGAGCTCTAAAATACCCCGGTTGGTGTGAATTTGATCCATCACCCGTAAAATGTCAGTCATAGCCTATCAATTAAAATTGGTGGTAGACAAAAGTCGTCCCGTGAAGGACCACCCATTCATAGTAGATTCCTGTAATAATAAAGGATGATGCGTGAATCTCGGGCTGAAGTCTATGACGTTGGCGGATCAACACTCCACATGCAGCGTTTAGCCATATACACCATGGTAAGCGTCATAGAATTCCACAGATAAGACAAAAAATTACTTTCACCATCTGTCGGTATTCTCCTGTATGTGTTTACATAAAAAAAAAAAAAATACGTGTCCGATGAGCGAACGACAATAATAGATGAAAGATCGCATATCGAGGTTTTCTTCAATAGCCAGCAAGGGCTATATCATCCTGATATCACGTCTTATAAAATAACCGGCAGGAGATAAAAAAATAAAAATAGTAGAAACGAGTACTAAGTCGATGAAATACCGCCAAGAGTGCCGTCTAAACCAAACCGCCTCCGGCTTTGCTCCTCTTTGGAACACAAATAGAATCCCGAAATCTCGACCAATTTGTCAGGTCACCCGGAGAGCTATATCAGTTTCAATTACAGTGAAGTCCCCCCTGTTGAGAGATACCGCCCCACAGTAGAGATGACCAAACGTTCTTATTAAATAGAGCAGTTTGCTTCAATTAATACTTAATTTTAATTTTTTTTACTATCCATAGTTAAAATTATTGTTTTAATGAAAAAAAAACGCACAGAAGAGCATCAAAAGCTGGTGTAGTGTCGAAAAGATTAAGTTATTATCGTCAAATCTATATTCACTACCTTCTTCTTCGTAGTATCAATCCGGTGGATTGGTTTGCAGCAACAGAATCTTGCATTTCGATCTCCATTCCTCTCGGTCCTCCGCAACGCTTTTCAGCTCAGCGTAGGCGCTACAATTCATGTCCTCGAATACTTGCTGCAAATACTCCCGTCTAGCGCGCCCTTTACAGTTTCTACCTTATCTCCTCCACAATATCGTGAAGAAGACCATCGTGGCGCATGATGTGACCAATTCATCTGGCTCGCCTCTCTGTGATGGTTCTTATTAGTTGCCTATCTTCCTTGATTATACTGAGAACCTCATTGTTCGTGACGTGGTCTCTCCAGGAAATAAAAAAGTCCCTTCACTCCCTAATTAAAGCAAATAGTCGTTTTTGTCAACCTTTAACCCTTTCGCATCAGTTATCGGCATATGCCGTCATAAGATTCTCCGACCGTTGACATCAGTTGACGTGACATATCGTTTTGCTACTATTTTGTTTGGATATACTTGTGTCATGGTTTTTGTTGTTGCAAGTCCAACTATTTGCGTGAGTGTCCCGACACTAGTTCTGAGTGTGAGGTCATTGACACTAAGTATGTCAATACATTTACAATGCCACACTTATGTTAGTATGTACTTTAATGTCGAATTGAAATGTAATATATTTTGTAATGTCATTTAAGGAAAAAATAAAGAATTGTGAAGTAGTTGATTGGTAAAACCCTTTCGCATCGGCTGTCGGCATATGCCGTCATAAGATTCCCCTACCGTTGACATCACTTGACGTGATATATCGTTTAGCTACTTCTTTAGAATAGTTTTTTATCCATTATCTGATAGCTAAAGGATACAAGAACCAATGTGATATATGAAAATAGACTAGATAAGTACATTTATGCTTCAAATACTTGTTTTATAATTGACAGTATATTTGTATTCAAATCGAGCCGTAATGAAAGGGTTTAAGTCCTTTGATTTCCGGAGAACACCCGGGACTTGAAGAAAAAGCTGCTGCACTTAATGTTCTCCTGTGGTATTCGAAGTACTTGTCCCAGCCAGCTTCACATGCATCTCTTAACAGACTGTAGAAAAGAAGGCTGCAATGTCCGCTTCCTCACCATATTATTCGTCAATAGGTGAAACCATAGTACAGTCAGTATTTTACGCTAGTACGGGTCCTCAAAACGCAATTATATGGCTGCATTGGCTTTTTTGTGAGATACAAAATTTCATAGCTATTGAAATTTCCCGTCTTTGAAAAATCGACAAGTCGCGGGTTCGTCACGTGGCCGCATGGAGGAAAGATGCAGGAGCAGATCACAAAGCAAAAGAACTTGTTTTTGAAGCGCTAAAGACTTGATTTTCTCGTCCGACCGCTACATAACGTCTCGCCGGTCGGACGAGACTAATCGACGACTGCCGGAACACCGTGGCATGCAGCGCCGCCAAGATAATCACGGCAAAAAAGGAAAGTAAAGATGACAGATGATCCAAAATGAAACGGAGCAACTGTCATTACAAATAAAATGGCGTATGCAAACGCCGTGTAATTTTATATAAAATTAAAACTAACATTATTAGGTGTGCATGTCAGGCGAGCGAACAAAAATAAGTGACAAAAGATCGTCTATCGAGGCTTTTCGGCATCAGACTATAATAGCTATATCAAGCTGATATCACCATTTATATAATAGTACAAAAATAATACAAGCGCCTGGAGATTACATGAGTAAATTAATTTGTATTGCATGTCATTTGTACTTACCAGTCTACCCGTATACTTAATAATATTACAAGCTTTATTTTAGTATTTTTAAATTTAATGTACACAATATAAAGAGTCCGCCATTTAACGTTTTTTTTTCAACTAGTGATTATTTCGTGAATGGTAACACTTGGCTCATGTCTGATTTAACAGATAATTAGTTTTATTCTTCCGCTGAACGAATATGGTTGTGTATACGCTTGAACAACGCTGGGAAATATTGCGACATTACTTTGAAAATCAGGCCATTTTTCTTCGAAAATGAGCAAGGAGTGGCCGTTACAGTCAATGGCGATCATTATCGGGCCATTTTTATTCAAAAATTGAAGAGGAGGATATTGGCAACATTTGGTTTCATCAAGACGGAGCTACGTGCCATACAGCCGAAGCTACACTCGATGTTTTGCGATGTTTTTCAAAAAAAAAAAAGTTATGTGGCAGACCCTATATTTTGGCTTTAGCCGTGTGTGGCGAATTTCTTCTCTCCGATATTTCGACCGCCATTACAGGGGTCTTCTTCAGAGTTGATGATTTTGTTGTGGGTTGGTGTCAGGGAGCAGTTTGGCCGTCAGCCTATCGTACCTCCACGAGTGTCATGTCGGGTAATCGTGTACGGTGGGTATGTTCTAAGAAGAGTACCTTCACGAACGTCATGTCTGTCTCCGAGGACTGTGGTTGTGCTTGCTTGTCTGTATAGATTTTTGAGTATGTGCTAGAGGCGGAAGCCATGCTGCTTTGAGAATCAAGCCGTCGTCCCTGTTTATGTTGATGGGATGTCTTTTGATTTCAATGGCTTCCCTTACTATCTATTCACTAAATAGTTAAAAAACAAAATTGTCATCAATTTGCAGGTCATAAATTTCTAAAATCGCTTAAAGTATGGCTTCATAGAAGAGTAAATATCGTTAATTTTTCTCCATACAACGTAGTCACCATTCACACTTATACCCGTATAGTTAGTTCATTCGGCCGGAAACTAACCGCAATGGGATAACATTGGTTCAGTTTTTATTTAAGCGACTCTCTTTTTAACCGGATTTCCGAAATTATTGTATTATATCCTTAACCTTTTTCATTTTATTAGCTTTTTAGAAAACACTTTATGTTACGAACGTTTTTAATAGCCAATTAATAAACAAGTATTTTCTTTACTCCGTGGCTTATAAATTAGATAGTAAGAGGGACATGAAAAGGAAGGTCTTCAACAATCTTTTTCATGGTTAACCTTTCCTTCCTTATGATGTGTATCTACAACACATTGCTTCTAAAAACCATCAATATATTTATAAATAAAAAAAAAACAAGGTTAAGATTTTAGGTATTCCTGAAGTGGGAAGAGAGTGGGAGTGGGCCACAACGAGCCACTTCCAAGACTAGCGGCAGTAGCTATCGAGCTTAATACCATTGAATAATTGAATATACAACTATTTTTCGATTACCCAACTTATGACTGGGCATGGTGCATTATACTCATTTAATTTGGTTTCAAACCCTAGTTGCCCCTGTGGCGCCCCCTTCCAGACCTCAGAACATATTCTCTGGGACTGTCAGTTCCTCTTGTTAGAAAGAGGAGTCCTTTTCAATGCAGTTCGGAGGAATCGCCTCGGCCCTATAGGGTATGCAGACTTTGTGGACACTAAAAAAAAATCCATGCATTTACCATTTTCGCTCGTATTTTCGGTGAGAGAATCTATTTTCCATCTCCATCACCTTTTCAACCCCGATTCAATCCAGTAACGTGTCCCCATCTGGGTCTCCAAAAACAGAACGGGGCAGGGAGGGTTTTTACCTGGAGGTGGTCGCAAACTATAGACCTTCGAATATAGATGCCATAGACAAGGAATAAGTAGTGACGACTGAAAGAACTGAGTGGTGATAATTTGTGATAGATGTTCCAGATATCCAATGCATCTTATTTATAGTATCAATTGGTACGCAGCAACTAAATCTTGCGTCTGGATCTCCACTCCTCTCGATCCTCTGCAGTCCTCTTCAGCTTAGCATAAGAGCTACAACTCATGTCCTCGAACACTTGCTGCAAATAATCCCGTCTAGGGCGCCCTCTACAGTTACTTCCCTCAACCATCCCTTCCAAAATGTCGCGAAGAAGACTATCATGGCGCACGATGTGACCGATCCTTCGGGCTCGCCTCCCTGAGATGGTTCTTACTAGGTGCGTATCCTCCTTGATTATGCTGAGAGCCTCATTGTTCATGACGTGGTCTCTCCAGGAAATTCCGTGAATTCTTCTGTATGACCACATCTGAAAGTCCTCTAGTCTTTTTTTATCACTTTCAGATAAGCACCACGTCGAATGCATATGGGAAGGCAAAAAAGTATGAAAGTATACGTTTAAAAAAAAATACTTAATTACGGTAATTTACGTGCGCTCGTATGAACGTAATTGTAGTCGAGTTCATACAACGAGAGGTTAATTATTGTGTTAAATGTAATAAACTTGCCTCGCGGCACAAAGGCCTGACACCCCACGCGTGTCAAATCACAAATTAGTCAGGTAACCTGTTTAAGAGATTGTATTAACGGCACTCTGTCACGATCTGATGAATGCCTCACGGAGGGAGTAATGTTCTAACATTACTCCATTGTCTCTGATCTCCGTGCCGGCAGTGCACGGAGATATAACCGCTCACTGTACTACTGAAGGGTTATTGTTATTAAAGTTAAGGGTATTAGTAATTAAATATACACATACTATACATCAAATTCTTTATACGCATCAATTCGTTCAGAAAAAGTATCGGCAGAAGCGGGATGCGAACCTGCGAGCCTTGGAGCCAACCGTTGCTCAAGTTCATTACCCTAGACCAGAGCTCCGCAACCTTTTCTCATCTACGGCACACCAAAGTACTTCTTTGGATTATACGGCACACCAAAGTTCTCACCTTGAATACCGCGGCACACCAAAAGTAAAAAATAGCTATTAATTTGATTAATTTCACTTTTTTTATTTAATTTAGAACTTAATAAAGCAAGTACGTCGTTGTATGTCTACATAAATAGGCGATAGGCGCTGGGTGCTTGAGGACCGTTGTAAAATTATTTATTTATAATATTGCCTTATTTGATCGCGGCACACCTGTATCGGCTCAGTGCTCCGCAACCAGTGTATTCATACCATTGTTACCATCATATAACGATAGATGTCTCTATAGTATACATTCAGAGTGTGTATATTATTATTTTTTATTATTCAATCAGTCAACATTTATTCACAAGCATTAAGGGTATTAACTGACGATTTTTGTGACAGTTTCTTTAAATACAATATATAATAATAATTGGGTTTGTTTTCCACTAAAAGCTTTTTATACATCGTCTTTGTCCTCGCTACTAAACATAATTGTCGGTTAGTTCTTTTTGGCATTATTTGTCTTAATTTTTCATAGTTTTGGTTTATAGTTATATCAGATCGTCAACCTTGCAGGTTGATACTGAAAAGCCTCGATATCTTGATCTTTCGTCTCTTATTTTTGTTTGCTGGTCTGACACACATACTTAAAATGTGTTAGGCTTACTCTATATTTAAGAAGTTAAAAGCTCTGGTGCCGCTTCTCCATCTTGTTAATTTGACAACTGTCAATGGCGTGCTATTAGTTATGTAAATGGCCGCAGTATTAGTTTCGGCGCTGGGTGTCTCCGACTACGGGCGTTCAGTGGCCAGTCGTCAGTCAGAGTCTGCTCGGGTGTAAGCTACATCCTTGTTTGTGGCCCCGGGCAGATGACGTTTTTCAATATTTTATCGTTAATATATTGTAATGTGCTTCTCAAAAAGTTCTGTGTGTTGCTTATCTGCTCCTCATGCATCGACCACGTGTTCAAATGACTACCCCAGCGACGTGAAGTCTTTCTTTTAGTAACGGGGATGTCAAAAGCAATCTACAGAATGATTCAGTCGAATATTTTGAATCTATTATGGGCAAAGGCAGCCGATCACGTATTTCCTTTATTTTTTATTTTTATGTAAACACATACAAGAGAATACCGGCAGATGGTGATAGTAATTCTGAAGTCTCATCTGTGAAATTCTATGACGCTTACCATGGTATATATGGCTAAACGCTGCATGTGGAGTGTTGATCCGCCAACGTCAAAGACTACAGCCCGAGATTCACGCATCAACCATTATTACAGGAATTTATTATGAATGGGTGTTCTTCACGCGACGACTTTCGTTTACCACAAATTTGAATTATTATGCTATGACTGACATTTTACGGGTGATGGATTAGAATTACACCAACCGGGTGTATTTTAGAGCTCAGAAATCGATTACAAATCTTTTATTTTTAAATCTCCGTCGGGGATCAAACCTACGACCTTTGGCTTGCAAAGCAAACGCTTTGACCATTGAGCTATGACCGCCGGCGACTAGTAGAGTTATACATTCGAAAGATCCACAAGGGAACTTGAGAACCATTACTTTTAAGACGAGAGAGTCAGGCTTGTTTATGACTCTCGCCCGGCACACGAGCATCTCGGTCCTGCCCCCTATAATCTCACCAGCGACGGGGGGGTTATTGCAGATAATATATTATTTTTATTTAGAGAATGAAATACGTCCATGTCATCTGCACGGATCGTAAAAGAGCCGTCGAGATGCGCCGCCCCCGGCAGTTTAATAGCAAGAGACCACGGAAAGCAAGCGAATGACCGACGCGCCGCTTGGCAAACTCGACATTTCCCATCGGCCAACGATTTTCTCGATCGTCATTTGAAACGGTCAACGTGTGTACCGGTTGGTGTATGGATCAGTCGAATTATTTGGTTATCGGTATGCAGTACAAATGCGAATTAAGTTTCTTTGGTTATTAAATATACACATACTATAATACATCAAATTCTTTATACGCATCAATTCGTTCAGAAAAAATATCGGCAGAAGCGGGATGCGAACCTGCGAGCCTTGGAACCATCCGTTGCTCAAGTTCATTACCCTAGACGACTCGACCATCTTCTGCCCGAACTGTTGCGCCGAATAAGTTGTATGTATACCATTGTTACCATAATATAACGATAGGTGTCTCTAGAGTAAAGTAAGTTTCTTTGAAAACATTTCAGAACAAGCCGTTGTTTTGCATGCATTTGCAAAGATGCAATGCTTAATAAATAAATATATTTTATATATTTACATTATGTATTTATTTTTATTCATTTAACCATGCCGGCGGGTATAGCTCAATGGTCAAAGCGTTTGCTTTGCAAGCTAAAGGTCGTAGGTTCGATCTCCGACAGAGATTAAAAAAAAAAAGTGGATTTTTAATAGATTTCTGAGCTCTAAAATACCACCGATTGGTGCGAATCTGATCCCTCACCCGTAAAATGCCAGTGATAGCCTATTTATCAAAATTGCTGGTAGACGAAAGTCGTCCCGTGAAGACCACCCATTCATAGTAAATTCCTTTAATAATAAGGGTGATGCGTGAATCTCGGGCTGTAGTCTATGACGTTGGCGGATCAACACTCCACATGCAGCGCTTAGCCATAGCACTGTGGAAAGCGTCATAGAATTCCACAGATGAAACTTCAGCATCATTATCACCATTTGTTGGTATTCTTCTGTATGTGTTTACATAAATATAAAAAAAAACATGTTCGTTCATTCAACTGGAGAATATAAACATCACGAGCCGGCATCATAAAGCTCTGTTAGCCGTCTTGATTCTCACCTTATCCCATGTCAGCTCCGCCTCCCGTAGCTTCGCACATTCTATATATAGTTTCTCGACGGCCTTCCAGGACGGAGAAAGCCCGGGGGCTTGAAGAAAATGAAGCGTAGTTAATGACCTCTTGCAGCATACGTTGGACATGTCCCAACCAAGTCCATCTTCATCTCTTGACGTATGTAAGCTGCCTCATCCGCTTTCTCACCTCGTCATCCCTCACGAAGTCAAACCGTCGCACTCCTGAATTGCCAGCTGTTTTGTAGTTATGAGTATATCTGATGTACACCTTTTTGATAATATTTTAGATTACTCTTTGTATCAATTAACAAATAAAAGCAGTGCAAAAATTAATATGCGATCACGTTTAATTGTATGTATGGATATCGTGAAGTATTTTTTTTTTACCCATAGATTTATACATACTTGTAAATCACACATAATTGACTGATGAAAAATTACTACGTGTGATCGTGATTTAAAAAAAAATCAGTTTACTTCTCACAGTGAATCCTTAGGCTCCTTTCCCATGGACGTCCAGTTTTGCAGCATCGCGTTTAGTAACGGGTCCGCCAAATAACTTTTTTTTTTGAAAATTGGGCGAAAAACATCGAGTGTAGCTTCGGCTGTGTGGCACGTAGCGCCATCCTGTTGAAACCAAATGTTGCCAATATCCTCTTCTTCAATTTTTGTGAACGAAAATGGCCCGATAACGATCGCCATTGACTGTAACGGCCACTCCTTGCTCATTTTCGAAGAAAAATGGCCTGATTTTCAAAGTAATGTCGCAATATTTTCCAGCGTTGTTCAAGCATATACACAACCATATTTGTTTAGCGGAAAGATAAAACTAATTATCTGTCAAATTAGACATGAGCTACGTGTTACCATTCACGAAATAAACACTAGTTGAAAAAAAAAACGTTAGATGGCGGAATCTGGCCGAATGGATCCAGTAAAAAACGGTATCCAGTTTAGTTACGTACATAGTATAATGGAAGTGTTCCCACTAGCATCCTGTTTACCATCCATGAGATTACGAAATGTGCCTAATCTCGATCGTAGTTTTAGGATTGGGTGAAGCCAAAATCTGCATAATAAATGTATTCACGTCCATTGCGCCTGAATTTTCTTCTCCGACTGCCAATGCTATCCCGTAAAAAACAGGATGCAAGCTTCTGTGTGTGAACCCAGGTATGATTTTTGCGGTGTCTAATAAAAAACTGATCCTGCAAAACTGGATGACCGTGGGAAAGTGTACTTAAAGAACATAAGATCATTAAATTTTTCATGACAATATTAATGCACGATTTCTTAGTAACATATTTAAGTAGTGTAAAAACTCGGATATTAGTTTGGTATTAAGTGATTTTCTAGGCTTACGTTTACGTTGCCCGCTTGCACTATAGGGTTTTCTCTCGGTACTTTGGATCATCTGGAGTTTACAGCCGCGACCCGCCGGACTGAAGGTTCTATAGCAGGGGACTTAAAGAGACTATGTAGCCTTTATTGTGATTCGGCCAGTAAAATTTGTCGTGATTTGTTCATAAATGTTATGCTTCGGCTAGTAATACGACAGAAATAATACGACGCGTTTTATAACGTACTAATATTTCAACTCTGTAGGGAATTACTATCGTAAACTCATGGCAGTTAAGATTTTGAAATTATAAGTCAATCCCAATACTAATAAATTGTGTTGGAGAATGCTTAAGTGGTGACAAAGCTGTTTTATCAAAAACAGACGTTATTTTAATATATTTAGACAATATGGTTAATCTTCTTCGTGTCAGCGACGTCAAATTATTTTTTCCCGATATCTGGCAACATCGATAGCTCGTGTGTTGCCCAGCATTAGGTCCTGAGATGTGCAACTTGTTGCGTACATGGAGCAGCATCGTAGGTGTGAGGCGGTTTGCAGGTCTCCACAGTCGCACAATGGTGTCTCTCCCTGCCGAAGCATTCCCCACCGCTCAAGGTTGTCCTTTGTTCTACCAACTCCGGTTCTTAATCTGTTTAGGGATTTCCAGGTCAGCCAGTCAAGGCTCTTGCCAGTTGGGAGGCCTTCCTTTGGAGTAATGAAATCCTCTGGTGCGATTTGTTGCCACAGGCCCTCATTTTCAGTGCCGGATGTGAGAGGTTGTGTGGATTTCAGAAAGCTGCTTCGAGACTTCAATCTTGGTGTTGGAGGTATCTGATTATACAAGCAGTGGGACGGTTGGTTGATTGCCTTACGCATTTCTTCGGCGCATATGACTTTGCGTCTTATGTTCGGTGGTGCGATACCAGCCAAGGGGTATAGTTTAGAAATGGGTGTTGGCTTGAGGCAGCCTGTGACGACTCTGCATGCATCATTCAGGCAGTATCCACTTGATTACAGTGGGCTGATCGACCCCACACTGGTGCCGCATATTCTCCTGCTGAGAAACAAAGTGCTAAAGCTGAGGTACGAAGAAGGGGTGGTTGGGCTCCCCAGTGAGTGTTGGTCAGTTTGCGGATGAGGTTGTTCCTTGTTGCAACTTTCTGTTTGGTGTTGCTGCAATGACGCCTGATGGTGAGGGTGCGATCTAGAGTGACTCCGAGGTATTTTGGATGGTCGCTATGTTCCAGTACTCTACCTTCCCACGTGACACGAAGCTTTCTGTTAGCTTCCCTGTTTCTAAGGTGGAAACAGCAGACTTGTGTCTTTGATGGGTTAGGTTTGAGATGGTTGGTTTCGTAGTAATGGGACATCTCGTTGAGTCCCTGGCTTAAGATGTCCTCAACTTCTTCAAACGTTACTGCTTGTGCTGCCAAACCTAAGTTATCCGTATATATGAAAGACTTTGTGTGACAAATGGTTAATCATATGAGCAGATTTCACAAAAAATAAAATAAAAATTCTAAAAAGTATTTTTTTATATAATCTTAATCCTATTAATTAAATATATATTTAAATTTAGGTTGGTTTTTAAAGGTTTTTAAGACATTAAAACATGTTCTCAACAGAACTTTTACGTTATGTAATGTACAAAGGCAAATTGTTCATAAAATAAACGAATAAAATATTTATCGTGAACGTCCATTCGGTCATACACATTAACATCCTCCTCTCTCAAAGAGAAGGGCGTTATTATGTTACGAGGGGGCAGGATGAGGAGCAGGTCATCAGATAAACACTTTCTTTTAGAAGCATATATTATATTTACGTTAAAAACATTACAAGTTTGTGACCACGCGGTTTGACATGCCCGCGTGGCCGCAACGCGGACCTTACTTCACCAAAAGGGTATGGCAAGCGATAAAAATACAAGACGAAAGATTGTTTATCGAGGTTTTCGGTACCAGTTAGCAAAGGCTACATCGTGCTGATGTCAACATTTTATCTTACCTCACGTGGCTACTTAAATGCTTATTGTTGTGATGTACAATGTACTGTGTTGTCGATATGGATATTTTTTCTTTTCCAGGTTGTTGAAGATTGGAAGTTCGTCTCCATGGTGCTGGACCGGTTCTTCCTGTGGGTGTTTACGCTTGCCTGCATCGGAGGAACCTTCGGTATAATCTTCCAGTCACCATCACTGTACGACACCAGGATTCCGGTGGACCAGCAGCTATCAAACGTACCTCTGAGGAAAAACAACTTCATGCTCCCGAAAGACATCGACAGAATCACACATTAAGAAAGAATACCAATTATTAAAAAAAAAAAAAACATAATTTAAACTATGCCATGTTTATGTGAAACTAATAAGCTTGCAAGATTGGTAGTGTCTTGGATGCGGAAGGCCGTAGATCGAAGAGGATGGAGACTCATGCAGGAGGCCTACGTTCAACAGTGGATGGAAACAGGCTGGTGATGATGTTGATAAGATTTACAAGAATTGCTTTGCTCACAATTTGGAGCATATGACTTATAGATAACTCGATGGGTGAATCAAGTTATTCAACATGTCATGGGTTTCTTATTCTAATTATTCGTCGAATACGTTATGTAGTAAGTGTATTTTTATTTAAGCTCGGGGGATTTAGTCAAAGACCGTTATGTTAGTTGTTCTCGGTCTACTAGCAAATATAATTAGTCTATATTATATATGTAGAATAAGAATATGGATATAATAAAATAAATGATCAATATTTAAGTTACGAATAATTAAATAATTCATTAAAATATTCAGGTCAAAATAGTTTACTCCATTGGAAGTTGTCCAAAAAAATAAAAAATTATTTTTTTTTATTTGAAGTCTTAAAATGTTGTTTTTTATATTTGATACAATGTTTACTATATGGGATTATATTATGTTTAATAATAAACTGTTATTTTACGAAAAAATATCTACATGGTCCGCCATCTAACGTTTTTTTTTCAACTAGTACTTATTTCGTGAATGGTAACACTTAGCTCATGTCTGATTTGACAGATAATTAGTTTTATCCTTCCGCTGAACGAATATGGTTGTGTATACGCTTGAACAACGCTGGGAAATATTTAATATTTATTATTTTAATATTTATTATAAGCCATTTTTCTTCGAAAATGAGCAAGGAGTGGCCGTTACAGTCAATGGCGATCGTTATAAGGCCATTTTTGTTCACAAAAATTGAAGAATAGGATATTGGCAACATTTGGTTTCAACAGGACGGCGCTACGTGCCACACGGCCGAAGCTACACTCGATGTTTTGCGCCCCATTTAAAAAAAAAAAAGTTATTTGGCGGACCCGTTATTATCACAAAAAAACCTTTTTTATTCATATAGGAATATTTTATGATAGTTTAAAAATAAATGATAAAACGCAAATACATTGAATCTCCTAAATGTATCCAAACAATAAGATTAAAACTTATAAAATAAGATTTAGTTGTATTTATTGAAAAAAACAAATCAAGGCATAAATAAGTAAATTAATATGGTGACGTAAATTTAATAATCGAAATTGAAATCGATTTTTTACATATTTTTTTCTGTAAATTATTGGAGTAACTACAATAAAAAATATTTAGATAACTTAATAGGTTACAAATGGGTTGCTCAAATTCCTTTTGTAATGTAATGAATTTATAACTTGAATAAAAATAAATTAAGAAATTTAATGAAATAAAAAAAACTTTCAACGTTATAAATTTTTTAATGTAGGTTACTAAAATGATGTAGTGAAATTTATTATGTTTACATTATATTATATATACAATAAAAAAATAAATAAATTAAAAACTGTTTCATTTTACATAATTATAGTTTTTCCCTTTAATAAACAATGTGTTCAAAGAAATCAGTTCCATTTCCCCATTTTTTTTTACTGAAGGTATGATTTATTTTTTCTTGTATCAAAAGCTGAGCAAAGCATCTCAAACACAAATATAATATTTTTCTCGTAATATAATGTTTTTTGATTCTTTTTCATGATGATGTGATATAAATGAATGTGTGTATGTTTGTGTGTCTTTTATACATTCCTACACCGTTCATCCGATTGCTATGAAACTTTCAGGAAACATTGGTTTCAGAACTGTGAAGACAATGGAGTACGAACAATTTTAATTAATTACAATAAATAATTTAATATTTTTAAAAATGGTGTTGTCATACAAGATGTATACAGAGTTTAACAAGAGTAACACAGAACGGGCATTTTGCAAATTTTCAAATATTCGAATTTTATTGATATTTGTTGTCGCTGTTTTTTTTATAAATTTTTATTCCTAACCTCATTTTCGCAACCGTTCTTTACTAAAAGTATGTTTAAGTTTCTTAAATGAAATTCAATTTAATGAAAAAAAAATCAATTTGAAAATATAATAAAATAAATAGTAAGTTTTAAGAACCAATTAAAGGTATAAAATATCCCAATGAGTATTGTGGCTTTTGGGCTTAGCCGTGTGTGGCTGATTTCTTCTCTCCGATATTTCGACCGCCATTGCAGGGGTCTTCTTCAGGGTTGATGACTTTGTCAAAGTGACAAAGTTTGATAAAGTCTTTGACTTCATCAACCCTTTGGCGGTCGAAATATCGGAGAGAAGAAATTCGCCACACACGGCTAAGCCCAAAAGCAACAATATCAAATATGGCCGTTAAAACCTAAAAAGTTATTTAACTCAATGAGATTGAACAATCCACTTGCATTTCATTTTCACTTAAATCATATTCCAAATATACATTATATTTTTATTTTGTGAAAATTATTCTTTCTGTAGTATTCATCATCTAGTAGTACTTTACTTGAAATATATTTTTATTTATTAAATTTGCATTTGAACATTTCAATCATGAGCTTCAGAAACAGAAGGGCAACAGGATGCAATATATGAAACAAATTGAGTACACACTGCTCAAACCCGTTTACATGAAACAGATGAGCGACGGGAAGCAAGATTGGAAACAGAACGAGTACGCTGAAAACAGATTTAAAAACTGTTGAATTTAGGTAAGAAAAACATAACCTAAAGCTTATAGATTTAGATTGTATCCGGCTTTGCCTAAATCCGACTTATCCAATCAAAAGGCGAGAGGCTCCCGACAACACGCTTCCATAAATTCGCGGTTTCTTTTTTTTTGAGTGGTATTCCAACGCATGCCGGGTAAGCGCTAGTAAAATATAAATACTTCATACCTTGTTTTAACATGTATCACACTAATCATCATTTAATAATTTGTTGGAAGACTTTGAACCTAGAATAAAGTGATTAAACAGTACTCAGTATGATCTTTGTTACAACATGATATGAAATTTGTACTTATTTAATTATGTTCTATGATTATTTGACTTTGACGATTCAGCTTACAAAATTACTCACCATAAAAATATGTAAAAAAATTGCACAACTTATTGATATAAATTTTATTTCACCTTGTGTAAAAGTAATTGAAAAAAAATGCGAAATTCGTTTCAAACGAAAATTTCAAGTACCATACTCGCTGAACTAACGAAGGAATTTGAAATGTGCATAACATTGCTGCATGCGCATAAATCTGAAGGGTTTCTACGTTCAGAGCTCTCCAAGCGTAGAACTCCAGGTTTTGCCCAACTACATCGCAAATTAATGCGAATTACTTGTGCATACTACAATTATGCAAATTTAATGCAATTAAAGCGTCATGTTTAGAAGAGTGAGTTAAGTAACATCAGTTAGTTCTATACGTACTCGAACATAGACACTTAATAATGTTGTTTCATTTTCAAAAATATTTTTTTGTTATTAACAGTCTTTAGTTAGTAGCTTCTGAGGAAGGTGCGGTGGCACAGTAACCGGAAAAGTGATTGCTTACTAAAACCCAGTGGTTTAAATACAAAGTTTTACTTTCACTCTATTGTACACACAGCGCAGTCTACACGACCATTCTCTGCCTTGGCAGATACGCGAAATTTGATGTATTTATACCATTTTTAACATCGTATTAAGATAGATGTCTCTGTAGTATATATTCACAGTATGTTTAATATTATTTTTATTTTTATTATTCAATCAGTCAGCATTTATTCACAAGCTTTTTATATTATAATTAGTATGTGTGTATTTTATTACTAATAATATTGAAATATAAACAATGATCTATAAAATAAGATAAGCGTATTGAAAAATATTCTAATAAAAATTTAAAAATCCAATTAAGTTAATTTAATAACTTAATTTATTTAAATTTTGTAATTAAATTTGCGTGATTGGAAAAAATATATGCAATGTTCAAAGGAAATACGTCAATAGACTTACAATACCTGGTAAATGATAGATGGTAATACAATTTAATTGGAATATACTATTAAACTAAATTATTGAATAAAACATATAATTTATTATTTTACACCTTTATTTTGAGTCGAGATATTAGAAAAATTCCGTGATCTCATCATCTTAATCATTAATCGTTTCCATAAAAAAACATTCCTAAATCGGCCTAAAAGGACGGTCTTCAAAGAGAAAAGCCAGCTGCAGTTTATGTTTCTTTTGCAGTATCTGAAGAACATATCCTAGCCAAGTCTATTTTTGTCTCTTGACCGACTTTAGTATGGAAGTCTGCCGAGACCGTTCCCTGACCACGTCATTCCTCACAAAGTGAAACCATCGTACCTTAAATATTCATGAATTGTTTATCATACTAATTGATACATGTTTACAGAGATAAATGAAAAAAATAGGTATAGTACTGACATCAGCATGATATAGCCCTCGCTGACTGGTACCAAAAACCTCGATATAAAATCTTTCGTCTCATATTTCTGTTCGATTGTCGTAAATGTATGTGTCGCCATATGGGCATTTTGGACTAGCTACGTAGATCGCCACTGGGGTGCTGTGTGACAGACATCGGTTGGCAGTGAATATATGCCGACGGCCGAGAAGATCGCATTATGGCCAGCCCGCCTGAGCTGGAAGTTTGTAAAGTTTATCGTGAATATATATGTGCTTCAGAAAAAAGTTTTGTGTTAATAATCTATGACTTCTACGCGACTGAATAATCACCTTTGAACTTTGAGAGGATGTTAGCATTATACATAGAATGCACTCGTCGAAGCTGCGGGAGGCAGAGCTAAGATGGGATGAGGCGAAGACTATGACTGATGATAGAGTTTTTAAGGTGGCAGTTCGTGACAGCCTTCGTGACAACTCTAGTTTAGGAAGCGAATATGGTAATGATATAATTATTTGTAGTATTTTTGGTATAGTACATAATATTGTGTTTATTATTGGTATATAAGGCCATATTCTTCATCCCACGCCACACACAAGATCTTATCTTTAAGTGGTGTGGTAAGCGAACAAAAAAAAAGAAAAAAAAAAAAAGATTGAATAACAAATTACTATGTAAAAAATGTATCTTTTGTATTTGATTAAATAAAAAAATAAAAAATATTTTTATTTATTTAACAGAACCGCAGTTCCAAGGTACATATAATAATAAAGAATAAGAAACATAGAGTATACATAAACATACAATACATACAGAAGATAATAAAAAATAAAAATACATAAGAGAAGAAGAAGATGACATGTGTCAAAGATCACAGAGATCTACGAGAACAATACCATCGACAAAAGAGGACAAGGATGTAAGAAGAGGATGGAGGTGTGCTGGTAGGCCATTTAGGAGCCCCATTGCCGTTGTACTAAATTGAGTGCTCGAAGCTCCACAAGTATCAACTGGGATCAAAAACAATGGATGGCTACGAGCACGGGTGCACTTATATGAAACGTAGAAGTTAAAATATTAAAGAATCCCAGGGTTGTGAATTGCACCGGGAAGAAAAAGGAATGAATGTTTGAGAGCAGCAATTTTCCTCCATATAACATTTAAGAACATTTGTCAATCACTATTGTTAGGTTATTTGTCTTCCGAAAAACAAAGTTGCTTTTTAACTGTAAAAATGTCAAACTTTTCTCGATGAATTTATTTTGAAAATTATGTAAATGTAATTTAAATATTTTTGTGACAGTTTATCACGTTAGCGCGTAGAATAAATCTAAAATTTGAGAGCTGTGTTTCCAAGACACTTCCAAGTTGCTGCAGCGGCCAAAAGGCAGTGCCGGTTTTAGGGGGTGGCGAAGTGGGTCCGTGCCCCAGAGTGTCGAATAAGCTAAAGGCGCTGAGTGCAACTAGTCTTGCTAACATTTTTTAAATATAAACATCATAGGCCGGTGGTCATAGCTCAATGGTCAAAGTGTTTGCTTTGCAAGCTAAATGTCGTGGGTTCGATCCCCGACGGAGATTAAAAAATAAATAAAAAGATTTTTAATCGATTTCTGAGCTCTAAAATACCCTGGTTGGTGTGAATTTTATCCTTTACCCGTAAAATGCCAGTAAAAGCCTATTAATTAAAATTGGTGGGACACGAAAGTCGTCCCGTGAAGACCACCCATTCATAGTAAATTGCTGTAATAATAAAGGATGATGCGTGAATCTCGAGCTGTAGTCATGACGTTGGCGGATCGTCCGTAAGCGTCATAGAATTCCACAGATGAGACTTCAGAATTACTATCACCATCTGTCGGTATTCTCCTGTATGTGTTTATATAAAAAAAAAACATGGGGCGCCAGAAAAATAAATGCCATAGGGCGCCGCAGGGTCTAAAGGCGGTACTGCTAAAAGGCCAATGCTCTCAGCGGGGTCTCGGTATGTAAACACTGCGATTGAGATCTGCATAATACAACCTCAAGTCGACAAGTTCCCTTCCAGCTGCACCGCGAAAGTAAGCATCTCTAACGAATTTCGTCTTTTTACATCCCAGCCTGCATTCACCGCCGGTAACGGCAAACAGGTAACGTTGCATCTAAAGTTATTACGGGAGGCAATACGTCGTAGTTGAGGGCACTTGCATTTTGTAATTGAATTTTGGAGGCAGCGAAAAGGTAGTCACTTGAGAGTGCTTGCAATGTTTGAGAACATCAAAAATGTATGCATTAAAAAATAAGAAATTTTAAATAAAAAACTACTATTGGTTGATGTCGGCTGATATTTTACTTAGTAATTAAACATACACATATAATTGCACATCAAATTTTTTGCACGCATCAATCCATTAAAAAAAAATATCGGCAGATGCGGGATTCGAACCATGAGCCTTGGAACCAACCTTTGCTCAGTTCTTTTTAATACCGCCTAGTCCACGCGACTGTTTCTCTGCCTGAACGGACATGCGTAAGAAGATGTATTTATACCATTGTTACCATCGTATAACTCTATAGTGTCTATAGATAATTTACTTGTTTATATATAATAGTATTTTTTATAAACGAAATCGCAATAATTTGCCGGCAGGTGTAGCTCAATGGTCAAAGCGTTTGCTTTGCAAGCCAAAGGTCGTGGGTTCGATCCCCGACGGAGATTAAAAAAAATAATTTTTAATCGATTTCTGAACTCTAAAATACCCAATTTTCATTATTGAAGACGGTCTTCAGGAAGGCCGAAACATGTAATTATTAAAATAAATTGTGAATCAAAACTAAATTTTTTAATTGAAATTAATTTTTAAATTATAAGACTTCAGAATCACTACCACCATCTCACGGTATTCTCCTGTATGTGTTTACATAAAAAATACACTCTTCCAACACACAACACGTAATAGAACCACCAAAGAGTCTGGTGTTTTCCATTACGTGTCTATTTTACATGTAATCGGCTTATGCTATAAAAGTTACGAAATGTTTTTTGACGTAATGAATCGGAATGTATACTCTTATTAATCAATTATCATTTCAATCTAATTTCGTATTTGAAATACACCATGTTTCAATTAAAAAAAAACGAGTACTAAAATCAAATCTAAGAACACCTCATTTATTTTCTTTGTAGCATTTTTATATTTAAACACATACAGGAGAATACCAACAGATGGTGATAGTAATTCTGAAGTCTCATCTGTGTGATTCTATGATGCTTACCATGCTGCTGCACTTGGCTAATCGCTGCATGTGTAGTAGTGTTGATCCGCCAACGTCATAGACTACATTTCGAGATTCACGCATCATTCTCATTATTGCAGGAATCTACTATGAATGGTTGGTCTTCACGGGACGACTTTCGTCTACCGCCAATTTTAATTAATATACTATGACCGGCATTTTACGGGTCAGGGATCAAATTCACACCAGCCGGGAGTATTTTAGAACACAGAAATCGATTAAATTTTTTTTTTTTAATATCCGTCGAGGATCGAACCCACGACCTTTGGCTTGCAAAGCAAACACTTTGACCATTGAGCTATACCCGCTGGCAATTAGTGTGATTAAACGATGATTAGTGTGACCCGTGTTAAAATAAGTTATGAAATATTTTTGATTTACTAGCGTGTACCCAGCATGCGTTGCAATCCCAGTCAAAAAAAAAAAACCGATAATTTATGGAAGCCTTCCTTATTATTTTACAGGAATTTACTATGAATGGGTGGTCTTCACGGGACGACTTTCGTCTACCGCCAATTTTAATTAATATGCTTTGACTGGTATTTTATGGTTGAGGGATCAAATTCATACCAACCGGGGTATTGTAGAGCTCAGAAATCGAATATTTTTTTATTTATTTTTAAATCTCCGTTGGGGATCGAACCCACGACCTTTGGATTGCAAAGCAAGGGCTTTGACCATTGAGCTAAACCCACGGGCTTATATATTTTTAAAAATATTTAATACAAAATGAATGTATGACCAAACATGAGATTTATTTATTTTTTATTTTTCATTGTTGTCAAATAGTTTTTCACTTAAAATAATTTATTTCACGCAATAAAAATTCGTTTTAAATTAATCATATATATATTATCATCCTCATATGTCAAAGGAAGGGCAGGATGAGGAGCAGGACAGCAGACAAACACTTTCTTTTAGAAGCACAGAATATATTCTCTTTAAACACATTATGTTTGAGACATAAAGCTTGTGACCACGCGGGTTGACATGCCGCGTGGCCGCAATGTGACCTTACCAAGCCAAAGGGTTGGGAACCGACTCACGTGTGGGTCCGCTGGCGCTACGGATCTCGCTCAGTGCCACGAGCAGTGATGTTAATAACTAACACACCCGTGAGCGGACCTGATCGCAAATGACTATATGACGGCGCACCTAAATGCACGACAAGCGACCCGAAATAAGAGACGAAAGATCGTATATCGAGGCTTTCGGTAACAGTAAGCGAAGACTACATCATGCTGATGTCAGTATATATATTATATTTTAAATCTCCGTTGGGGATCGAACCCACGGTCTTTGGCTTGCAAAGCAAATGATTTGACCATTGCCGGCAAAAAGCATGTAAGTAAATAAAAAAAAAAAACGCTCAATAAATGGTCGAATGTTCAATATAAATTTAATTTTGAATATGGGCTTAAAAGTTCTTTTAGAATAAAGTCGATTGGAATAAAATTTCGAAGAATTCGTAGCGGGATTTTATTCCGAAGTTTGATTTTCATCCTCGGATACATTACACTGATTGAAATGTTCAAAGGTATGATTCATCGCATTTTTCCTGTATTTTCATGATCGGCGAAACATATTGCCGGCGAAATCATTATGGAAAACATGTTTAGATAACTTGAACCGCATTCATGATAATGAAATGTGAATTGAAAGAGAAAAAAAAAGATGAAAGCCTCGCTCTGTGTGGCGTATTAAAAAAAAATGTTTAAAATGTATCAGAGAACATGGAAAATAGAATGTGGACTTATTATGCTGGTAATATTTAAAAAATATATATTTATTATATATATAAGCAGATACAGGTGAATACCGACATATAGTGATAGTAATTCTGAAGTGTCATCTGTGGAATTCTGTAACGCTTACCGCGGTGCATATGGCTAAGCGCTGCATGTGGAGTGTCGATCCGCCAACGTCATAGAGTACAGCCCGAGATTCACGCATCATGCTTTATTATTACAGGAATTTACTATGTATGGGTGGTCGTCTTCACGGGACGAATTTCGTCTAACACCAATTTTAATTAATAGGCTATGAATAGCATTTTACGGGTGAGGGATCAAGTTTGCACCAACCGGGAATATTTTTGAACTTAGAAATTGATTAAGAATCTGATATTTTTTTAATCTCCGTCCAAAGCGTTTGCTTTGCAAGCCAAAGGTCGTGGGTTCGATCCCCGACGATTAATGAATAGTGAAACTAAAGTGTATGCAATTGCCAAATTCAATTATCTTCTATTGAATTATAAAAAATAAATCTCTAAGAAGGTAGTATATATATTTTGAGTCGATTTACAAAGGTATGAAGATTCGTTAATTAATTTAAATTTCAATGCAAACTTTCGTCGGTCGAAAAATATAAGTGTAATTCCGCTTTCCGAGTTTTTGAAGCATTGTCAATATTCCTGAGTAGCCGGTCATAGCTTATTCGCAGTACGGTGCTTTAGAGCAGTGTTTCTTAAGCTATGGGGCGTGAGTCTCTTAAATGGTGTCTGGCTTTAGTCAGGATCTAAAGGAACTCAGAAAGTCTTCTTCATTGAAATAAAATCAGGCTGTCGCCATTTGAATCGTGCATAGAAGCCACACAGAGGAAAACTGCAATGTTTAAAAACATTCTGAATGTTTTTTTTAAGTGTAAAATTAAACTATATTTAGATAATTTTTGTTATCAGTTATGATTAACTTCAGTAATATGTGGTTTGTTTTCAGTAATATTGATTACGAATAAAATTACCTTTAATTTTTCCTTTTAGTGACCAAAATTACCCGTCATTTGACGCAGTGTTTTGTGGACTATCCGTGGGATTTTTCGTTGCACTTTTTTTATAATGTGACAAAACCACGCTGACGGAGCACGCCAGTGCGGAAGTATTAACAGAGAGCAGTTACGACCCAACCCTCTTAATTTTCTTTGTATCAGCGATGTCAAATTGTGTCCGTCCAATATCTGGCAACATTGATGGCCCGTGTGTTGCCTTGCATTAGGTTTTGGATTATGCACTTAGTTGAACACATGAAGCAAGATCTTAGGTGTGAAGCGGTTTGCAGGTCTATACAGTACAGCATAACAGTGACTCGAGCACGCCAACGTAGAACCGCTAACAGAGAGCAGTCGTGACCCAATCCTTTTTTTTTTTTTGTATCAGCGATGTCGAATTGTTTCCGCCAAATATCTAGCAACATCGATTGCCCGTGTGTTGCCTAGCATTAGGTTTTGGATCGTGCACTTAGTTGGACACATGGAGCAAGATCTTAGGTGTGAAGCTGTTTGCAGGTCTCCACAGTAGAATAACAGTTACTCTCCCTGCCGAAGCATTTCCCATAGCTCAAGGTTGTCCTTTGTTCTCCGGTTCTTAATCTGTTTAGAGATTTTCAGGTCCGCCAGTCAAGGTTCTTGCCAGTTGGGAGGCTTTCCATTGTGATCATGAAATTTTCTGATGCGATGCGTTGCCAGAGCTGGAGTCAATCCAGCTACAAAAAATGAGAAACCCAACCCTCGAGGCGCAAAGTCCTTAACGAACGGCTCACAAACTACGACGCTTTATCTTCTCCATCGACGATTAGTTAGCAGGACTAACAATAAAAATAACTAAAAAAAAGAGGTGCAGGTATTGAGTTAAATTATAAATAGAAAAACGTGAAGTTGGACGTCGTATATTGGAATGTTTTTTTTCTTGTATTAAATATAAAAAGTATGCATGGAAAATGAGCGTTTCGTATTGAGACTCATAATTTGGCAGTCATATATCCGATCGTGCTAAAATATTTTTTACCTGAAAGTTAAAACCCTAGGCTGCAAACATCAGTTCAATATCAAGTGCCGGAGTGTAAAGAAGTTTTTATATTGTTATCAGCTTGATATAGCTCCTTTAGGCTGATGCCGTAAAGCCTCGAAAAACGATCTTTCGTCTCTTATTTTTGTTCGCTCGCCTGACACGCACATCTGATGTTAGTTTTAATTGTACAATGTTGCACGGCGTTTGCATGCCCCATCTTGTTTGTTATGACAGTTGGTCCATTTCATGTTGGCCACTGTCATATTTATTTCGCTTGTCTGACGCGACGATTGACGGCGCCAGATGTCAGAGCGGGCAGTCAGTTGGACAACTCTCGCGACCGCTATGGGCACGCCTATATGGCGTGTGCCGAATGCGAAGTGTTTGACAAATAAACGTGTATAGTGAAACAAAAACAAGTTATTTATATTGTGAACCTGATTCTGCGTCCTTCATCCAGTTAATCGATATCTAACTATGAGAGGAGGACATCAATATATTTTAATTTTATTGTTGTTGGATGTAGACTTAATTTTTCATTAGATTTAGCTATGGAAATGTTTGAACTTCGCCGATCCTTCTAGAAAGGGGTATCCGGACATAATTGCATGCAAGTTTAAATAGAAACTAGTCGTTTAAAGTTTTCCTCTTAGCCGACAGTGCGGTGGGGGCGCCACTGGAGATAAATGAATTCTCATCGATCCGCAGCCCTACACGGTGTACAGGCTAAGTAGAAAATGCCCAATTTATGTCAGCCCTAATTGAATATTATCTAGTGCCATTCTAGTCTCTCTAATGCAAGCATCAAGAGAGAGACTGTATGGAATAATCTTGCACTAACGATTTTGCGCATAATCTACTAGAAAGTGAGGGATATCAACATTAGAAACGGTGTTAATACGTCAATACTACAATAATATATTAAATGCAAAAATAAACGTACATTTGTTTAGATATGTATTATAATTACAAAAAAGTGTACGAGTATTATTCCAATTTTACACTTAGTCAAATATAACAAGTCAATTAAGTATTCAATCATCAAAAAAACTAGGTGTATTATATAGATCACTGAGGTATTTCAACGATAAACGTATTTCTCCACCAAGAAGACTGCTATGGATCCTGTATCGTTCAATGGTTGTTATCTTCCAAAAGCAAGCTTCATCAACATGCTTGGATTATCAATCTCGAATAATGTCAAATATTACGAGTCAATTAAGTATAAAGCCGGTGTCGCTTCCAAAAAACTAGGTGTATTGTGTAGATCACTAAGGTATTTCAACGATAAACAACTTCTTCTTCTATATAAAGGACACATCCGAAATATCCTTGAATACGGCAGTCACTTTTGAATTGGAGCCCCAAAATACCTTCTGAACGAAATTTACTCAGTTCAAAGAAGAACAATTAGTTTGATAAACTATGACACTCTCACGTCTAACCTGCAATCAACGGAACACAGGCGTAAGATTGGTTCACTTAGTCTTTTTAAACGTTATTATCACGGTCGGTACTCATTGGAACTTAAAGAACTAATTCATCCTGCACCCACCCACAATGGACAAACTCGTCTTACACTTGCCGAACATCCATACACGGTTAATGTGTGTCGACCAATAGCTGTCAGTTTCCAAAGTTCCTTTTTAATGCCACCGGTAAGCTTTGGAATGTTCTTCCAGCGTGTTTCTCCTTCCTACAACCTGGATCTCTTCAAAAAACAGATAAATATACACTTGCAATCTCCCCAATCCACACACAAACACGAACACAACACACGTTTCGCGCATGCAGCGTCCAGCCTCCCTGGCTGAGCGTCACGGAGTGCACTGGTCTTGACCGGCTGTTCTCTCCCGCATGCCATTGCATGGGTATACGATGGTCATCCGATTATAAATAATGATTCGCATCCAAATGTCCCACCAAATACAGTTTATCATATTTTTTCTCTACTGTAATTCCTGCTCTGGTAGACCATTCTTTTTTTCAACCTTGAATCCGTTTCAATGGTAAGCACAACAAAACAAGCTAAGCTCCCGCGCAATTCCTGTAACAAGAAAGCTTCCGTTGCGAAATCTGTATATAATTCAGCATCCAAATATTTATGCGGTTTATTTAGAACGATTTTTTTTATTGCGTGACTTTAGTTATTTGAAGTGAATAACTATTTGACAACAATGAAAAATAAAAAATAAATAAATCTCATGTTTGGTCACACATTCATTTTGTATTTAATATTTTTTAATACATGTAGGTCGGCAGATTTAGCTCAATGGTCAAAGCGTTTGCTTTGCAAGCCAAATGTCGTGGGTTCAATACAAAACGAAGATTAAAAAAATTTTTTTTAAACGATTTCTGAACTCTGAAATACTCCCGGCTGGTGTGAATTTTATCCCTCATCCGTAAAATGCCAGTCATAGCCTATTAATAAAAAATGGTGTTTTTTTTTTTATGTAAGCACATACAGGAGGATAGCGACAGATGGTGATAGTAATTCTGAAGCCTCATCTGTGGAATTCTATGACGCTTACATAGTACATATGGCTAAACGCTGCATGTGGAGTGTTGATCCGCCAACGTCATAGACTACAGCCCGAGATTCATGCATCATCCTTTATTATTACAGGAATTTACTATGAATGGGTGGTCTTCACGGGACGACTTTCGTCTACCACCAATTTTAATTAATAGGCTATGACTGACATTTTACAGGTGATGGATCAAATTCACACCAACCGGGGTATTTTAGAGCTCAGAAATCGATTAAAAATCCTTTTTTTTTAAATCTGCGTCGGGGATCGAACTCACGACCTTTGGCTTGCAAAGCAAACGCTTTACCATTGAGCTATGACCGCCGGTAGACGAAAGTCGTCCTGTGAAGACCACCCATTCATAATAAATTCCTGTAATAATAAAGATGATGCGTGAATCTCGAGCTGTAGATTATGACGTTGGCGGATCAACACGTCACATGCAGCGCTTAGCTTAACACTCCATATGCACTATGGTAAGCGTCATCGAATTTCACACACGAGACTTCAGAATTACTATCACCATCTCTATGATCTTTGACACGTGTCACCTTCTTCTTCTTTTATGTTATTTTTATATTTTATTATCTTTTGTATGTATTGCGTATTTATGTACGCTCTGTTTCTCATTTTGTTTCTTGGAACTTCGGTTCTCTGTAATAAATAAATAAAATAAATCTATTGGTTTAGCTTAACACTCCATATGCACTATGGTAAGCGTCATAAAATTCCATACATGAGACTTTAGAATAACTATCAACATCTGTCAGTATTTGCTTGTATGTGTTTACATAAAAGAAAGGCATGAAAACTTGTTACTCATCTATCGAAATTCGATTACGTAGATTGAAAAATAAACCGCGCCGTGATATTTCAGAGTCTCCTGCTCACTTTTACTGGGCGAGTGTATTTACGAGAAGGTTATTGCATCGACACCGGTTAGCTCCCGATAAAAAGGGACGAATGCTCACCTGAAGGTGGGGGACTTCCAGGACTTCCACCCCCGACTGAACCCAGGCCAAACGAACCTCCGATAAACATCGCTGTCGTGAGTAATCTAACAAAGAGTGTCCATCTCTGTTCAGACAAATATACTCGCATATTATTTATTTTACTTTGTAACTATCCATTCAATTCAATCAATTCCGAACATTACCCAACTCCTTTTCTTCTACGGATGTTTTCTTTCCATTCGTTATCGAGTCGCGTAAGAAAATTGCTGCTCTCAAACATTCATTCCTTCTTCTTCGCGATGCAATTCACAACTCTTGAATGTTTTAAATGCTAAGTTCCAAATAAGGTAAAGTACACCATCCGTTGTTTTCGATTCCAGTCGATACTTGTGGAGCTTCGAGCACTCAATTTAGTACAACGGCAATGGCGTTCTTAAATGGCCTACCAGCACACCTCGATCCTTTTCTTACATCCTTTTTTCGATGGTATAGTTCTCCTAGATCTCTGTGATCTTTGACACGTTCTTTTTCTTTTATGTTTTTTGCAAAATTTAAAGAAAATAAAACATTGTATGAAACCAGTGGGTTTAAATAAGCAATCGCTTTACCGGTTACTGTGCCACCGCACCTTCCTCAGAAGCTACTTACTAAAGATTGTTAATTACAAAATATATTTTTGATAATGAAACAACTGTATTAAGTGTCTAAGTTCGAGTATGTATAGCACTGATGTTACTTTACTCTGGGGGTATCTGATTATACAAATTGTGGAACGGTTGGTTGATTGCCTTACGCCTTTTTTTCGGCGCATATGACTTTGCGTCTTTCTAGCATTATATATTTTTAAATAAAAACTATATTACTGATGATGTAATCGAAGCTTGTCTGATGGACCAGCTCATCAGCTCTCTCCCTCTCTCTCTTTGATCAATATCAAATTAGATTATGTCCACCTTTGCCTCTCGTTCAGATTTTTGCGACCAGCTCCAAAGGGCTGCTGTAAAACTTGTGAAGGAATAAAAAAAAAGCGTCGACGGTCCCATTAACGCCAGACACCCTCCAGCTAATGCGTTTACCTTCGCACCTGAAAATGGCTAGATTGCAATCAACGAAGGTATCCTATTTCAAATACGATAGTATCAAATATTAGTATTTGATATGGTCAAGTCATATCTACAACTTCAAACAAATTCACATGGTCAAAAATATTAAATAAATAAACATGTTCAATTGTATATCTGTTTCTTTGCGCTTATTAACTATTTATTTTTTATTTAAGCACTTACAGGTCAATACCGACAGATGGTGATAGTAATTATGAAGTCTCAACTATGGAATTCTATGACGCTTACCATGGTGCATGTGACTAAGAGCTGCATATAAAATTCACACCAACCAGGGGTATTTTAAAGCTCAGAAATCTATTCAAAATCTCCGTCGGGGATCGAACCCATGACTTTTGGCTTGCAAAGCAAATGCTTTAACCATTGAGCTATGACCGCCGGCAAATTGAATTAATTTAACGTTATTGAAGTGTTTACGGGAGTCGATTAAAGTTATTTTTATGTAATAATATTCATAAAAAAGCGCCCTCTATGATGACAAAAGTCCGGAGGCTTGAAAAAGAGATGTAATTTAAGGCATCCGTAGAACATGTATCAATAAGGTATTTTAACTGATAAGCATGGATGTTTTTGGTGTCTGATTTTCTAATTTCCTTAAATCATCTAAGCAGGCACGTATTTTATAAATCTGTTCAGCGGCTGTTTTCAGATTTCTGACAACACCATTTGCTGTGATAAAGCAAAGTTTTTTTTTTTTTTTTTTTTTTTTTTATAAATCTTTATTCAATCTTGAGATACATGCACATAAAATTACAAATTAGGTATTTATACTAAGTTTACAGACTTTTTTAATCTTTTACTTAAGCTACATTTTTTTTTTTTTTTTTTTTTTTAGTTAGTATTACATGAAATTTTTTTTTTTAATACACTGAGATTCTATAGAATCCTTGAAAAGGATTCTATTTTTTTCCTGAGCAAAAATTAAACCTAGTTAACATACTTAACACTAGACAATTCAGACACAAATAAGAAACAAAAAAGAAACAGTGAAAAATATAAGATAAAATAAAAAAGAACACCATAAGTTGTGCCGCTTAGCGCTGATGATGGTGAGAGCTGCGCAAAGACATTGATTCCCCTAACCTTCTGATCAGGGGATTAGTGTGTGTTTTAGACTTGTAATGAAATTTCAGTGTTAGTTTTTGAAAATGTTGGTGGATAGTGGGGATTTTATTTTGGGTATGGAGGTGCTTGAGGTTAGCTCTAAAAGGAGTGTTGAAAATGATTTTAATGGCTTTGTTTTGTATGACCTGTAGTTTAGTAAAGTTAGATTTTGCGTTATCGATCCAGGTCGGTGCAGAGTATGTGATTATGGGTTTGATTAATGAGTTGTAAATTATTGTTTTATTATGACGTGAAAGGAGAGATTTTCTATTGAAAATTGGTGTCAGGGCTCCCAGTGCGGCCAGTCCTTTGCATTTGGCCACTTCTGTCTGTGAACCCCACCGAAGACGTGAATCGAGAATAAGTCCCAAATATTTAACTTCTTTGGACCATTCGATAGATCCAGAATTTGTTATAATATTGGGGGGGAAATTGCTTCGCCTTTTTCTCGTGAATATAATGGCCTCTGTTTTGTTGGAATTTACTTTTAATTTCCATTTTTCAAGGAAAGAAGTTAGTTGACTAAGTCCTTTTTGTAGACGTGACCTTATGTGGTCGAGTCTTTTGGAGGAAGTGAGAACGGCCGTGTCATCAGCATACAGCGCCAGTTCACATCGTGGGGGAGTGGGAAGATCATTTATATATAAATTGAATAAATAAGGACCGAGCAAGCTTCCTTGCGGAACACCAGCTGTGACGAGTTTGAGAGACGATTTGGAATCGTTAAATAATAATTTCAAAGATTAATTTTAAAGTTCGATAAAGCAAAGTAAAGAGATCGTAGAAGCAGCATACGCGGTGTTATGTTAGTTATATCTGGTTATTCGATGGTGATGTTATCGCGATTAGCTCTTATTCGGGGTTTCTTGCGGTTGCAGCAGCGGTACCCTCTTCAGGCTGCCGGTCGTAAATAACCCGTCCGGGTTCAGCCTCTTGACCCCGGCTGCACAGAGTTTTCAGGATTTCCCGAGTGCAAAAAATATTTTCTTACAGCTTACCTTCATTGCGGGTCGTGGAGTAAAATGGGTGTTTTTGGATCCGCCTTTATTGGGATCAGCGGCGGATCCTGGCGGGATTACAACACAAGATAGAAAGCAAGTGATTTATTTACTGCGCACATAAAGTTTTGAATTGACATTTTAGTTCTTAGAAGAATTAAAAGGAAAGCATTTATTTGCAGAATATTAGAGTGGAGCTGATAAGAGGTATGTCATCGGTATTAAAACATTTTCGGCAGTGTGTTATTTAATATGTAGTGACATTATTATATGGATTTAAAAAAAAAAAATCTTATTAGAATATTTTTTCCAATACTCTAATCTTATTTAATAGATCATTGATTATATGTCAATATTATAAGTAACTAGCGTGTACCCGGCATGCGTTGCAATGCCACTAAAAAAAAGAAACCACGAGTTTGTATGGAAGCGCCTCGTCGGGAGCCTCTCGTCTTCCGATAGGAAAAGTCGGACTTGAGGCGTGACCGGAGCCAATTAGAAACAATAAACTTAGGTTATGTTTTTCTTAGCTAAATTTGACAGTGGCGCCCGTTTGTGTTTTTATTTAGTAGAGTGCTTTTGGATACACAATGTTTTTTTGTTTTTCAGCTATCATTTACAGCTGCATCGCGTAAATGAATATACCCTTCGGAACGCAACTTGGTTTGATTTAATCAAATGTAGAGGAGTCGTTCAGTTTCTATTTTCGCGTACATGTATTGATGGAACAAATGACGACCTTTTAGGATATGATTTTCAGCGTTTTCACGAATCATCAATCGATATGAATAGTAATTCATGGCACTGACTTTCTTAGTCGTTTACTCATCTGTTTGTGGATTTCTCAACAGGATGTTGACATGGTATCCGTCTTCTCCTTGCCAAAATAAAATCGGATATTGCAATCCATCATACTATCGATGCGTTTCTGAGACTTGCTGAACATGACCATTTGTATGATGAAGAATGATTTGCGTTCGGCAGTGGTAGTGATAAGAATTGTACTTTCGTATGTTTGTCAAGAAATGTTTTGATTCACTTGTATCACCCGATACCAACGTTAATAAAGGTTCGAGTGGTGAATGTAATTCTGGCAATTTTAATTTTCTACTCGTGCAACACATTCCTAGTGTTTCATTTTTAAATTTACAGGCACTACAATACACGCATAATTTATAAATTTTTCCAATAACAATACTTGGGTGCAGACTGTATTCATAATAAGGATTGTAATGGAAAGCACTATGATTTAAATCAGCATGCAGAGTACGTCTGGTACGATCTACGCGTATTCGATCTGTTTCCAATCCTGCTTCCCGTTGCTCATCTGTTTCAGATGAATGGGTTTGAGCAGTGTGTACTCTAACTGTTTCCAATCCTGCTTCCCGTTGCTCATCTGTTTCAGATGAACGGGTTTAAGTAGTATGTACTCTAACTGTTTCCAATCTTGCTTCCCGTTGCTCATATGTCCAGATGAACGGGTTTGAGCAGCGTGTACTCGATCTGTTTCCAATCTTGCTTTCCTTTGCTCGACTTTTTCTGAAGCTCAAGATGCCCTTTTCATTCGTGCTTGAGTTGTACTCTTGACCTATTGCTTTTCGTTTGGGTGGCATAATTGATATCACAGTGAATGTTACGTTTTGAAATTCACTTTTGAAAAATAAAAATAAATTGATTGATATAATACTAACAGTAAGATTATCAACTGACAATACTTGGTGAAATAATTTTAATTTTAGAATTAATTTTAATTAAAAAAATATAATACCTAGTATTTCATAATATCTTTTTAAATTGAAAGCAAAAAAAATATTATTGTATAATGTCTTAATACAATAAAACTAATCACATACCAATTAATTTTTAAATTTTTAAAACCTGTAAATATGTGTGTACTAATATAGGATCTTGTCCATACCTGTATAAGCCACGGCCTGTTTTTATTTTTTCACTAATGAAGATGGTCTTCAGGAAGGTCGAAACATGTAAACATTAAAATAAATTGTGAATCAAAACTAAATATTTTTAATTTATTAATTTTTTACTTAAAATTAATTATAAAACTATGATATAATACTATCCGAAGCCGACCAGCAATTGGAATTCCAAAATTAACTCTTTCTACTGTATATCACACACAATTAATACGTCATATTTATTTTAATTTGATAAACAAAAAAGTCGTCAAAAATTCAAATATTGAAATAGTTTATTCGAAAATCGAGTTTTGTTTCAATATATTACCTTACGTTAGTACCTACTTAAAATACCTACTTAAAATAACTTCAGGTCAATGAATTGTTGTTTACGGCGTTGCCAAGGAAACACAATGTTCTAAATTGGCCGTTCTGTATTACAATAGTCTTGTATGAAAACATGTTTTACGTAAATATTCAATTAATTTTTGTAATTAAATCAAATTTTGAGTATCCTATCTTTTTCCTTTTAGTATCAGCAATAATTCGACAAAGTATTATCGCAATTGGGTTAATGGTAACGGAATGCATAAAAGACACACAGACAGACAGACAGACATTGATTTTTATATATATAGATTAAATATATACAAAAAATTATACCTCAAATTTAATTCGCATCAGTTCATTCAGAAAAATATCGGCAGAGGCGGGATGCGAAACACGAGCCTTGGAACCAACCTTTGCTCTTGTTCATTACCCTATTCCACTCGGCTGTCTCCGTAGTATTCAAGCTTTTTCGTATCATCGTTTATGTAAAGTAAAGAAAAACCTAAGTTCAATAATTGAGCGATATTGTTACTAATAAATAATTTTTTTTTTGAAGTAATCAGTCATTTCAATTTCAGTTCGTTATGTGTATAGCTCTCGACGGCTTTTCAGAACAGGGTGAGCCTGAGGGCTTGAAGAAGGGACTGCTGTAGTTTATGCTCTCATGCGACATTCTGAAAATATGTCCCAATATGCTGCGGGAGGCGAAGCTGATGAAGTCTTTGGCGGCTGACAGAGCTTTCTGGCAACAGTTTGTGAATGCTGTGGTGTGATGATGATGATGTTTTGTTGTTGTTTATATATAAAAAATGTTGTCGATGTCATTGTGTGTATTAATTGTAATTTGTTTCTATAACTAGTTTAATATTTTATTTTTTATAAATTTTATTGCATAAAACTAAAATTGTAAATATTATACAAGTTTTCCCTTACAGCACGCAAGACCTTAGATTCATAATTGGTGAGGATAAGTGTAAAATGTTCCAATCCTTGAGAACGTCGGGTTAAGCATCCGATTTCTTTAAAACAAACATTATCAACGCCAAATATGCCTTCTTCAATTCGGTGGATTGGTTTGCAGCAACAAAACCTTGCATCTCAATCACTACTCTTCTCGATCCTCTGCAACCCTCCTTAGCTCAGCATAAGAGCTACAACTCATGTCCTCGAACACTTGCTGCAAATAATACCATCTAGAGCGCCTAAGGCGCCTTCTAAATATGTCTAGGTAACCGCATTTTCCTTCCACTCAAGTAATAATATCATTCTAGACGCAGTTGGGAATTTTGCTCACTTATGTTTTTGACGGAGCTTCATGTGTAAATATGACTTGGGATGAGGTAAGAATAATGCCATCTGATACCACTAAATGGCAGTAACTTCAGATATATATACCCATATTCTCCAGCCAAGTTGCAGATATAGATTTTCAAAAAACGACTCTATGCAGCTTAAACCATGTTATATTAACATCAGGACGATATAGCCCTTGCCGAAAGGGTTCCGAAAACCTCGGTATACAATCTTTCGTCTCTTATTTTCTGTTCGCTAGTCCGCTCACGCGTGTTAGTTACAAACATCACTACTTGAGCGTTGGTCGACAGCCTAAGCGCCGACGAAGCGGCAGTTATGTGTTGACAACCGAGGAGTTAGCATTATGGCCAGCGGCATCTCTTCCGCTTGGCCGGAAGCTTGTAAAGTTTAAGGTAAATATAATCAATGTGCTTCTAAAAGAAAGTGTTTGTTTGCTGACCTGCTCGTCATCCTGCCCTCACGAGTCGTATTAACACCTTTTTTTTTGAGTGAGAGGAGGATGTTAATATATAAATATATATATATATATATATATATATATATATATATATATATATATGTATATATATATATATATATATTTATTTAGTAAGGTATTGTCGAGAAAAGTGGAGATCAAGATGCTAGATTTTGTTGCTGCAAACCAATCCACTGGATTGATACTCGTACTACAAAGAAGATGGTGTTGTAGTCAACATATAATTATTGATCGAAATAATATTTAAAGAACAATTAAATATGAAATGTTTTCCCTTTATCGTATATTACGAGTATACTATTAAAATAAATTAAAAAATATGGTGTACGGTTAAGACATTAATAAATTAAACATAGACATGACATGCCAAATAATTATTTTTAATTGTTGATGAAAAATAGTGTCTTTACTCCGATTGCATAAAGATTTCCCGATGTGAAGTAATTGCATTCGTAATGACCCATTTTCCAACAATTTCAAAACTATTTAAAGCAAAATGTCAATTATAAAATTTGCCAGACATTCGTTCGTGGCACATGATCTAATGAGGAAACTTTAACGCAGGCCAAAGCGAAGTCATAAAAATAGGAACACACTCCCGGAATATTTACCACTTTCATAGAGCTGGACTTATGTCTTTTTCCTTTGAATTTCCCATCTAAGCTTAAAGTTTTAATGACCATTTTAACGGTCGAACGTACGATTGAAAAGTTGAGCTTTATAAAAGCTCACGCCTGTTATAAAAATGGAATAAAAGCTGTACAAGAAACGGCTGTCATACTTATTAATTTTGCAGTCATAATAAAAATATGATAGTTTGAAAAATATTCTTTAACCTCTCCTCCCCGGTGATATGTCTATCGACTACACATTGCTTGTAATAACTTAAATATCTCTGTAAATATAATACACACAGGGTTCAGATTTTAGGTATTCCTCCTTAATACATTTACGTATTGAAAAAAATATAATATTTATAATAATAGGTAAATATTACGTTCTTGATATTGTCACAAAGTGACATTATTACATGGAACCCTTTATTACATGCCAGTTAATCTAAATATTTCATTCATCAATTCAATTGAACATGGATTTTTAATTTTTTTATTAGAATATTTTTTCAATACCCTAATCTTCTTTTATAGATCATTGATTGTATTTCAATACTATTAGTAATTAAATACATACAAACAATTAAACATCAAATTTTATACGCATCAATTCATTCAGAAAAAATATCGGCAGACACAGGAAAAATATTCTAATAAAAATTAAAAAATCCATGTTAAATTGAATTGATGAATGAAATATATAAATAAACTGGCATTGCCTTTTTTCCAAGCCCCCGGGCTCGCGCCATTCTGGAATGCTATCGTGAAGTATACATAGAATGTACTTGGCGGAGCTACGGGAGGCAGAGCTGACATGGGATGAGGCGAGGACAAAGACGGCTGACAGAGCTTTGTGGCGGTGGCTCGTGATGAAAAATATGACTTTAGTCATAAAATATATGAAGAATGCGTTGAAATCCTCATATCTATAAGTTTATTATCGAATTGCGTGGTGGCAGGACGAGGAGCAGATTAACAACACACATACTTTTTCAGAAGCACTTATATATTCACGATAAACTTTACAAACTTCCGGCTCAGGCGGAATAACATGCCGGGCCGGCCATAATACGACCCTCTGACGGTCGACACACAACTGACCTGGTGCCGTGGTCGGTGACACCCAGCCTCAAGTGGCGATCTATATAACTAGTCCTTCTAACGGAGTTACAAAATGACAACACATACGTGAACGATGAGCGAACGAAAATAAGAGACGAAAGATTGTAAATCGAGGTTTTCGTTACCAGTCAGCAAGGGCTTTATCATGCTGATGTCAGTGTTTAAAAAATTAAATAAACACATCATTAGAGACAGAATAAATCAATTTTACTGTATTATATTACATATGGATTTTTAAATATTTGTTAGATTATTATTTTCTTTTTTCAATATTCTAATCTACTTTTATAGATCATTGACTATCAGAAAGTAATAATATTAAGCTTATGAATAAATGTTGACTGATTGAATAAAATAAATAAATATATATATCCACACTCTGAATATATACTATAGAGACATCTATCGTTATATGATGGTAAAAATGGTATAAATACAACTTATTCTGCGCAACAGTTCGGGCAGGAGATGGTCGAGTGGTCTAGGGCAGAGCACCGCAACCTTTTCTCATCTACGGCACACCAAAGTTACTTCTTTGGATTCTACGGCACACCAAAGTTCTCACCTTGAATACCGCGGCACACCAAAAGCCAAAAATATGTATTAATTTGATAAATTTTAATTTTTTTAAATTTCATTTAGAACTTAATAAAGCAAGTACCTCGTTCTATGTCTACATAAATAGGCGATAGGCGCTGGGAGCTTGAGGACCGTTGTAAAATTATTTATTTATAATATCGCCTTATTTGATCGCGGCACACCTGTATCGGCTTACGGCACACCAGTGTGCCGCGGCACACCGGTTGCGGAGCACTGGTATAGGGTAATGAACATGAGCAACGGTTGCTTCCAAGGCTCGCATGTTCGCATCCCGCTTCTGCCGATATTTTTTCTGAACGAATTTGATGCGTATAAAGAATTTGATGTATGTGTATATTTAATTACTTATTTTATAACATGTATGTGTTGTATTTTGTTTAAAGGAAATACTTTGCTTTGCACAACACTTCAGCGGGTTTCGGTTCAAAAGGGTCCTGTCTATTATGCGGAGTTTAAAGCGCGGCCTGATAAACTACACGCCTCGTAGTAATCCGAGCCCCGCAATTTGTGAGGAAAGGTTTTCATACGAGAGAATGCGACCGACGAAAGCCCGGATCCGACTTTAGATAAATTCTCCCAGATAAGCTCCGAACCGGGATCCCCACAGCCGCAGCATCAGATAATCCGGGGCCAGGAGAACCGCCTACTCGCGGCTTAGTGGGTAAGTGCCGTGTCTCACATACAATCCCAAGGTTTGATTGTAAATATTTACTATCTCGCAAATCGAAAGTGCTGCGAATAAAATACTGCAAAGGGGATATTACCTTAGCGATTGTGTGGGAGATAGCACGGCAATCGGATTAGCTTTACGGGAATGGTTTCTGTTGAGAAAAACAGCTACAACTGTTTGTTTTTACAAAGACAACAATTTCATACCTTGTCTTAACATGGATCACACCGAACAATGCTTCACGGGATGGAAGATTGCAGTTACGTAAACTACGAAAGATTCATTACAATTTAAACTAAAGTAACCTTACTTGAATTAGCTAACCTAAACTAATTGAACCTATCTTCTGTCCGGTTTGAATGACCAATGTTCTGGAACCGATGTCTTGGGCCAAAATGACGACGTCAGCTGAATGGTAACGTCGGAGTACTACGGATTCCAGCACTAAAGAAACGCCCAAAGATCGGAGTCAAGTTATTTAGTAAATATGTTAAACTCTTACCGAATTTAAATACAAAATATTACAATCGATTTTTTCCAAAAGCTCCATCAACATCCTTGGAGTATCAATCTCGAATAATGACAAATATTACGAGTCAATTAAGTATAAAGCCGGTCTCGCTTCCAAAAAAAACTAGATGTATTATAAAAGATCACGTTAGTATTTTAACGATAAACCACTTCTTCTTCTTTATAAACGACAAATCCGACCTATCCGTCAATACGATAGTCACCTTTGGATTGGAGCCCCAAATATACCATCAAAAATACCTTCTAAACTTAATTGATTCATTTCAAGAAGAGCAATTTGTTTAATAAACAATGACACTCTCACATCTAATCTGCAATGAATGGAACATTGACGTAAAATTGGTTCACTTCGTCTTTTTTACCGTTATAACCACGGTCGCTGCTCTTCGGAACACACAGTACTAATTTCTCCTACATACACCCACAATACTTGCCGAACATCTATACATGGTTAATGTTTGTCGACCAAGAACTGGCAGTTTCCAAAGTTTCTTCCTTAATACCACCGATAAGCTTTGGAATGCTCTTGCATCATCTGTGTTTCCACCGTCCTACAATCTGGATGTCTTCAAGAAACATATAAAAATACACTTGCAATCTCTCCAACCCACACACAGACACGAACAACACACGTTTCCCGCATGCAGCGTCCAGTCTCCCTGACTCAGCGTCATAGAGTGCACTGGTCTTGAACTGCTGTGCTCTCCTGCATGCGATTACAAAAAAAAATTAAACATAGCCGAGTGTGATCCATGTTAAAACAAGGTATTAAATTCTTATCTAATCAATATTAAAATGGATTTCAAAGTGAATACTAAAAATATAAATAACATTATGCTTGCCTTTCATTTCTACTATCATAACTACCTGACATGACGAACTTCTTACCGCCTCAGAATCAGTTAATGCTGTGTTCACTTATTTAAATTCAAATGAATTCTAAAATAATTTATAAATGCATACAACGCCATCTATCGGAACCAGCATAAATCAAAAATAAAAACATAATTTTTTCCCGTGATTTTTTCTATGTTTCAAATGTTATTTATGTATTACGTGGCATCAAGATAAACACAATAAATTAAAGATCGCGCATATCGATCCAGCCGTTCTTGATTTATAAATGATGTAACTAATATGTCTTTTTTTCATAAAAAGATATATACTTTGTATTATATTCATTTAAAATGCAAATTATCAATTCAGTTAACCAATTCACCGAAAACATCATCTTGCACGACATTTTTCTCATCAATAAATAAAAAAATAAATAACGGCGGACGCTGAGATTCGAACCACGAACCTTTGAAACTAGTTTATGGATCTTCAATGATCTATAAATATTAGAGAATTGAAATATTATATTTTAATTAATATAACTGAGTATATACAATAAATAATATTTACTTAGTGAGAAATGATAAAGCGAATAAAGCAGCCTTCTATAGTCGGTTAAGAGATAAAGGGAGAGCTGGCTAGGATACTTTATTCGGTTGCCACAGGAGAGCATAAATTACAGCTACCTTTTCATCGTCAAACGGGCTCTCAACGCCCTAAAAAGCCGTTAGGAATATACTTTTGAATTTACATAGAAAGTAATAGGGGGGCTGACATAGAACAAGGCGTGGATCGTGGCGACTGATATATTTTTCAATTTTTTTTTTTCAGAAATAAGATATAATACAAACAATTTATAAATATAGGTTTGTAACCAATAGTTATTAAAAAGTCCCGAAGCTCGCTAAACATAGGACTCCACGAAATTACTTTAATAAATAAATTCGTGGAGCTCATGTCGAAACTGGGGTTCTCTCAAATGCAATATATCAATATTCGAGGCGATATGGTTGCAAAGTCTGATCACTCTCCCAAGAGGCATAGTCTCTGGCAGGTTAGTATTACTTCTAGGAAGAACAAACAATCTGTGCCTCCTTATCCTTAAATAATTGTCAGGGACAAACAAACCGATTTCCAACAAAATATCAGGATTTCTAAACACGCCGCGCACTAGCCGAAAGAAATACATTCTCAAGCACACATCTCTTCTAGTTCTCAACTCATTGTATCCCAACATACGCCGTATAAAGTTAGATGGGTACAGCCACGGATAATACCCATACATATAGATATTTGGGGTCAGTTATTGAAGACTATATGCTCCACTTAGGGAAGTCAATATGACGTTAAGATATTGATGATTCTGTCGTGCGGCAAACGGTCCTAGTTTAGTCTCCACTAGCATATCAAACAGATTCAGGGTAGCAATGTGATGTGGTGAGAACATAATCTGTAAGTAAGTGAAATCGTTGATAAGCGAACATGAGAGATCATGCAGACTAGGCCACCCAATGGCGTCAGCACTGGCGGAGCATCTGGCTGACACGGGACATAAGTTTTCATTCAGACCCGAAATCGTTGCTGAAACGCAAAGAAAACATGCACGCCTAGTAAGAGAATCCACTGAAATCAAAAGACACCCCATCAACATCAACAGGGATGACGGTTTGATTATTAAAACAGGATGGCTTCCACCTCTAGCACATACTAAAAAACTTGTACAGACATGCAAGGACAACCACAGTCTGACATGATATTCGTGGACGTATGCTCTATAGAACATATTTATTATGACGCTCGTGGAGATCATCATCATCATCATCAGCCTGTATCCGTCCACTGTTGAACGTAGGCCTCCCGCATGAGTCTCCATCCTCTTCCCTCCTCCGCCTTCCGCATCCAGGTCACTCCCGCTATTCTTCTTATATCGTCAGTCCATCTTGTAGGGGGTCGGCCAATGCTTCGTTTGCCAGTTCTTGGGCGCCATTCCAATACTTTTCTTCCCCATCGACCGTCGTCTCTTCGACAGATATGTCCTGCCCATTGCCACTTGAGTGTGCCTATTCGTTGGGTAGCATCCACTACTTGAGTTCTTCTGCGTATTTCCTCGTTTCGGATTCTATCTTTTAGCGACACTCCGAGCATGGATCTCTCCATAGCACGCTGGGTAACTTTTATTTTATGGGTAAGACTTGCTGTCAGATTCCACGTCTCTGCGCCATAAGTTAATACAGGGAGGATGCATTGGTTAAACGCCTTAGTTTTAAGGCATTGCGGAATTTTCGCTTTAAAAATGTACTTTAGTTTTCCAAATGCTGCCCATCCCAGTTGTATGCGCCTGTCGATTTCTTTTGACAAGTTATTTCGCCCTAGTTGTATTACTTGTCCCAGATAGGTATAGTCGTTTACAACCTCTATTTCTGTTCCTCCAATGGAAATAGGATCAAAGGTCTGTGAAATATGACTATTCTCGTGGAGATACGCTTCTTAGAATATACCCACCGTACACGATTCTCCGACATGTCGCTCGTGGAGGTACTTTAGGCTGACGGCTTAACTACCTCCAGATACCAACTCATCACTAAGTCATCAACCCTGAAGAAGACCCCTGTAATGTTGGTCGAAATATTGGAAAAGACTAATCAGCCACAATATCAGAGCATAATCTGTGTATTTTAAGGAGGCCTGGTGAATTCAAAGACTGTCAATTTACACATATAAAGAATACAATCGGCAAAGGCGCTTTCATCTGATTAAGTCCCCGGCATTAATTTATTGGAAGTGCTTGTAATTGGAATTTCTTCATCTTTTTCTCGAGTCTTTGTTTCCGCGCGCCTTATCGGATAGCGGTGATATATGGCAGTTTGTGTTTTCTCTCGGCGGATTTAGCCAGATTTATGGCGAAATGTGTAAAGTTAATCGAATGTTAGTAAAAACGCGCACAGAATAACGTTTCCAGTGAAACGGCCATCAGGGCTACCATATGTTATAACTTTAACTGGGACTTTTTTAAAAATTTAATGTATATTTATTTTTTGCGTTTGTGTAAGGTTGGAATCTCCCGTCATTTTTTTATGTTAACACATACAGGAGAATACCAACAGATGGTGATAGTGACGCCGAAGTCTCATCTGTGGATTCTATGTGTTCTCTGTGTTCGCTCGCCTGACATGCACATCAAATAGTGTTAGTTTTAATTATATAAAACAACACGGCGTTTGCATTCGCCATTTTATTTGTTACGACAGTTGCTCCATTTTATGTTGGTTCAACTGTCATCTTTAATTTGTTTTTTTGCCTTGATTATCTTGGCGGCGTTGCATGTCGCAGTGTACCGGCAGTCGTCGGTTAGTCCTCGTCCGGCCCGGCGTCATGTAAGGTCGTACGAGGAAATCAAGTCTTCATCAAAAACAAACACTCAAAAACAAGTTCTCTGTGTTGTTAATCTGCTCCTGCATCCTTCCTCCACGCAGCCACGTGATAAATCAATGATTTGTCATCTTTTTAAATACGGGGGATGTCAAGTTAACTTCTTTGTGTAAGAAATTTACCATTTTATTAAACATGAGATTTCTGTGCAATATTTGCGGTCTGAGAGAGGTACAAAGAATCTTATGGACGTTAGGTTAGGTTAGGTATGATTTTAATGGGCTCTCGTTACTTATAATTTCGATCTACATATATCATAAAAAAGCTCATTTATTTAGACTGCAATCCCTCAGCTTCTACATGCACACAACACTTAAGTATATTTTCCAAATATATCCAGTAAGAGTTACTGTTTGGTGCGGATTATGGCCTGGTGGCATCATTGGACCGTACTTCTTCAAAGATGATGCGAATCGCAACGTAACTGTGAATGGTGAGCGCTACCGTGAGATGATATCCAACTTTTTTTTACCCAAAATGGAAGAGCTTGACTTGCATGACATGTGGTTTCAACAAGACGGTGCCACATGCCACACAGCACGCGAAACAATAAACCAATTGAGTGGCAAGTTCGGTGAACACTTTATTTCACGTTTGGGACCGGTCAATTGGCCGCCTAGATCGTGCGATTTAACGCCTTTAGATTATTTTTTGTAGGACTATGTTAAGGCTCATATCTATACTGACAAGCCCGCTTCTATTGACGCATTGGAAGGCAGCATTGAAGCATTTATTCGTGAGATACCGGCTGAAATGTTGGAAAGTGTATGCCAAAATTGGACTAAGCGGATGGACCATTTGAGGCGCAGCCGCGGTCAACATTTTAATGAAATAATTTTCAAACATTAAATTATATGGACTGTACTATCGATTCAAATAAAGATTTTATGCATTTTCTTTAATTTTGTGTGTCTTTTTTTGGAAAAATTTCCTATAGCTATTAAAAAATCACTCTTTACAAAGTTTTTACGATTTCGTTAAACGTTAGAGTCTACTGGAAGGGTTAAACCTTCTATTGGTATTCTCCTGCGTGTGTTTCTATAAAACAACGACTTCGTAAAATGAAATCTGGCAACGCTGGTGGATACTCTTGCGAAGAGAACAAAGAAGAAAAGCGATAAGTGCTAAAAAATGACGACAGGAGTAATCTCAAATAAAACAATACTTAATTTTGCTTCGTGACATGTCTAAAGGGTGGATATCATTTCTCTTAAATGCACCACTGATATATTTAGAGGTACCACGAAGAAAAAAAAATCAGCATCGCTATAGTCGTATTACTTGTATTTAGACTGTCGGAAAGTAATAATATAAAAAGCTTGTGAATAAATGTTAATTGACTGAGTAATAAAAAATAATATAATATACATACTCTGAATATATACTATAGTGACATCTATCGTTATAAGATGGTAACAATGGTATGAATACAGCATCTTTCGCGTTCAAGCAGTGAAATAGTCGAGTGGAATGCGCGGTGTAAAAGAATGAGCAAATGTTGCAAGGCTCGTGGCTCGAATCCCGCGTCTGCCGATATTTTTTCTAAATGAATTGATGCGTATAAAATTTGATGTATATTTGTATGTGTATATTTAATTACTGGTATTGCTTGTTATCTATTTATCAATTTGGAGAATTACTGCAAATAATAGATATACTTTATCGCAGTGCTCCGCAACCGGTGTGCCGCGGCACACTGGTGTGCCGTAAGCCGATACAGGTGTGCCGCGATCAAATAAGGCAATATTATAAATAAATAATTTTACAAAGGTCCTCAAGCTCCCAGCCCATATCGCCTATTTATGTAGACATACAACGACGTACTTGCTTTATTAAGTTCTAAATGAAATTTAAAAAAAGTGAAATTGATCAAATTAATAGCTATTTTTGGCTTTTGGTGTGCCGCGGTATTCAAGGTAAGAACTTTGGTGTGCCGTAGAATCCAAAGAAGAACTTTGGTGTGCCGTAGATGAGAAAAGGTTGCGGAGCTCTGCTTTATCGATCACTTTACTAGATTGATGTAGTACTATTTTTGCAAATATAGTGATAATATAGGCAGCTTATTTTTTGACAATATTTAATTCAAATAATGGGCACTAATTATTTAGCAAAATGTCGGTAATAAATAACTAAAAAGATAAGTGAAAAATAATCATTTGGAAGCAGAAAAATATCAATTGGCTGTAGAAAATTAATAAATTGACAAGAAATAATTAAGGAATGGTAATTAATAAAAGGTTTTGTTAGGTTTCCATTTATGGGTTAATTATTCATTCATTTTAATTTATTATTTTACCAATATTGAATATATTACAACCTTTTTTAATTTTATAACTGACCACATTCATACTGACACAGTGGATACTGCCAGTTTATTTAGTTTACTGCCGATTAATTTTATTTACTTCCAATTGATTAAACTTACAAACAAAGAAAATACAAGCCGACGATATTAATTAAATCACGTACTTATATGTACATATTAACCTTTTCGCATCGATTGTCGGCGTATGCCGTCATAATATTCCCTTATCGTTGACATTAGTTGACGTGATATATCGTTTTGCTACTTTCTTAGAATAGTTTTTTACGCATCATATGATAGCTAAAGGATACAAGAACCAATGTGACGTATGAAAATAGACCAGATAAGTACTTTTATGCTCCAAATACTAGTTTTAAGCAAAAAAAAATGGTTTAAAAAATTCACGCCGTATTGACAGTGTAATTTGTATTCCACCGAGCAAGGATTAAACAGTTGCAACAATTAGTAAACAAAACACTTAATTTTAATACAAACTGGATTTGTTCTAGTATCATCTACTCAAAATTTACATGAAAATGGTTTTTAAAAAATTACTGATTCATATTACTCGTATAAAATAAATATCTTACTTACATTAGCGGGGATTTCATGTATGTCACCGATCTGAGGGCACTCCAAGGTTTGCACCAGATGCTGGGAGATCCGTGAACGAATGTACGATTACTGTGATAACTCATTACGATTGTATTTCAAGTACACGTTAATCAATAAGAATAGTACACTGGATAACGAAATATGCGTCAAACAAGTCATTAACTTTTTAAAGCACTTTAAACGTCAACGAATCAGTTATTAGAACTGTTTATTCTTTGCTGTACTGAAAGTATTGTTGTATATAAGTAATGATTTATTATTCCAACCAAAGACAATTAATGTATTTGGCTGATAGATTATAAATAGTATTGACGAATTTTGTAAAATGAGTTTCAGTATCGAAAAGAATTATAAATGTTTTTTTTTTTTCTTTATTGAATCCACGTAATTATTTATTTTTACCATTCCCGCTTCATATTTGGAGCATATAGACACCGCAAATTGCCGTTTATACAGTTTTGTATGCTCAGATTGTGTATACCTTGTCTCAGAACGCATGTGTACCCGGAGGTCCGCATCGGAACATAAATGGTTTCCGAAAGCTTCCAGGGCAAGAGCCCGCGAACTGTGGCTGTAGTATCAGAGAAATATTTGCGTGTTAAGGAATTCAATTTTTTTAAGGTGATCGGAAGATTATCCCGGCGCTCCTGAGGTCTGGACAGTGTATTTGTAACTTTTATACTATATCTACAATATAAATAATTCATGACCGCTCTCTCAACTGGAGTATATAGACATCACGAGTCACTCCTTTAAAGCTCTGACAGCCAATCCCAGGTCTTCGGCTCATCCCATGTCAGCTTTGGCCCTCATAGCTCCACTAAATACATTATATTTATATATAGTTCCCGAGAGCCCGGGGGCTTGAAGAAGATGGAGCTGCAGTTAATGCATTGAGATCAGCATGATATAGCTCTTGCTGACTGGTACCGAAAGCCTCGATGCACAATCTATCGTCTTTTATTTCTGTTCGCGTGTCGTACATGTATGTGTCGTCATTTTGTAATGCCGTTGCATCGCCGCGTGGCGCTGGGTGTCACCGACCACGGCGCCCGGTGCGCAGTCAGTTGTGTGCCATATTGTGGTTGGCCCGGTCTAAATACTGTGACCAGGTCCGGTCCAGAAGTTTGTAAAGTTTATCGTGAATATCGTACATATGTGCCTCTGAAAAAGTCTGTGTGTTGTTAATCTGCTCGTCATCCTGCCACCACGTAATTCAATTACTAACTTAGAGAGGAGGATGTCAGCATTTACTTTAACCATTCACTGTGTGATAAAAAAATCTTCAATGCAATGAAGAGGTCAATTTTTAAATTGATTATAAAACGAAATATGATAATCATAAATCAATCGTTACGTGTATAATACGTAAAAAGTAATGAAGAAACTTCCATACCATCATTTAGAATCAATTATGAATACTGCTACACAGTCAAACATTTTTTTATATATATTTTCAATACATAATATTATATTTTTTAGCAAATAAAATTTATTTTATTGGCTTTTTACTACCTAAGTTATAGTATTATTTATTTCATTGTACTTTAGATACTATATATTTGATTTATCGTTAATATGTCAATGCTATTTGACGACCTTCCAACATCGAAAGATAATCCTATTAGGATTAAGGTCGCAAAAAGATCAGCGACAGAGTACTTCGTAATGTTCTAGAAATGTAATATATCGAAATAAAAAAGTTCATTTACGTATTCTTATTACATAAATACATAATTTTATATATTATTACTTTTATATTATATTTGTATGATAAAAATATTAAGAAAATCGTAATTACTCCCACTATAAATTTATAATTATTATTACGTTTTCTTATTTCCATATATATGGAAAATATGGTAGCTACAAATTACCACTACTTACTTCTATCAGCTGCCACTATCCATTTCTTATTCTAGGACACATCTGCACCTGAAAGTCTACTTGGGAACAAATATGGTTTTCGACAACCTTCAGAGTAGAAGTCCGAGCACTTGAAGAAAGGGTAGCTGTAGTATCGGAGGCAAATTATTGGGTGATTTTTTAATTGTTTTTTTTTTTAAGAAAATCGGCTGATTGGGCCGACGTTCCCGAGGTTATGTACATTTATTTATTATTTTTCATGTTTTTTTTTATAATGTATTAGCGTGTACCCGGCATGCGTTGCAATGCCACTCAAAAAAAGAAACCGCGAGTTTATGCCTTGTCTGGAGCCTCTCGCCTATTGATAGGATAAGTCAGATTTAGGTGAAGCTAAGCCCAATCAGAAGCGATAAGCTTGGGTTATGTTTTTCTTACCTAAATTCATCAGTGTGTAAATCAGTTTTCAGCGTACTTGATTTGTTTCCAATCTTCCTTCCCGTTGCTCATCAATCATCCCGAAGCATAAAGTAAAATTAGTTGATATAATATTTTCCGAAGTTGACCAGCAATTACAATTTCAAAATTAACTCTTTTGAAACTAAAATGTCAATACAATTTACAATTTCATAATAATTATTTTTAAATTCTTTCTATCATGCGACATTAACAAAAGACAAACTATCTGTAAAAATTCATGCATACAAATACTTAATTCGAAAATAGAATTTTGTTTCAGAATATTCAGTGCCTTACGTAAGTACCTACTTAAAATAACAATAGCTCTTGATTTCATTATTAAAGAGAGAGGATAAGAACCTACTTTAAAAAACATATAAATATATATTTATTTAAAAATCCGATCAAATGTTATTATTATCACTCATGATTTCTTTTAAATAAAAATTAATTTAACAATAAAAAACACTTATTATGGATGATAAATAACCATTAAATAACAATAAAAATCAAACAATGAAATTCAAATGAAATATTTTAACAAATTAAATAAAGAAAAATATATTTCAAGTAAACTACTACTATTAAAAAAAAAGAACAGCGACAACAAATATTAATAAAATTCGAAAATTTGAAATTTTCCAAAATGGCCGTACTGTATTACTCTTGTTTTACTCTGTATACATCTCGCATGAAAACACTATTTTTATAAATATTCAATTTTTTTTTGTAATTTTTTTTTTGAATACCTTATTATCTTCACAGTCTTAAAAGCAATATTTGCTGAAAGTTTCATGTCGATCGGATGAACGGTCTAGGAATGTATACAAGACACGCATACGCACGTACAGACATTCATTTTTATATGCAAAGATAAATATAATTAAACGACAAATTGTTACATTATATACATCACATACACGTAGCTGAAAATGACAAGAGAGTGACACTATTGCTTAGTTTGCCATGAAATCGATACATGAAATATACCAAGGATTAGACTGACATGCGATAATTAGTCAATAGAACACAAGAGAAATTAGACACCTAAATTAGATCGCTTAAATGACAGCTGGTACAATTAGTTAATAAATTAAGATAATATCTGATAAAGACATGAATTCCAATCGAAATCAATGTGGCTTAAAAGTAATATGACTTAAGTACAACTAGTTGTCATTTTTTAAATTATTTTTTTATGTAAACACATACAGGAGAATACAAACAGATTGTGATAGTAATTCTGGAGTCTCATCTGTTGAATTCTATGACGCTTACCATGCTGTATATGGCAGCGCTGCATGTTGAGTGTTGATCCGCTAACGTCATAGACTATAGCCCGAGATTCACGAATCATCCTTAATAATTACAGGAATTTACTATGAATGGGTGGTCTCCACGGGACGACCTCTGTCTACTACCGATTTTGATTAATAGGCTATGACTAGCATTAGTTGACCATAGGGTTGATAGAGGGTAATTAAGTGTTGTGTAGAAGTGGGGATAAATAGGTGGGATCTATAGAAATAAATGACTAACAAAGACTTTCACTAGTCATAAGGTAGGGAGTTAATAAGTTGAGGTAGTGGGTGTGATCTGTATGTGTGCATCGATGTTGCATCAAATATAATTGCAAAGTGATTTTGGTTGATATTGTGGCTTTTGGGTTTGGCCGTGTGTGGCGAATTACTTCTTTCCAATATTTCGACCACCATTGCATTTGATTCTCAAAACTGCATGGCTTCCACCTCGAGCGCATACTCAAAATTCTGTACTGAAAAGCAAGGACGACCACAGTCCGACATGACGTTCGTGGAGGTACTATTCTTAGAACATACCCACCGTACACGATTCTGCGACATACCGCTCGTGGAGGTACGTTAGGCTGACGGCTAAACAACCTCCTGACACTAACTCACAACTAAGTCATTAACCCTGAAGAGCACCCCTGCAATGGCGGTCAAAATATTGGAAATAAGTAATTCGCCACACACGGCTAAACCCAAAAGCCACAATATCAAATCTGGCCGTGAAAACCTAAGAAGTTATTTGATTTTAAGCTACATTTTGATTTGGTTTTTGACTATAAGGTTATGCTATGTTGAGTAATAATTTATTTGTGTTACGTGCCCTCCCTAGGCGTAAGAGGCATTGCCAATAAAGCTGCTAATAGACCAGCGCTGATCACTTGCTCAGCTGGAAGCTAATGGCTAATGGGCTCATTATGCCATTAGGCTGCAGTGCTGGCTCGTGGAAAAAACAATAAAAACTATTTTTAATAAGCAGAGAGTTTTAACAGACTTCAGTTTTTAATTTTTTTAATGTAAGCACGTACAAGAGATTATTACCAAGCCACGAGTATATTCACATTCAACGTTTGTCGTTTTTTTGTTTTCTATTATATGTTATTTTGTCTGTGTCTGTCTTTATTCCGTATTATATTGTCTGTTATTTTGTCGTTCTTATATTTACTTATTTATGTCTGTCTTCATTCCGTATTATGTTTACTGTTATTTCGTCTGCTGTCTTATCATTATGAGTAACCTCTGTATGTATTACTTTGAAATTGATTCCATTAATTAATAAATAAATATAAATATGATGAAGTTATCTAATCTGCAGAATCTATTGATCCGCCGACGCCTTTAGACTATTGCAAATCATTCACACAATTCCTTATATAAAAGCGTTTTGCTATTGTATTATAGCTAATTTCAATTAAATAATTATTTCGTAGAATTTCACGGACATGTTTGGAATTGTGGCTTATGCGTTGAGCCGTGTGTGGCAAATTTTTGCTTCTTTTCGATATTTCGATCTTCAGGGTTGATGATTCGTCATCACAAACTATTAGCCCTGAAGATGAACCAAGCAGTGGCGATCCTAATAACCAAATGAAGAAAAAATACCATACTACATCTTAATTTATTATGAAATATAAAAGCCGAACTTAATTTTTTTCCTTCGTTGTTATTTTTAATCGCATAAATCTCATCTGCCTTTTCCTCAAGTAGCCTCGCTAGCGCCATCCTGTTAGTCTGTTGGGAACTATATAAATCATGTAGGATTTACAAGAAGCTGTTTTCATCCATTCAGTCTATAGTTTGGTTTGAGACCCGAGTGGTACTTAATAAATAAATATACTGTAGGTAAGTAATAACATAAAACGCTTGTGAATAAATGCTGAGTGAATCATAAAAATAATAATATACATACTCTGAATATATACTACAGAGACATCTATCGTTATGTGATGTTAACAATAGTATAAATACACCATGGTTCGTATATCTGTCCAGGCAGAGAATGGTCGTGTGGACAACGCGGTGTATAGGACGGAGCAAAGATGCGACGCTCGAGGTTAGAATCCCGCGTCTGCCGATATTTTTTCTGAATGAATTGATGCGTACAAAATTTGATGTACAATTGTATCTGTGTATTTAATTACTTATATAAATAATGTAGTTTGTAGAGCTGCGAGAGGCAGAGGAGACATTGGATAAGGCTAGGAGCATGGCATTTGATATAATTTGTGACGACCATATGCTGCAGTTAAAAAGCGGATGCGATGATAGGTAAATTACTGAAAAATGCTATTAATTGTTCATGTTCCGCCACAGCAGTTAGTCGATGGTGAGCTTTAGTGAAAATAAATAATTTAAGCCTGCACTGAATTTCACAAATAGATCACTAAAATATAAAGCATTTGTGGAGTATCCACGTACATGGAAACGGTATGAATGGCATTGCGACTGGCGCTGTCTATATTGAGCTCTTCTCCAGTAATGGATAGAAGCGATCGAATAGTTGAATACACAAAAATGTGTTGGAAAATTCACTTTAAATAAAAATCCAAAAAACATAGACGTTCAGACAACAATTTGCTTAATTATGTTGTTAAAAAAACGTCAAATCGTTTTTTACTATGATGACGAGAGCCTTCTTTTTGTACGTATTCAATGATGAGGATTACTTAAATTATGTGACATTTATTTACGCTCTTATTGTTTCTTTGTTTTTTTTTGTTGTATTTTTGTTGTTTGTATTGATATCCTCCTCTCTAAGATAGTTATTGAATTGCGTGGTGGCAGGATGAGGAGCATAGATTAACAACACAAAGACTTTTTATGAAGCACATTGACATCTACACTTCGATAACTTTACAAACATCTCGCCTGGACCTAGTCAACAATACGTCACAATACGACCCACCGCCGTCGGCACACAACTGACTAGGCACCATGCGCCGTGGTCGGTGACACCCAGCGCCGCAAGTGGCGATCTATAAAACTAGCCGAAAACCGAAAAGAAAAACCTTAAGTTTGTCAATATTTTAATTAAATATATGTGTATATGAAAAAGTCTTTGTATTGCTCATCCGCTCCTCATACCTCCACCACGCGTTCTGACAATCCCGGCGACGTAAAGGAGATGTTAATATTTATTATATTGATGTGTACGGTGTAGAATTTCGCTGCGGCTTTCTAACATAGCGTGACTGAAGTAAAGCGTTAATAATTAATATATACGTTATTATATTAGATGAATGAGTGGGTGTCTCGCGCGTGGGAAAGTCTTGCGGGAAGATAGGGTCCATATATCACTATGTATACAATGTACTATATCACGACCTCGTGTGTCGCCCTCCATGATATCCCATATATGTGTAGGGTATGGGATAGCTCCCGGTGTCGCCCGGTCAGCTTAATGCGAGTCGGTAGAGATAAAATGGAGAATTAATCTAGTGAAAGAAAAGGCCGACGTCACAGTAAGTTGGTGCGATGAGTTTATACAGGCGAACAGCTTCAATTGCCGCAGAATTTCATCTAAATTATAATTATTAATAATATTATCATTAAATATGTTGAACCCAGCCACGCCTTGATATGTTTTTTTATTATCTGTATATAATCGTGTCCAAAACAACAGGGTCAGATCCTGTCAGATTTACATGTTTTTTTTTATGTTAGCGCATGCAGGAGAGCACACTCGGTCAAGAAGACCAGTGCACTCTATGACGCTCAGCCAGGGAGGCTGGACGCTGCATGCGGGAAACGTGTAATGTGTTCGTGTTTGTGTGTGGGTTGGGGAGATTGCAAGTGTATATTTATCTGTTTCTTGAAGAGATCCAGATTGCAGGAAGGAGGAAACACAGACGCTGGAAGAGCATTCCATAGCTTACCGGCGGCATTAAGGAAGGAGCTTTGGAAACTGCCAGTTCTTGGTCGACATATATTAACCGTGTATGGATGTTCGGCAAGTGTAAGACGAATGCTTCGGTTGTGGGTGGGTGCAGGAGGAATTAGTTCTAATTAATTTTTAAGTCTCATCTGTGGAATTCTATGACGCTTAACATGGTGCATATGACTATGCGCTGCATGTGGAGTGTCGATCCGCCAACGTCATAGAATACAGCCTGAGATTCACGCATCGTCCTATTATTATTACAGGAATTTACTATGAATGGGTGGTCTTCACGGGACGACTTTTGTTTACCTCCGGTTTTAATTGATAGGATATGACTGGCATTTTACTGGTGAGGGATCAAATTCATAGTAACCGGGGTATTTTAGAGCTCAGAAATCAATTAATAATAGTTTTTTTTTTAATCTCTGTCGGGGATCGAACTTACGACCGTTGACTTGCAAAGCAAACGCTTTGAACATTGAGCTATACTCGCGGCATACAAGTATTTACGTTTAAAAAATGAAGGAGTAAATTCTAGATTAATAGTCGTAAATTAAAAAAAACATAATACGTTATTCATTTTGAATCTTCGTAAGTGTGTCGTTTCATGTGATATTCCAAGCGAAGGCAGGTGAAAATACCAGAACATTAAGTAATATAATACAGGTACTGAGCTCTAATAGGACGATCAGGTAGTAACACGTTTTTATAAGAAAAGAGTCATATTTCAATTAAAAATGAAACAACAGAATTGATATGATGTTACATTTAAAATACTCTGCCTGTGCTTAAAGTAATTGAGTTAAAAATAAAATTATTTTACATCAACACCTTCCTTTCTAATTTAACGTAAAATTCAGGTCAGGTTTATCCTGAAACAAGCTATAATACAGCCAATAAATAAATATAGGTATTTATGATTATTAACAGCAATTATTAAAATGGCCCGAAGCTCGCTAAACAGAAGACTCCACGAAATTACTTTAATAAATACATTCATGGAGCTCATGTCGAAACTGGGCTTCTCTCAAGTGGAATATATCAATATTCGTGGCGATATGGTTGAACAGTCTGATCACTCTTCCAACAGGCATAGTATCTGGCAGGTTAGTATTACATCTAGAAAGAACAAAAAATCTCTGCCTCTTATCCTTAAATAATTGTCACGGACAAACAAACCGATTTCCAACAAAATATCAGGATTTCTAAACACACCGCGCACTAGACGAAAGAAATGCGTACTCAAGCTCATATCTCTTCTAGTTCTCAACTCATTGTATCCCAACATACATATAAGGTTAGATGGGTTCAGCCACGGATAATATCCATACATCCTCATGTAAAGAAACCTCAAAAATTTATTCTGAACTCTCTCCAACATGAGTTCATATTTATACTCCTGCACGTGAATAGTGTCACGTGTCGTGGTTAGCCCACCTGTGCTGGACACCTATGAAGGCAATTACGCACATGAGGTACGTTAACCGCCTCCTTATTTACAAGGCAGCGGATCGTGTGTGGAATCTTCATTATCGAGATGCATAATATTATGATACTATCCGATAACAATATCTACTACGGATTGCTGTTACCCTAATATCTGAAACACCACGTGATCATAATACATCGTGCATTATGATATTAAAAGGTAAATAGTACCATTTAAGAAGTTGTTCCTCATCCATTCTTGGATTGGAGCCCCAAAATACCTTCTAAACTTAATTGACTCAGTTCAAAGAATAGCAATTCGTTTGATAAACAATGACACTCTTACGTCTAACCTCCAATCAATGGAACACAGGCGTAAGATTGGTTCTCTTAGTCTTTTCTACCCTTTATTACCTCGGTCGCTGCTCTTCGGATCTTAAAGAACTAATTCCTCCTGCACAAACTCACAGCCGACAAACTCGTCTTGCACTTGCCGAACATCCATACACGGTTAATATATGTCGACCAAGAACTGGCAGTTTCCAAAGTTCCTTCGTCAATGCCACCGGTAAGCTATGGAATGCTCTTCCAGCGTCTGTGTTTGCTCCTTCCTTCAATCTGGATCTCTTCAAGAAACAGATAAATATACACTTGCAATCTCCCCAACCCACACACAAATACGAACACAACACACGTTTCCCGCATGCAGCGTCCAGCCTCCCTGGCTGAGCGTCATAGAGTGCACTGGTCTTGACCGGGTGTGCTCTCCTGCATGCGTTTACATAGAAAAATAATAAAATATTACAGAAATTCACCGTGAATGGGCGGTGCTCACGGGACGTGTCTTTCGTCATTTTTAATCACTAGTCTTTGTTTGACATTTAACTGGTGAGAGATCAAATACACATCAACCTGGGGTAGTTATAGAGACGACCTAACTGTCAAGTCGGTAGTTGGAAGCAATTGGTAAAATGGGCCAACGCTGTGTATAAAATAGAAAAAAAGTGCAAAGCTTGCAGTTTGTATCCCAGCGTCTGCGGTTTTTTTCTCCGATATTGACGAGAGAAATATCATTGACTATGATATTTGCTGTAAATTTGTAAGTGTATATCAATTAGAATTTATAGAGCGTGGAACATTTTTTTTATTCTTCGTCGCAGATCGAACTCACGATGCTTCACCACTAAGTCGTACTCTCTGGCATAACGGAACCATGTTACTTTCGCTCTCTGTATACTAGAATGATGCGCACTATGGAAGTATGTATATCGGTTATCTCAGTGTAAAAATAATAAAAAATAGCGTACGATCGAGACAGTAAGTTACATAAGTTGGCAAAACGATTCACTTACAATGTTACGACAGACTAGAGGCCTTTGAGATGTGGTCATACAGAAGAATTTTGGGAATTTCCTGGAGAGACCACGTCACGAACAATGAGATTCTCAGCATAATCAAGAAGGATAGGTACCTAGTAAGAACCATCTCAAAGAGGCGAGCCCGAAGGATCGGTCACATAATGCGCCACGATGGTCTTCTTCACGACATTGGGGAAGGGATGGTTGAGGGTAGACTAACTGTAAAGGGTGCCCTAGATGGGAGTATTTTCAGCAAGTGTTCGAAGACATGAGTTGTAGCTCTTATGCTAAGCTGTAGAGGACTGCAGAGGATCGAGAGGAGTGGAGATCGAGATGCAAAATTTTGTTGCTGCAAACCAATCCACCGGATTGATACTACAAAGAAAAATAAGTTACGACTACGTCTTCGTGCAAAAACTACACTATTAAAAAACAAAAACTATTCGTCATCCTTGGATGTGAAGTGCTGTCAAAAACACGAGTATTGCATCCATTAGTGTATTTTTCTCGTTCATATTGAGATTTTCCGAAACAGGAACGAATCCCAGCGAGTGAAAGCATTGAGTTTTGAATTATGTAGGGGAAAGCGACCCACATTAGAAAGTGACATCAAAGCGGATTTGCATACAAAAGAAATAACAAAGCCGCTCTATGTTCCTAATACACCGGTCCTACAAAGAGCTGGGAACCCGAGTTGCCCTCCTAGGAATGCAGGGCGGCATTGTACTTACTGTAAGTACGTCTCAGGTTATAATATAATACACGAGGCTGAAGAAAAATGGGTTTGCAATTTCACTTATCGTTCAAAAAAAAATGTTACACTTCGACTAAATATTCGCTTGACATGAAGAATCACTTAAAATATTATATGAATAAGCGTATTAGTCATCATTATCAGTCTGTGTCCGTCCGCGGTGAACGTAAGCCACTCGAATGATTCACCATTCTTCTCGATCTTCCACCCGTCACATCCAAGTTACTTCCGCTATAATTCAGATACTCGCTTGGTGAAAACCCTCCCTGTCCCGTCCTGTTTTTGGAGACTCAAACGGGGACCCGTTACAGGACGCACGCAAAAAGCTACTTGTTAGAGAGTGGCTGAAGGCCTTCCCGTGATTCTAGGTGCATCAGTTAGATGTCAAATAGACCTCAGTCTAAGGCTGCGAAGTTTGGATACTACAGCGAGTCTCGAATTGCCTTCTTTGGTAACACGTTGCTAACCACGAAATACGTGGGAATGGATAAGAAAATGGTGAGGTTGGGAAATGGATTCTGCATAATTCTGATAGTTAGTCCATCTTGTAACGAGTCGACCAACGCTCCGTTTCCTATTCTTGGGCGCACTTCAAAACTTTTCTTCCCATCTCTTCTGCAGATATGTCCTGACCTTTGCTACTTGAGTGCGCCTATTCTTTCAGCAGCCCCCAGTACTTAAGTTTTTCTACGATTATCGTCGTTTAGGATTATATCTTTTAGAGACACACCGAGCATGGATCTTTCCGTGGCACATCAGGTGATCTTTATTTTATAGGTAACGTTTTTGCGCCATAAGTCTATACATGCCGGCAGGTATAGCTCAATGGTCAAAGCGTTTGATTTGCAAGCCAAAGGTTGTGGGTTCTATCCCCGACGGAGATTAAATAAAATAATATTTTGAATCGATTTCTGAGCTCTAAAATACTTCGGGCAAGAGATGATCGAGTGGACTAGGCTCCAAGGCTCGCGGTTCGCATCCCGCTTCTGCCGATATTTTTTCTGAATGAATTGATGCGTATAAAGAATTTGATGTAACAGTATGTGTATGCTTAATTACTCATAATAATGTAGTTTCACCAAGTATTGTCAGTTGATACCTTTAACGTTAGTGTAAAATAAAATATTTTGTCATGCGTGAAAACAAAAAGCTTTTCATCGGAGTGTAAGCTTGTACTAACCATATGATGAAAATTTCCCGATCCATTCCTAACTCTCTTGCCGGCGGGTTTAGTTCAATGGTCAAAGCGTTCGCTTTGCAAGCCAAAGGTTGTGGGTTCGATCCCCAAATGAGATTTAAAAAAAAGGATTTTTAATCGATTTATTAGTCTTAAAAACCCCCGGTTGGCTTGAATTTGATCCATCACCCGTAAAATTCCAGTCATAACCTAATAATTAAAAGTGGTAGTAGATGAAAGTCGTCCCGTGAAGACCACCCATTCTTGGTAAATTCCTGCAATAATAAAGGATGATGCGTGAATCTCGGGCTGTAGTCTATGACGTTGGCGGATCAACACTCCACATTTATTCATATTAAGTTACTCTGCGTTTTGGTTAGATTTAATAAAAAAAAATTTCGTCTTTACCGATCATCACAATTTCTTTTTTTTATATTGTAAGAACGCAGTCTCATCAAGCAAGCTCATGCTTAATGTATGGATTAAATATTTATTAGAATATTATTTTATTTTTTCAATATTCTAATCTTCATTTATAGATCATTGACTTTACAACAATATTATTAGTAATTAAATATTCACATACTATACATCAATGTTTCTCATCCATTCAATCTATAGTTCTGTTCGAGACCCGAGTGGTACTTACTAAAATAAATAGACTGTCATAATATACACACTCTGAATATATACTATGGAGACATCTATCGTCATACGATGATAACACTGGTATAAATACAAGTGATAACGCGTGTCGGCTCAGGCAGAGAAATAGCCGAGTGGGCTAAGCGGTATACCTGTATAAAGCGGGTCTATCATTTGGGCACCCCATGAGTTGAAATATAGCCTCATGTTGGAGAGGGCACAGAAGAAATTTTTGAGATCTCTCTACATGAGGGTTTATGGATACTACCCGTGGCTGTATCGAACTAACTTCATACAGGGTATGTTGGGGTATATTGAGTTGAAGGCAAGAAGGGATATGTGCTTAGGTATGCATTTCTTCCGGCTGTTGCGTGGCGTGTTCGAGAATCCTGAAATTTTGTTGAAGATCGGTTTGTGTGTCTCCGATAAATTTCTGAGAATAAGGAAGCACAGATTGTTCGCTCTCCCAAAGAGAAACACAAACCTGCCAGAGACTATGCCTCTTGGGAGAGGGATCAGACTGTTTAACCAAATCGCCTCGGATGTTGATATATTTCACGGAAGAGAGGCCCAATTCAGACAAGAACTCCAAGAGTTTCTTTGGAAAAATAATTGGTGAGCATCGGGACCTTCGAAAAAGAATTGAATGTATAATATGTGTATATTTAATTACATGTATAATGTATTTTCAGGAGCCATACTTGTTGGCTGCGTTTCCTTATGCAGGTCACCGTCAGTTATACATTCCTGTTATCGCGTAAATAAGGCTACAGCGCTGGTCGTAGCGAGGAGCCTGGGTTATTTAAGCGACAAGCTTGACAAGCTTGTGAGAGGAAACGATAACAATTTACATGCTAAATGACAAAACACCAGTGGCATCCACTTCATTAGTGTAGCCAAAGCATAATACAGCTACGTAGTATACGTTGTACCGAGCTTTTCAAATGATATTAGGGTTATACAGGAGAATACCGACATATGGTGATAGTAATTCTGAAGTCTCATCTGTGGATTTCTATGGCGCTTACCATAGTGTATATGGCTTAAACGCTGCATGTGGAGCGTTGACTACAGACCGAGATTCACGCATCATCCTTATTATTACAGCAATTTATTATGAATGGGTGGTTTCACGGGACGACTTTCGTCTACCGCCAATTTTAATTGATAGGCTATGACTGTCATTTTACGGGTGATGGATCAAATTCACACCATCGGGGGGTATTTTAGAGCTCATAAATCGATTAAAAATATATTTTTTTAAATCTCCGTCGGGGATCGAACCCACGACCTTTGGCTTGCAAAGCAAACGCTTTAATCACTGAGCTATGAACAATGTTTTACTGAGCATAATCAAGGAAGACAGGCACCAAGTAATAACCATCTCAGAGAGGCCATCCCGATGGATCGGTCACATCATGCGCCACCGATGGTCTTCTTCGTGACATTGTGAAAGAGATGGTTGAGGATAGAAACTGCAGAGGGCGCAGTAGACGGGAGTATTTGCAGCAAATGTTTGAGGACATGAGTTGTAGCTCTGATGCTGAGCTAAAGAGGATTGCAGAGGATCGAAAAGAGTGGAGATCGAGATGCAAGATTTTGTTGCTGCAAACCAATACACCGGATTGATACTACGAAGAAGAAGGGTGTTTATAGAGCATTAAATCGATTTAATATATTTTTTACTATCCGACGTGTTTTGGAGACCGATTTTCCTACGTTTAACAAAATAACGTTAAAAAACTTGACGTAAAAAAGCATACACGTACATCAGATTTTCGTAAGGAAGTTAAACGCGTAGATTACATAGTAGTCATACTTCTTGTATTTACAATTTATATTGTTAGTGTACAATTTTATGCTAGACCTTTTATAAGCGCATTTGTAAACTGTTTTAACTGTTTTTATAAGATAAGGATATTACAATCTTGTGTTGCAAAAGGCTTTATGAAAGCGGGGATCGTAAAAAAAAAAGATCGTTTTTTTGGTCTTATTTCTGGATAATATGATGGTTCTACGGAATAAAGGAGTACCTTTACTTTTAAGTTTATAAAAAAAAATGTACACAAAAAGATTTTCTACATAAGAATATGTTTTTTTCTCGTATTATATTATTTAAAAAACAAATTATGCAGTTTCAAAAAGTTTTCCATTTATGGGTGTCGTGTTTGTAAATGCGAATGTTTCTCCTAAATATACGCTAACATCCTCCTCTCTAAGTTTGTTATTGAATTGCGTGGTGGCAGGATGAGGAGCAGATTGACAACACAAAGACTTTTCTAAATCACATTGACATATATATTTCGATAACTTTACAATCATCTGGCCCGGGCCACAGAGCATTCAGGACGGGCCAACCACAATGCGACCTCGCCACCGTCGACACAACAACTGACTGACAGCGCCGCAAGTGGCGATCTCTATAACTAACGTCACTCCCGTGACCGGACTTGTCCAAAATGCCAATATTTATTTATTTATTTATATACAGAATCGAAATTCCAATTTTTTACAAATATTTAGAAACATAGAGTATACATAAATATACAGTAAATAATAAAAATAAAAATAACACAAAGAATAAAGATCACAGAGATCAAGTAGAACAATACCATCGACAAAAGAGGAAAAGGATGTAAGAAAAGGATCGAGGTGTGCTGGTAGGCCATTTAGGAGCGACATTGCCGTTGTAGCAAATTGAGTGAAATATGGCGACACATACATGTAAGACAAGCGAACATAAATAAGAGACGGAATATTGTTTATCGAAGTTTTTGGTACCAGTTAGCAAGGGTTATATCATGCTGATGTCAACGCTGCAATGATTTAGTACTTTTTAGATATATATTTTTTTTAAATATTCATTCTATAAGTTCCCCTTTCCGTCACGTAACTCAGGTCATCCTAACACTTACAGGAGAATACCGACAGATGGTGATAGTAATTCTGAAGTCTCATCTGTGGAATACTATGACGCTTACCATGGTGCATATGGCTGAGTGTTCATCCGCCAACGTTATAGACTACAGCCCGAGATTCACGCATCATCCTTATTATTACAGGAATTTACTATGAATGGGTGGTCTTCACGGGACGACTTCGGTCTACCTTTGATAAACGGCTTAATAATCTTATGCGTGACTAAGCCTTCGTCGGGATTCGATTCCTTGATTTCTCGTAATACACTTTACCGTCAGGCTATGCGCGTCGACACGTAGAACGTATACGGGTATATCGTTCCTCTAGGGCGCAGTATCGTAGTTTGCATATTCCTTGAGTGCTTCATATGATTGATAGTCGGATCGCGTCTTCCGAGACGTAACGAAGTAACCCCGAGATATATTCCTTACACGAGTCGGAAGTAAAAAGAGTGGAAGGAACTTGTTGAGAGGAAACATGTTTTGTAAAGAACTGCATCGAAGCCTAATTTATGACGTACAATGGGATTTGCGGGAAAAAAAAATCATTTTTAATTCAGCCTTATTTAGTGAACGATATATTGGCATAACTCAAATAAACGTATGACATCCCCCGTCTAATAAACTCCGCTTCGCCAGTATCGGCATTGGAATCGAAGGATGGATGAGGAGCAGGTCATAAAGCAAAGAACTCGTCGAGAAGCATATTGACATTTATTTTAAATTAAAGACTGACAAACTTCGATATTCACTATGAATTAGTGGTGTTTACGGTACAATTTTCGTTTACCGACAATTTTAATTAATAGACTATGATTGAGATTTTACGGGTGATGGATCAAATTGATTCCGACTGGGGATATTTATATATCTTAGAAATTGATTGATTTTTTAAAATATTTTTTTAACCACTTCTGTGGTCAACCTCTTGGAAAAAAGTGGGTCAAAAAAGCCACCCTTTTTGTTATTATATTTTTTTACCACTCGCGTCTTTCCGATGCGTTTCTCTAGATTGGTAGGGAAATGACCCGAGCTGGATTCGGGCAAATCACTATAAAAAGTTTCATGTACGATGTGCCCGAATCCAGTTCGAGCAAATAACTGTGTCAGCAAAATACCTACCCGAATTGTATTCGGGCAAATCACACAAGGGGTTAATCTCTGTCGGGGATCGAAGTTACGATTGGTTAGGTATTCAAACGCTTACAACATTAAGCTATACCCGCCGGTGTAGTATATATTCTAGATAAGAAAACGATCATCAACTGACAATACTTGATGAAACTGCATAATTATAATTTTACATTAATTTAAATTTAAAAAATAGAAAATTAAAAAAAAAATAGTTTTTATTCACAATTTATTTTAAGCAATTACATGTTTCGGCCTCACTGGAGACCATCTTCAATAATGAGTGAATGAAAAACTGGCAGAGGCTTATTTAGGTATGTATAAGTATTAGTTTCTACGTTAGGACACACATACCTGTATTTACAGATTGTATAGCTGTATGGTTTTACCCGCACACATAATTACAAATTATAAAAGGGTCATCATCATCAGCTTGTTGAACGTAGGCATACCGCGTGAATCTCCATTATTTTCGATCCTCTGTTCCCCGCATCCAGAATGAAACGGATATGGAAAGTTTTTTTATTTTAATAATAATTCTACATAAATTATTAATGACGAAAATACTGTATTTTTTACCGAGTGATTGAATTATTTATTATTCAAATCGAGCGCTCTGTCGGCGGATGATCGAATGGCGTCAGTAGAAGGAGCGATATTTCATCGGCCACTCGATAAATGATATTTTCTTTTTTTGTTTGTGGAGCTAAACGTTTTCACCAGAGAGAAACCGACGGACTGTTGGAAAGTTCTCTTGCTCATCACAAAGTTTAATGCGCCGGTGGAGAGCCAAGAAAGAGAAAAGAGGCATAAGTATGTTTGGAAAAAGAAGGGCGTGGATCTTGCAGGTGTTCAAAGGCAGGGTTCAAACACCATGCCTTTTATCGTAATTTTCAAATCCAAAATCAAATGTTTAAAAAAATACATTCAATATGATCTTTTTAAACTATATAATAGATGTATTTCGGAAAGATATGACCATTTTTTTTGCGTCACTTTGAGGTCAGTTTGTCAACGGTCGCCGTTGAGTTAGCACGTCGTGGTTGGTATCATTTTAAAGCTCTATTAGTACTCTTTCTATTCTAACGTTTTAAAAAAATGCCGCTGTAGAGAAATGCAGAAGCCTGAAATAAAAGCAACACATTTGCGCATTTTTGATAAGGGACTGAAATCCAAAGAAGCCACGCAGACTCTCTCTCATCTCATGAGGGTCTCACCCCCTGTAATAATTCTTCTGAGAAATGGATCCGTTTCGTGTATGTACAATAGAGATGCACAAATGGTTACTCGTTGATCCAAGGATGTTGGAGAATGTTACGATTAATAGCTGCAGTACAGTCAGTTATATCGGCTGCCATCATTCTTGTCCTATAACATCTCTGCTTTGCATACACATGCTCTGTAAGTACACGACGGCTATCCACGACGACAGAAATCAATAGGTGTAAAGAAAAGGATACCGTACGATTTTTATATATTTTTTTATCTCTTAATCTTATTCACCTCATGTTTATAATTAAATATGCATCTAGTAAACTCGTCTTCATCGTTTTTAAGAGGAGTCCCCGTGAATGGGTTGTGTTCCCGGGAAGCCTTTTTTCCACCACCAGTTTTCGATAGTAGCTTATGGTAGGATTTTTTACGCACGAGGCATTAGTCGTTGAGGGTTTTTTTTAGATATTATTGTATACTTTTTAAAGCTTAAACAAATTTCATTATTATTTTTGAAATTGATTTTTTATGTTTTTGAATTTTTTTCACGATTCCATTTCATATATATCATATCTGAGGCCACCCTGTGGCTGAACATGTGGAGAAGCGCAACTGAGTGGAATACTTGGATTACTCCGAAAGAGGACCTAGCCCCTGGACACGACCAGGAGTGGAATATATGGAGGTCCCTTAACACCGGACCTGAGTATGCAAGACGAGGACACAAATGAAAGCTTTACAGGAAGCCTTACTGGAAGTTTTACAGCGGACCGACTAAATGTGACTGCGGCGTGGAGCAGACCCTGTCGCACCTTCTGGAGTGTGCGCTGTGTCCGAGTAGCTGCACCCAGGAAGACCTGATGATGGCTGAGAGTAACGAGCCATCGACGTCGCCCACTTCTGGGCAGGCAAGATCTGACCCTCTTGTTTCCGACACGATTAGATATATATATATTAGAAAAAAACTAAAACCAGTGTTTTTAAAAGTCTGTTTTGGTACTAGCCCTGGTGGGGAGAGGTTACCACGTTTCAGGGCAAAAGCTCACTGAAGTCTGTTTTTTGTGCCACTTTACAACTTGAAAATGTAAATAATACTCCTCGTCTGTTCGACGTTCAAGTGTATCAGGTTCGCCAGAGAGAGATTCCCATTATTTTCAGCGTCCTTGTTTCGTAATACTTTGTGGCTGATATCCTTCCTTGACAAATTATATCAGCCGATAGAAGGACCAATTCGGTTATGCAAGTAAAATGTAAAGCAAATAAAATATAATTAATATCTAGATATATGAGCACTATTTCACTTGATAATGATGATGACTTATCAACTTACTATCATATTTATAGTAAAATTATTTCCTTATTAGTCATTTACTTACATATATCCTACATAATAAGCGTTATATGGTCTCCCTACTATCGAACTCATATCGACCGGATTGAATCAGTCCAACATCGCTTCTTGTCAAGAGTTGCACGACTGATCGGCCTTGAGAGAGGTAGCTACTCCTATGAAGATATAGAGAGGCGACTTAATGTATCTACATTGGAGAGACGTAGAACAGTGACTGACTTGCTGTTTATTTTTAAAATTATGAACTCCATAATCGATGACTCGACATTATTGCAGGAAATTACGTTCAATGTGCCCTCCCGGTTCACTAGAGGCAGTGACCTGCTACATGTAAGGACATCCAAAACCAACTACGGTTTCTATTCTCCTATGTTAAGAATGTGTAGACTGGTTAACTCCTCTAGTGACTTGGACTTTTTCGGGGTGGACCTTCCAGCATTTCGCAGATCCCTCTACTAATGTACTAGATCTGTTTTTTTACTCATGTTCATGTTTTGTCTAAATGTATTGTCTTAGCTATAATATTTGTTCTGTTTTACCATTTTATTTAGTGTATTTTCTATTTTAAAACCGTATGTATTGGCATAGGCCGTTAATAAAATAAAATAAGTAAAATAAATAAATAATTATCCCCATTCCTACACACCACCTAATTACTCTATAATAAAACGTTTTCTTTTTTTTTCGAAGAGACGACGGTCGATGGGGAAGTTAAATATTGGAATGGCGCCCAAGAACTGGCAAACGAAGCATTCGCCGACCTCTTACAAGATGGACTGACGATATAAGAAGAATAGCGGGAGTTACCTGGATGCGGAAGGCGGAGGATCGAAGAGGATGGAGACTCATGCGGGAGGCCTACGTTCAACAGTGGACGGACACAGGCTGATGATGATGATGATGAATACAGGCATTTTTTTATCAGTGAATATTCAATTATATATCAGTGCGTTTGTGCACATTTGAACTGAAGAAGCTTTCATAGATAGCAATACTGCAGTCTTCCATCAAGTGAAACAGTGCTCAATGTGATCCATATTAAAACAATGTATGAAATTCTTATAAATTTAATATAATTAAAATATTTGTGTGTTTCATGAAAAGTTCAAAAAAAAGATTCATAATTTGTAAAATTGATTTCTTTTTACGTAAATACATACAGGATAATACAGACAGATCGTGATAGTGATGCAGACATTTCAGATGTGGATTCTATGACTCTTACACAATATTACGAGGGTTATCCGTACAATATATTTCCCAGTGATTTTTCATGGTGTAATTTTTTTTTAATTCCACGAATGCGTACATTTTTGGAAAGTTCAGACTTTTACCTATTTTTCTACATAGTCGCCACTGAGGTCAATGCATTTTTGCATGCGGTATGCGAGCTTTTTAAGGCCCAAGTCAAAAAAATCTGCCGCCATTTGCGCACGTGTTGTACGCTCATACACTTGTCTCCATAGATTTCGCATACCTGGTAATAGATTTATACCGGCGCAATGTTTTTTTCTGACAAGAAAGGCTTGGCTGGCGAAACGAGGAGATCCATCACGTACGGCTGCCAAGCCAAGACTGAGCTTTGCAGGCAGCTCGCTAGGGAAGGGATTTCGAGCAGGGGAACCAAGGTACACTACAGAATCGCGAGATCCATCACAACAGCGTTTTTCAGGACTTTAGCAACATGGGAACCTTATTTTACGTATAACCCTCGTACATACTACTTAGCTTTGCATGTGGTGTGTTGATCATGGACAGAAGGCTGCAAAAGACGAAATATTATGTATGGGAGGAGAATCATAATAGATAATGAAACAAAAATATGTAATCGTTTTATTTACGTTTATTATTTTTATCTACCAAATACATTTTAACAACAATGACAAATTTTAATTGCGTTGTGTACTTAATACTTGCAATTACATAGATAAGTGTTTAACAAATTTCGATTTCACGTCTTAGTTCACTACATATAAAGTTAAGGAATTATCCCAGAGAGTCCCAGGTATTACCAGAGTACCAACTTCAAGTATCTTGCATACATATAATTTAATATGTAATAGTCACTTTCTAAGTTAATCATACAATTAATATCGTTATTAAATGCCAATTTTTTGTGAAACTGCACATTTATAATTGTAATTTAATTTTAATTAAATAAATTAATTTTTTAAATAAATATTTATTTATTTACCCCGCGTATCACTTTAGATATGGCCTCTATTTAGGAGACTGCAGATACGACTAACCTGTAGCCTTCCTCAATCCATCACTGTCAAGAGACAACTCTGTGATACATCTGTACTAAAAACAAGGTAAATAAATAAAAAACATTATTTATAATGGATCTCAAAATGAATGCTGAAAACATTGAAAAAAAAAAACTATAAATAATTTAAAAAAATGTTTATTTACACATAATAAATTTCTAAGGTTATGTTTTTATTTCAACGATTTAATTTTTTTAAGCAAATTATTTCATAATTTACTAAACATTTATTTATACAATACAAATTCAAATAAAGTATTATTTATCTTTAATTTAGTAAAATAAAAAATATTTTTTAACAATTAAAACCAATGAGTTGTTTTTCTAATAAATCTTAATTATAATTTTTAATGTGTATGAGATTTAATTTATAAGATAAAAAACATCCTTTAAATATAATTTAAACTTCTTATTTACTTACTTGTTTTATTTTATTTATTTATTAATTTTATTTACTTTATTAACAAAACAATAATTAAAACAATTAAAATTAATATTTAATAGTATCATTAAAACTATAAACATAAACATATATATATCTGATCAACCCTTACATAAAACAACGCGATGTGAACACATATAAAATATTATCTAAAAAAAAATTATCCTTAAAAGTATTCTTTAGGTTTATTCTTAAAATTATTACATTAAATATGAGTTACTTGGAAAATTATGCCTAAATATGTTTATATAATTCATCACAATAAGAAAAAGGTAAAACATATATAAAACTGTTCAAGTTTAGCCTCGTTGATAGTCCAGGCTGCCCATGTGGTAGCCCTTTGCAAGACCCTGAACACGTTCTGTGGCATTGCCCTATATTAGATTTAACTAGGGGAAGCCTGGACTGGTTGGATATGTCGACCTCTTCGCTACGGAGTTCAACTACCATGCCTTTTCTGTATACGCGGCGACCTTTGGCGAAGAAGTCAAAAAGTCAATATTTTAACGTCTGAACTACTAACTTTTACATCCACGGTTGGTGTTGCTCACCAAAACCCGTTACTTGTACAATGAGAAAGTACTCTAAAAACAATGCTAATATAAGTGCTCCCAAGGAGCGCAGGTACAAGGCGACCGGCTCGAGGGCCACATGATTGATCATAAAAAAAACATTGGTGTAATATTTGATTACACTATATATTTATCTATATTTAAGTAAATTTAAATACTTATAATTACTACTTATTTCGAGATTTAAATTCAAATTCATAAATTATTTTATGTAAGAAAGATATTAATATATCATTTCCCGAATTAATTAAATTGAAAATATTTCGACATCAGCGAGAAGTCTTTCTCAAGTGTCGAGTGAACCGTCATCATATAAGTATAATATTTAAAACTAAGACACTTTTTTTTTTAACTATTTACATCAAAGTAATGGTTGAGTAATATGTTGTGTTACTACTAAGCCGTATGGGTGAGATGGGTCCAAATATGGGTCCGCTGCGGGAAGCCTGCCAGTGCCGTGAGCACACCTGTGTGTTATAAAACTGTATATTTTCGGTCAAGGTTAAAGCTTGGGTCTATAGCGACATCTATCGTCTACCCAAGAAAAAAATGGTTGAAATTGGACACCATTTAGGGGTTAAAATCTTCGATAATCCACGAGGCGTTTCATTCAGGATCATGGCATCTAAATGTTTAAGATTTATATTGAAATATGCTACCATTTGCTCAGATTTTTTTTCAGTTTTTCGTGTTACCGAAATAATTTGAAGATTATAATATTATAAGTGACTGGTACACGAATCTACAGCGCATTTAATGTTTCTGGTCGCAAAAGTAGAATCATCATGCATCGGCTGTTGTTTATAAATATGTTGCAAAATACGATCAACTTTAAGACTAATTTGATTTCCACTTTAACCGCCAGTTGAAAAAATGAACACGAAACAGACTTGTAAGTTGATCACACACGTACTCCTTCTTTCCTTCCGTCCTCGATAGAATGGAGATGCCGTGGCTTATTCCAAACCATTGGGCTAGTCAATTCATGACTGGTCACGGCTATTTTAAGGCTAAACTCTTCAAGTTTAGCCTCATTGATAGTCCAGACTGGCAGCCCCTTGCTGAAGGCTCTTTAGCGTAATCCAACAGAAGCCTGAACCGGTTGGATATGTAGATCTCATCGCTATGGAGTCCAACTAGCATGTCTTTCTCTCGAGGAGCGCAGGTACAAGGCGACCGGAAAAAAAGACTTGCGAGTTTGAAATTAATATAAAGAAGATGTGACAACGTCTTATTTATAAATGTTTAAAAAGATACTTGGCTATAATAGGTTAACGTCGGCTTCTTAAGTACGTCATCTATATCGCTAGATGCGCTAACTTTGTCATACGATACTTCTCTCATTGGGTCACCTTTATGTAGTGACCATACACTTATTCCGATGAGGACACTGTTTAGGTGCTGTCTGACTCTGGCAAGAACTGTTGTTGAGCCACTGATGATAAGGCCATGTCGATGGGCTTGGTGTCGTCATACAGAGCTGGAGCCTCGCACAGGATGGCGAAGGTGCCGACGATGGAAGCGATGGTGAAGATCCACAGAAACAGACGATCCAGCACCATAGCTACGAAGCCCCAGTCCTGGTCCTCCTACTCAAAGAATACAATACAATATTAATAATTAAGAACAAAAACTTCTTAGGTTTTCACGACCAGATTTGATATTGTGGCTTTTGGGTTAAGCCGTGTGTGGCTAATTACTAATTTACAATATTTCGACCGCCATTGCAGGGGTCTTCTTCATTAGAATTCAGCACAAGTGCTTCGAATGAGATTTCAGCTGTTGGAGATCTGGCACCATGGAGCAGGTTCTAACACAAAGTTTATATTATTTTATTGAATATTAATGAGAATCTATTTAGAAGGTCTATGTCAAGCTGTGAACATACTTGTGTAAGACATAATTTGAAGACAATGATGAAACGACAGTAAAAGCTCAAAAACATATATTTCAATTCAATTCAATTTATTCATCTCTTTCAGAAACAGTACAAATATGCTTTAATACGAAATAATTAAGTACTAAGGAAAAATTATATAATAACGACAAGCAACAGTGTTCGAAATGCTACTTTGAACATAACTGTGTTGTATTAAACATCCAAAAGTCTTTAAAGTAATTGTTGTAATCAAACTCTTTATCTAAGAGTCAGATCAACTCAGGAGTCCACAGGGTTCTGTGCTGTCGCCCACTCTTTTCCTTCTGCATGTGAATGATTTGCTTCAATGCGCAAACATTCACTGTTATGCCGACGACAGCACTGTCCATGAGAGTATAATCTTCCAAAAACCTCCGAAACATTCGGAACTATCTGCTGCTAGAGAATCTCTGGTGGAGAAAATGAACATGTCTCTTGAAAGGGTTTCACGATGGGGCGACCTCAACCTCGTCAGTTTCAACATTTCAAAAACCCAATCATGTACTTTCTCCACCAAGAAGACTGCTATGGATCCTGTATCTTTCAACGGTTGTTCTCTTCCGAAAGCAAGGTCCATCAACATGCTTGGATTATCAATATCGAATAATGTCAAATATTATGAGTCAATTAAGTGTAAAGCCGGTCTCGCTTCCAAAAAACTAGGTGTATTATATAGATCACGTCGGTATTTCAACGATAAACAACTTCTTCTTCTATATAAAGGACAAATCTGACCTATCCTTGAATACGGCAGTCACCTTTGGATTGGAGCCCCAAAATACCTTCTAAACTTAATTGACCCAGTTCAAAGAAGAGCAATTCGTTTGATAAACAATGACACCCTTACGTCTAATCCACAATCAATGGAACACAGACGTAAGGTTGGTTCTCTTAGTCTTTTCTACCGTTATTACCACGGTCGCTGCTCTTCGGAACTTAAAGAACTAATTCCTCCTGCACCCACTCACAGCCGACAAACTCGTCTTACACTTGCCGAACATCCATACACGGTTAATATATGTCGACCAAGAACTGGCAGCTTCCAAAGTTCCTTCCTTAATGCCACCGGTAAGCTATGGAATGCTCTTCCAGCGTCTGTGTTTCCTCCTTCCTACAATCTGGATCTCTTCAAGGAACAGATAAATATACACTTGCAATCTCCCCAACCCACACACAAACACGAACACAACACACGTTTCCCGCATGCAGCGTCCAGCCTCCCTGGCTGAGCGTCATAGAGTGCACTGGTCTTGACCGGTTGTGCTCTCCTGCATGCGTTTACATAAAAAAAAAAAGGTACGACACAGGGCATTTTGCCACTCTATGTAAATTGAGGGGATCAAGTTCCAAGACAACAAGTATCGAGGAATTTGCGGTGTACAAAATTCTATGTATTAATAATACTTTTATAAATGCTTACTCATGTTGTAAAATAGGGTATAAAAAGGGGTCTCGTATCAAAGAAATTAGTATCAACTCAACCGGTCTTTAGATTTATCCTCAGTGCCGGAATCTTGGTATTCCGGCATCACCACTTTTAAGCTGATGCCGTAATTTCAGGACCATGAACTCGGTTCCGGAACAAACAGAAAGACCCAATGCTCATTATACTGACGACTCTAAAAAAATTGTGGAGCTCGTGTGTGAACTGACCCTACGTCCACGACTCCAGTGTGTAGTGTGTTACGCAATTCTATTGAAATGAGACAGTGAAACCTTCAAAACTTGCTTGTCATTTGCATTCGAAGCATAATTATCCCATATATACATGATTGGATTTGTATGAAAGATATCAAAGACAGAAGGAAAATAATATCCCAGGCGATGTGGTTGTCCAATCTGATTCCTATCACAAGAGGCATGATTGAAAAGAACGGAAGGATTTATGCAAAGGTATTCGCAGACAGGCACAGGCTTGCTTGATGAAAACCCTCCCTGTCCCATCCTATTTTTGGAGACCCAAATGGGGACTCGTTACTGCACGCAAAAAGCTACTTGTTAGAAGGTCTCCCGTGATTCTAGATCCATCAGTTAGTTGTCAAATAGTCTTCAATCTAAGGCTGCGAAATTAGTATACTACAGTGAATCGAGAAATGCCTTCTTTGGTAACACACGTTGCTAACCACGAAATACGTGAGAATGGATAAAGAAATGCTGAGGTTGGGAAATAGATTCTGCAAATGGCAGACATCAGTTAGGAGTCATTAATTGCGTATGCACTCTGGCAGACGGACGCGCAGAAGCGCTCAAAAGCAGCGTAATTTCGTTTTTTAGCAACGAAGTCCTGGTATCCTCTGGACCTGATGCCGGCCGGGCCACTTCAAAGAGATTCGAGCAGAGTGGTGCAGCGGACAGCTCCATAGAACGTGAGGTGCGTCCTGCGGAGAGCTGCCGTCACATGGGCACTCTGCCTGGGTTCCAACTGGCCAAACCTGTCGAGGTAACTCCGGGAGAATCCGTGTCCGGTTAGCAGCTGGCTCGTATAGTGGTTCGGGAAGAGTCACTTTGCGGCCATTCGCTCGCGAATCGATGGGAAGTATCCTCGTAAAAAGCATTTTGATTGGAAACAGGCTGACAAAGATGAGGTTCTTCAGGTTAATTTGATAGATTGGAAATATGAATAGGAAGAAGACTGACCGCATTGAACTCGTCCTGTCGCTGCATGTGGTGCTGGATGAACATGACGTTGTGTATGGCCTTCTCCAGCTCGAAGGGATACTTCTTGCGTGGAGCCACGTCGCTGAGGGACTCGTCCAAGCCGGACATCACACTGGGCAAACCATTGTAGCCGCTCAGACCTCCCAGAGCACCCACCAGACCGCTGAACCTGTGATCGACAACGTAATATTTAAGCACAGTGGTATTTTTATAAATAATATTTGTGACTAATAAATGAAAAGGGACACGCTATATATATAAAATCGTGTCGGAAACAACTGGGTCAGATCCTGTCTGCTCAGAAGTGGGCGACGTCGATGGCGTTACTCTCAGGTCTTCCTGGGTGCAGCTACTCGGACACAGACCACACTCCAGAAGGTGTGACAGGGTCTGCTCCACGCCGCAGTCACATTCCGCTGTAAAACTTCCACGCTTTCATTTGTGTCCTCGTCTTGCATACTCCGGTCCGAAGCCTGTTAAGGGACCTCCATATATTCCACCCCTGGTCGTTTCCAGGGGTTAGGACCTCTTTCGGTGCAATCCAAGCATTCCCTTCAGTTGCGCCTTTCTACATGTTCAGCCGCAGGGTGGCCTCAGGTATCACCAGTACCGTTGTCGACTGTGGGAAACTTCTTCTTGATTTGAGCCGCTGCATTGAAAACACAAATACTAACAAACGTTGAATTGATAACATATACTACACATATTTTGGTATCTCTATATTTGTATCGATATCTCTTACTTTACAGATTTGTACAAAATTTGTATTCATTACATTTTCCCCTTCATTTAACACAATAATATTTAAACATTATAAGCTCTAGCTCAGTAGGATATCCAATATTATTTAATTTTAATCTTTTAGTGGTTTTACTATAATGTATTAAAATAGTTGTAAATAAGTTTTGATTGTATTTACTGGAATACATTAACAGTATGGGTGCCATGAGCCCAAATATAGCTCCGCTGCGGGAAACCCGCCAGTGCTGTGAGCACACTGGTTTGTTCTAAAACTGTATATATTTCCGTCAATGTTATAGCTTGGGTCTATAGCGACATTTACAGTCTAACCAAGAAAAAAAAAACGTTAAAATTGGACACCATTTAGGCCTTAGGGGTTCAAATCTTCGATAATCCACGAGGCGTTGCATATTCATTGTCATGGCATCCAAGCGGTTTTAAGAGTATTATAACCATTGTTTAGGAATCGTATTTTTTTTTGTCCGGCAATGTACCCATTATTATATTATTATTATATTAGTATTTGTATAGCGCTCTTTTATGACCGAATGATCATTCCAAAAGCGCTTCTTTGCCTCTCTGAGTAAAAAGGTGGGTCTTGAGTCTGCTTCTGAAGGATGCCTCCGCTTTAAGCTCTCTTATGCTTTCCGAAAGTGAGTTCCAGGCCATTGGTGCAGCGTAGCTGAAAGCCCGATTGCCAAAGACCGTGCTAGGACTACCTCCCGTCAGCTGCAGGGTGCTTCTATTTGCTCTAGCCGATCTGAGTGTCTCTCCACGCGCGCTTATTTCTGAAGGCTTGATAAGTTCTGTCAGATAGCCCGGTGCAGTTCCGTTGAGTGCCTTGTAAGTTAAGAGGCATAATTTATACTGGATTCTAGCCGAAACTCTCAACCAGTGCAGTCGGTGTAGTATTGGAGTAATGTGACAGAATTTGGGCGCGTTGTAGACTAGTCGTGCCGCTGCGTTTTGTAACGACTGCAATCGATTTAATTGTTTGGCTGGCTGACCTGCGTGCAGTGCGTTGCAGTAGTCCATTTTGAAGACTATAAACGCATTTACCAAACTCTTTGTAGCGTCTCTGGGTAAGCATCTTTTTACCGACCGTATCTGCCGCAGGTTAAAAAATCCAGATTTCACCGTTTTTGTGATATTACCGCTAAGATTGAGGAACTGGTCAATTTCTACTCCCAGCAGCTTGACGCTTGTAGAAGGGATGACATCATTACCACATATGGCCAAGGGTTGTAAGTCCAATAGATGTTGTCTTCGAGCTGTGGCCATAAAGAGTATTTCCGTCTTTTCCGGATTAAGAGCGAGCCTATTTGCTGACATCCACTGTCCGATCTCCTCTATACAGCCGACCATCCTTTCTTTCATTTTGCCAATTTTCTTGGGTCCACAAGAGTAGAGCTGGCAGTCATCTGCGTAGCAGTGTACTTTAATTTCCCATCTCTCAGCAATCTCCTCGATTTCTTTGGTGTATAGAATAAAGAGTAATGGGCCCATGACCTCTCGCTCGATAGCCGAGCTCTTCAATCTCTCGGTCATACCCACCAGTTAAAACTGTGTCCCAAGTACGAGTATAGAGTAATTATTATCACTTTGATTAATATTTGTGACATATTTACATCAATCAATCTAGTTATCATTTTCAGAGTGGAGCTTTATCATTTTGATCATGCATGCTTATTTGAGCAGAAATCCGTAAACCAGCACAAATTAAATATACGAACGGAATTGAAATTGATAGGTTGAAAATTTAATTAGTGATAATGTTAGTAATTGACCATCATAATTGAAATACCTGAACACGGAGCGACAATGAGTTATCTCAACATATTTTTAATGATTAATGTAACAAATGATTAATGCGTTTTAACATCCTCCTCTCTCTCAAAAGGGGGCTAATACGTCGCGCGAGGGCAGTGTGAGTAGCAGGTCATCAAACAAAGACTTTCTTTTACAAGCACATTGATAATATTTACGTTAAAACTTTACAAGCTTCCGGCCAAGCGGAATGACATGCCGCTGGCAGGAATGCTATCTTCTCGATTGTCAACACATAACTGACGCGCTCGTGCTCGGGCTCTCGCCCAGCGCTCCAGTGGCACACCCGTGAGCGGACCTGTCCAAAATGACAATATGGCGGATACATAAATGTATGACAAGCGATCAGAAATACGAGACGAGAGATTGTATATCGAGGTTTTCGGTACCAGCTAGCAAGGGCTACATCGTGCTGACGTCAGTTTGGACTAAATGGTCTAGGCTTAATCACGTCATCTCCTCATGTGATGTCTAGCATAGTTGCAAAGGATATGACTTTAGTGTACTGTTTACCGTTCATTATTTATTTTTTAACGATAAAGTGATAAATAAGTATCTGATATTGTTGTATTTGCTGAGGATTCGTATGTGTATTATTTTTAGTATCGATATTTTGTTAAAATAATGCAAGTGAATTCCTAGATTGTTAATCTACTATGTACATGACTGAATGTACGACTATATATAGGGTCCGCCAAATAACTTTTTTTTTTTGAAAATGGGGCGCAAAACATCGAGTGTAGCTTCGGTTGTGTGGCACGTAGCGCCGTCTTGTTGAAACCTAATGTTGCCAATATCCTCTTCTTCAATTTTTGTGAACAAAAATGGCCCGATAACGATCGCTATTTCGTTTAGCGGAAAAATAAAACTAATTATCTGTCAAATCAGACATGAGTTAAATGTTACCATTCACGAAATAAGCACTAGTTGAAAAAAAAACGTTAGATGGCGGACCCGTTATTATACTCATATAAGATCAATATAACAAGTATAATCCTAAATTTTAGGAAGACATTTGAAACCGAGTACTTATTTTTCGCACAATTCCTGTTTTCCCGTTTTCTTACACATCAATTACTGAATGATGTCGTCTAATACGACTATGCTGAACCCAAAGACAATGAAAGTGGTTACAGTTACAAGTATGATTATATGGACATGCTTTTTTTTAGATTTTGGCCTGTGTTTCTTTGTTCAGTAACTAATTCAAGGTTTTGGCAGAAAGTTAACTCAATTGGCAGCAAATAAAATAAATCGGCAGTAGACTAAATAAATTGTCAATATCCATCGTGTCAGAACGAATGTGGTCAGTTATAAAATTAAATGGCACTAATATATTCAAAAAACAAAAAGTAATGTAAATGAATGAATAACCCATAAAATGGACTCCTAACCTAACCTATTATTAATTCATGAATTATTTCCTGCCAATTTATTATCTTACCAAATGACTATTTTTTACTTATCTTTTGGGTATTTAACACTGCCAAAAAATTACTTGCCATTTGTAAATACTTTATAATCTATACTGAGATGCTTAGCAAAAGATACCTGAAAGTTTAAGACAGCTGAAAACGGAGGCGTCCTTCAGAGGCAGAATCAAGAGTCAAGACCCACCTTTTTTACTCAGAGAGGAAAATAAGCGATTTTGGAATGACAATTTGGTCATTAAAAAAGCTATATAAATACTGATATAATAACAAAAACAAGTCAAAAAGTCGGCGATGCCTTTTAGTATGCTTAAACTGAGTAATTTGTTAATAGAGGTCATTAGTTTACCTGTTTGTTGCAGTTGTGCTATGAAGTCCATTGCATCCTCCAGGTAGATGATGACGTATGGAGTCTGGACTAGATGCGTTAGAGTTAGGCTGTTGCTGGGCGGCAGCTAAAGCAGCATTGAACTTGTTCTTCTTCATGTTTCTTCCAGAAATCTTATCAGCAGCCAGATCTTTCAGAAGGTCCTTGGGCACTCTCATGAGAAGAAGTTTAGGGAGTGTTTTTATAAAGAATCTTCTAACCCAAGGGGCCATTTTATGAGTGCTCGGTTTTCGGTAGTGAACGTTGAGTATTACGATCGTTATGACGACGCTCAGCCCGACGAGCAACATGGTGAAAAGCAGGTATTTTCCAAGGAGAGGTAGCGCCAAGGATGTTGATGGGATGATTTCGGATATCAGCAAGAAGAACATGGTTTGCGATAGAAGGATTGAAATGCTCAGTGCGATCTTCTCGCCGGAGTCTGCGGGAAGGTAGAACACCAGGACTGACAGGTAGGAGATGCCCACGCAAGGCACGATCAGGTTCACGGTGTAGAAGAGCGTCTTTCTACGAAGAGTGATGTTGAAAAATATATCTGAAAAATGAAAAAAACAACATAGTAAGTTTGGTTAACATCCAAAAATGTATTCCGTAAAATAGGGGTGTAAAATAATACTCGTTATAGAATAGAAAAAAGAACATTTTCATCAAACATTGTCGCTATGAGCCTCGTTTCGTTTAATGTCAGCTCTGCATATCAAAAGCCCGGAGAATACAGGTTACTCTCCCAAGAGGTCTCTGTCAGTAGTACTCTAGTCTCTGACAGGTTAGTATTAACTCTAGGAAGAACAAACAATCTGTGCCTCCTTATCCTTAAATAATTGTCAGGGACAAACAAACCAATTTCAAACAAAATATCTGTATTTCTGATTACGCTGCGCACTAGCCGAAAGAAATGCATACTCAAGCACACATCTCTTCTAGTTTTCAACTCATTGTATCCCAACATACCCCGTTATAATGTTTTATCTTCAAATTATATAAAATAACGATGATTTTGTTATGTGTACCGTCTGTATAATGTTATAGTATTCTGGGCTTTGATAACTTCGCTGAGTCAACGTCATCACTGCCGCTGTTGGCTCCACGGATAGTCTTCCTCAAGCCACGGGATCCTCAGCACTGCGGCTTCAAGTACCAAGAACAAGTGTTGGTAATTATTCATGAGCTCCTCGCTGTCAGCCCGGCTAACAGATTGACTGCAAACTTCCCAGACAAACTTTAACGTTACGTGTCGATATTATATCATAAACATTGCTAACGGAAGGACGTAGTACGTGCCATAATGCCGAAGTTGATTTATGACCCGATTTCATTTGATTACGATATAATAGTAATTAGTACCCGCGCTGAAGGGAGCACAGTAAAGTCAGAAGTAATTAGTTCGTTACTGATGGTGTAATATCCGAGAGTTTGATATGCCATAATCAATGCAATGAAATTAATGCGATAGCTGTAGAGTTACAATACTCTAATATACCAGTTGTTTTGTATGACATAAAGTACAAATTTATGAATACAAATAATGTTGAATACTGGTAGAGGTACGATGGCTTGAATTTGTAAGGAATGATGAGGTGAGAGTATACGCATACTGCAGTCAACCAAGAGGCGAGTATAGCTCAGAGGGTAAAGCGTTTGCTTGGTAAGACGAAAATCGTGGGTTCGATCCCTGACGGAGATTAAAAAAAATAAATATTTTTAATCAATTTCTTAGCTCTAAAATACCCTTCGTTGGTGTGATTTTTATCCTTCGCCCGTAATATAGTCTTTTATATTTATCGAAGTTGGTTGTAGACAAAAGTAGTCCCGTGAAGACCACCCATTTGTAGTAAATTCCCTGTAATAATAAGGATGCTGCGTGAATGTCGGGATGTAGTCTATGACGTTGGCGGATCAACATTTCACATGCTGTGTTTAGCCATATACACCATGGTAAGCGTCATAGAATTCCACAGATGAGACTTCAGAATTACTATCACCATCTTTCAGCATTATCCTGTATGTGTTTACATAAAAATATATATATTGATATGAGCTTGATAAAGCTCTTTTGGGCTGATGCCGTCAAGCCTTGAAAAACGATCTTTTGTCTCTTATTTTGGTTCGATCGCCTGACATGCACACCAATAATATCAGTTTTAATTATAAAATATTGAACGGCGTTTGTATACGTTATTTTATTAGTTATGACAGTTGCTCCATTTCAGTTAATGCAACTGTCATATTTAATTTGCTTTTTTGCCGCGATCATTGGCAGCGCTGCATGTCACAGTGTTCCGAGTTTTAAGTTGACTCTCTACCGGAATGGCGAAATACCATACCAGTCGGATAAGGAAATCAAGTTATTAAATCAAAATTTGAATTGTGCTTCAAAAACAAGTTCTTTCGCTTGGTTTCATTAATGCTTTTTGCAAATATATTAAATGGAAGTTAGTTGTGACTCTATTAATTATATTTTTGAAATTAACAATATTTTTGATATTTTTGAAGATTTAAAAAAAACAGTAGTCGGAAGGAATAATATTGGAAAAACTATTTAAGTATTAAAAAGACATTCACATCTCGTATATGTAAACAAAACTAATAAATAAGTTCATATAAATCACTTTTGTGAATAATAAAATCTGTATTACGATTATTGCATACTTAGATCCACTGAAAGATATTAGATTGTGAAATCTAAAGAAGATAGAAATATTACGTCTTCAAACTTTTGGATATTAGTTTTTCAAACAAAGCAATAACAATCAAAATGAGAACGGAAAGTAATATAATATGAAGTTACAAGCATACCCTCGGATTATTCATATGCTGGAATGTAATGATAAGAAAATATACAAAAATTTGTTTTCACAAAACGTTTTTAATAACAAAAAATCTAAATAATAACATATATAACTTATGATTATGATTCTCAATTTGTCATTTTCAATAATGAATACATGGTAACAGTAAATGTGAAATGAAAATTTAATTATTATCTCAGATATAAAATTAAAGACTCTTTAGAATTTATTCCACAAAAAATATATTTTGACGACATGTTTCAGCCAGGTCGGATGGCCATTTTCAAGTCTTGACTAGACTTGAAAATGGCCATCCGACCTGGCTGAAACATGTCGTCAAAAAAAATATATGTGGAATAAATTCTAAAGAGTCTTTTATTTTATATCGGATATTATGGAATTCCACCAAGAAATATCGATAGAAAAATTCAAAATAATTAATTATTATTGTTCTTTTTAGTATGGTTATGAGATAGCACAGTTGTCTTCCAAGAGAGGTTACTCGATGAAATGCGATCTTTTTCCTTAGGTTGTACTAGCGTAAGCATATCAACACAGTTTCAATAGCTTTTTACATTATGATTTAAGTGTTTGGCTGATATACGAAGGTCATTCGTTTTCAGGCGTTATTGATATGAAGTAGGCCAATTGTGACAACACCATGCTGAGATAAATCAACAATGACATTCAATCTTCAGACCCCAGGACGCCAAGACATACGCTCAAGACCTCGGGACGAAAAGTCCTCCACGAATCTCACACAAACCATGACCTCGCATCTCCTCCATTGGCAGAACCTACAGTTTGATTAGCACCGACTGTGGTTAATTTATTGCAGCCAATGACAAGAAAGATTACTGATTTACCTTTTATCCGAAAACCTCTAAAGAATTCAGTTAAATAAAGCATATAATATAAGTGAATGTATCTTATGTAATCTTATCAATGTAATTTAATATAAATTATCTTGCAGAAGAAATGACCATTGAAGATGAGATAACTTTATGAATGTTATTTGTCGCGAATTTTGCTCAAGATTTGGAGCGGATATGGATTGCTTTCGAAAAGTTTCAAAACATTTTCTCTATTTGTCTTTGTTGCTTAGAGGAACAACAAGGACTTTTTTAAGATTTGCAGTAAAAGCTTTAATACCGGTCGTCACCATCTTGCATCGTTCGGTATTATATATAAGATCTAATCCGTAAATGGTAGTTACACTGACAATTAGTGAACGAAGAGAGATCCCTGTGTTTTCCGGTTGCGCCTCTCAAAGATACAGCGGTTGAGCAATGTATCACTTCTTACGTGGCCCGGGCAGTCTGACGCTTACCGCGCTTGCAAGCTGGTCGAGTGTTGAGTCGGTTCCACTTTAGGACCATTCATTCAAGCCGCAGTCTCACGTCATTGCATCTAAGCACGCCATAGTTCTAAGTGAAATTATTATACTTTTGTTAAGTTTTAAATAAGCAAGAGTAAAATCAAAGACTTGGGCTTAGTTAATTTGCCTCTTGGTATCAGAACGCTGAAGACAAATATGCAGAATGATTCCCAGCTTCTCTCAGCGCACGAACGGAGATATCTGAGTCATGAATGATAATCGTTTTCTGATAAATTGAGATAACACGCGGAACATAACCCCACGAAACACGCGCCGCCCTCTTGCAGATTATCACTAAGCAGTCTCCAGCAAGAAACATCCCACCATATATTATGTAAATGTACTACGGTGTAGGGGCCTTTATTATCTTTACGGATACGTTCGTCATTACGTAATCTATAATTTATTCATCCGGATAATAACATTGTGCAGAGTAGAGATCACAAAGCATTTTGAGTACTGATCCGTATTACAGTTTTTTTTTCAGCCAGATGAAGATTAATTTTCCAACATCTTATAGATAACTTCTTAGGTTTTCACGGCCAGATTTGATATTGTGGCTTTTGGGTTTAGCTGCGGCAGATACGGTCGGTAAAAAGATGCTTACCCAGAGACGCTACAAAGAGTTTGGTAAATGCGTTTATAGTCTCCAAAATGGACTACTGCAACGCACTGCACGCAGGCCAGCCAGCCAAACAATTAAATCGATTGCAGTCGTTACAAAACGCAGCGGCACGACTAGTCTACAACGCGCCCAAATTCTGTCACATTACTCCAATACTACACCGACTGCACTGGTTGAGAGTTTCGGCTAGAATCCAGTATAAATTATGCCTCTTAGCTTACAAGGCACTCAACGGAACTGCACCTGGCTATCTGACAGAACTTATCAAGCCTTCAGAAATAAGCGCGCGTGGAGAGACACTCAGATCGGCTAGAGCAAATAGAAGCACCCTGCAGCTGACGGGAGGTAGTCCTAGCACGGTCTTTGGAAATCGGGCTTTCAGCTACGCTGCACCAATGGTCTGGAACTCACTACCGGAAAGCATAAGAGAGCTTAAAGCGGAGGCATCCTTCAGAAGCAGACTCAAGACCCACCTTTTTACTCATAGGCAAAGAAGCGCTTTTGGAATGATCATTCGGTCATAAAAGAGCGCTATACAAATACTAATATTATAATAATAATAAGAAATTCGCCACACACGGCTAAACCCAAAAGCCACAATATCAACATCTGATAAGAACACTTTTTACGTGTTTATATTATCACATCGGTTTGTATACTTTTCATTTGTGTAAATAGATTGCAATTATTAAAACGAATTAAATAAGTTAATTTATGGAAAATGCATAGAAAAAGCTGCTGATAATTTTTGCAGCCAATTCAATTATTTGAAATCTAATACATTTTTTTTCGCATAAATAAAATAATTACCTTGCAAATCAAGATGTCTAATTTGTCATGTTAATTGATTTTTGGTAAATTTCTCGCAGAGCTCTCGTAACATCCTCAAATATATCATAATTTATTAACTGTATTACGCCGGCGGGTATAACTTAATAGTCAAAGCGTTTGCTTTGCAAAACCAAAGATCATGGGTTAGATCCCCGACGGATAAAAAAAAAAAAGATTTTTAATTGATTTCTTAGCTCTAAAATACCCCGGTTGGTGTGAATTTGATATCTCACCCGTAAAATGCCAGTCATAGCCTATTAATTAAATATGGCGGTAGACGAAAGTCGTTCCGTGAGGACCACCCATTTATAGTAAATTCCTGTAATAATAAGGAAGATGCGTGAATCTCGGGCTATAGTCTATGCCGTTGGCGGATCGACACTCCACATGCAGGGCTTAGCCATATGCGCTATGGTAAGCGTTATAGAATTTCACAGATGAGAATTCAGAATTACTCTATCACCATTTGTTGGTATTCTCCTGTATGTGCTTACATAAAAAAAATAGATTGGAATTATTAAAACTGTGGTGTTAAATGTGAATTCATGAAAAATGCATAGGACAAGCCGCCAATAATTTTTGCAGCCAATTAAATTATTATTTGAAATTTAAGACATTTTTTTTCGCATAAATAAAATAATTTCCTTGTAAGCCAAGATGTCTAATTTGTCATGTTTATTGATTTGTGGTAAATTTCTCGTAGAACTCTTGTAACATGCCCAAATAATTCATAATTTAATATAAGAGAGGAGGATGTTAGTTAATTCCGGATCCAAGAAATGTTTTTGTATCATTAAAACTATTTTACAACTTGATCTAAGTCTATTTTCAAGTAAAACAACAGTTTTAAGGAAATATGTCGTTTGTTGATTTTAGTCACCTTAGTTACTCAAGCAATTTATGAAGAATCATATTCGGTGTACAAAATATTTAGTTTAATTGTAAGGGACGACGATGTTTTGCTTTAATGTATTTCAATGAATATGTAATATTTTTTATGTTACTATAAAAATATGCAATTGGGATGTGTAGCATTTGGAAAATATAAGTATATTTTTAAAGCGAAAATTCGATAATTTCTTGGAACTAAGGCGTTTAACAAATGCATCCTCCCTGTATTAAGTTATGGCGCAGAGACGTGGAATCTAACAGAAAGTCTTACTCATAAAATATAGGTCAAGCAGCGTGCTATGGAAAGAAACATGCTCGGAATGTTTCTAAAAGCTAAAATCCGAAACGAAGATATCCGCAGAAGAACTCAATTATTGGAGGCTACGCAATGAATAGGCACACTCAAGTGGCAACAGACAGGACATATCTGTCGGAGAGACAAAAATCGATGGGGCAAACGAAGCGTTGGCCTCTGTAAGAGAGGATCAAAGAGGATGGATACTTATGTGGGAAGCTTACGTTCAACAATGCACGGACACAAGCTGATAATGATGATGATAATAAACATGTATTGTATAGATTGATGTTGAACAAATAAAGTTCTGGCATGAAAAGTGCAAATAAAACCACGTTTATTGAGATCGATAATTACGTAGCCTCTTACTTAGAGCACCGCCAATACACACTTTAGTTTATTGACCGAAGAAGTTTTCCCCAATCGGAACTGGAGATCGAAAATTAAGAGTTTATCGTTTTCCCCGCCAGTGGTAGACCTTTTCGCATCATTAACACATTTCTTATCTTCCGACCTAGATACACAAGTTGCCGCGCATGCGCGCTCCTCACTAAATAATCCCGCTGCAGAAAATTCAGATAAATATAATTTGACAAGAAAAGCTTTCCAGAGATTATATACATTTAAAATTGTATCTGCTCATGTTTTGAAGCACGAACTTCAACCGAAAAACATCCGGATATATTGTATTACTTTTCTTTCATGCTTATTTTAAAGTCGCGGTCTTTTGGTACTTACCGTTGTGCTAAATATCTTCTTCTAGGTTTTTACGGCCAGATTTGATATTGTGGCTTTTGGGTTAAGCCGTGTGTGGCGAATTTCTTTTTGACCAATATTTCAACTGCCATTGCAGGGGTCTTCTTCAGGATTGATGATTTAGTTGTGAGTTGGTGTCAGATTATCTTTTTGCGAGCGTTATTGATATCTCCTATATATATACAACTAGGGCGAAATAACTTCTCAAAAGAAATCGACAGGCGTATACAACTGGGATGGGCAGCATTTGGAAAACTAAAGTACATTTTTAAAGCGAAAATTCCGCAATGCCTTAAAACTAAGGCGCTTAACCAATGCATCCTCCCTGTATTAACTTATGGCGCAGAGACGTGAAATCTGACAGCAAGTCTTACCCATAAAATAAAAGTCACCCAGCGTGCTATAGAGAGATCCTAGCTCGGAATGTCGCTAAAAGATAGAATCCGAAACGAGGAAATACGCAGAAGAACTCAAGTAGTGGATGCTAGCCAACGAATAGGCACACTCAAGTGGCAATGGGCAGGACATATCTGTCGAAGAGACGACGGTCGATGGGGAGGAAAAGTATTGGAATGGCACCCAAGGACTGGCAAACGAAGCAGTGGCCGACCCCCTACAAGATGGACTGACGATATAAGAAGAATAGCGGGAGTGACCTGGACGCGGAAGGCGGAGGATCGAAGAGGATGGAGACTCATGCGGGAGGCCTACGTTCAACAGTGGACGGACACAGGCTGATGATGATGATTGATATCTCCATGACAACTACATACATACTCAAGTTTTATTGGTCGTGTGTATGTTCTAAGAATATGGTAGGTATGTTCTAATAATTGTACCTCCACGATCTATGGTATTCTCCCTAAATCTGAAAGAATTGATTCCCGGCCCTCAAAAAATCTAGTCAAAACGTTTATTCGGCAATGGATTGTTGAAAATAGATATATGGAATGTTTTAAGAATGCGTACAATCTTTCAAAAAAAAAAGTAATGTGAAATAAAGCTAAGTCTTTTGAATTGATCAATTTTCAGTAATTAAATACACACATACAATTCTACATCAAATTTTACGCATAAATTCATTCAGAAAAATATCGGCAGACGCGGGATTCGAGCCTCGTGCGATGCACCTTTGCTCTGTCCTATACACCGCATTGTCCACACGGACATTCTGCGCCTGGACAGATACGCGAAACTTGATGTATTTATACAGATTTCTCATTTATATTCTCGTATTTATACTGTTTCATTTATACAGAGATCCAACAACACCACCATCCTGGCTGTTTCTGAATGGCTCAACTCCCTGAGCCATCGCTGGATGGAGATGTTGCAGCGACCACCATTAATGAATTATTATATGAATATATATAATTATTATTTTGTATCTAAAATGTATCGATGTATCTAAAAATATGGCAGATTGGGTATTGCACAACCCACCCAATCCTGCTGGAATAAAAAGCTTATTATTATTATTATTATTATAATATCATTGTTAATATCATATAACGGTAGATGATGCGTAAAATTTGACGTAGAATTGTATGTGTGTATTTGATTACTGATAATATTGAAATATAGATCGATTATCTATAAAATTGTAAATTGGAATATTGAAAAATATTCTAATAAAAAAAATATATATCCAAATGATAAATTTTCATTTCTGATTAACTTTTAATTACAAACAAATGAAATGCCGCTCTCCAAATTTACATTTAAGAATGCTTTTTTGTGAAGGGTTGTTAGAAAAAGTAAAAAAAAAACATGGTATGATTTTTAAGTGTAATGCATATAACAGTAAATATTTTTTACGATTACGATTTCCACGACCAGTCATAAATTTTTCATTAATTAGCTAAGTTATCATACTACAACACCAAAGACACAGTGTTTATGGTCAAAAGATAACCACACGGCTCAAATCAACAAGAATATTCAACGGAACTGGTGATACCTGAGGCCACCCTGTGGCTGAACATCTGGAGAAGCGCAACTGAGGGGAATACTTGGATTGCCCCGAAAGAGAACCTAGCTCTTGGACACGACCAGGGGTGGAATATATGAAGGTCCCTTAACAGAACTTCGAACCGGAGTATGCAAAATAAGTGCACAAATGAAAGCCTGGCAGTTTTACAACTGAATGTGATTCCGCCTATAGCAGACCCTGTCCCACCTTCTGGAGTGTGCGCTGTGTCCGAATAGCTGCACTCAAGAAGACCTGATGATGACAGGGAGTAACTCGCCCACTTCTGGGCAGACAGCATCTGACCCTGTTGTTTCTGACACGATTATATATTCGATTTGGAAATAAGACGTGAATCTAGATTGATACGAGGAGGAGGCACTTTATCAGCCAACTTGTCACACGAAATCACATGGGAACGATTTGGCAAGGAATTAAAAAATGTTTAAAAACATTAATGAAGCATGGCTTGGAATATATACCTGGGTAAGGCTCCTGGCAACATGGGTAGTATTTCTCATGACGCTCAGCTGGTACTCCAAGAATGTCCCACTCCACAGAAGGATAGTATTCGCGCAGCTCTATGCCCAGCTCCACCTTGTTGTCACCAGGCTTCTGGCTGATGTGCTTCAGATCAATCTGAAACCAATAAAAAATGACGATTCATATAAACAATACATTTACGAAAAAATCTATTTTTATTCAATGCATTTTATCCTCCATTTTTTTTTCGGTATAACATAAAGAACATTAACATTCTACCACTACATATGAGTATATTATTATCACAAAATGTTATTATTATCACAAATTTCAAATTTTAATTTAAAATTAATTTTGCAATACAAAATTCGAAAAATCAAACAATGAAAATTAAATGAAATATTATAAATTCAAATTAAATAAAGAAAAATATATTTCAAGTAAACTAATGCGAAAATAATAATTTTCACAAAATAAAAATGTAATGTAATATTGGAATACGATTTAAGGAAAAATTAATTGCAAATGGATTGTTCAATCTCATTGGGTTATTTTACCTTTAATTATTTTTTAAAACTGACTATTAGTTGTATTATATTTTTAAATTTAAATTTTATTATTTTTAATTTTTAAAGAAACGAAAACATACTTGCGGAAATGTGGTTAGGAATAAAAAATAAAAAAAGAACGTCGACAGCAAATATCAACAAAATTCGAATATTTGAAAAATTCCAAAATGGCCGTTCTGTATTACTCTTGTTATACTCTGTATAAATCTTGATCAAAACACTATTTTTATAACTATTTAATTATTTTTTATAGTTAAATAAAATTTGAGTAACCTATACTCTTAACAGTCCTTCTTCTTCGTAGTATCAATCCGGTGGATTGGTTTGCAGCATTAATATATCAATGCTAAGAGTGCCCTTAAAAGATGCAAAAGAGTTTGTATACTTTGGAATTACGATCACGTGGGATGGCAGAACAAAATGAGAAGTCAACAGTCGCATACATCAAGCAAGGCTTCTTCTTCGTAGTATCAATCCGGTGGATTGGTTTGCAGCAACAGAATCTTGCATCTCGATCTCCATTCCTCTCGGTCCTCCGCAACCCTTTTCATCTCAGCATAAGCGCTACAATTCATGTCCTCGAATACTTGCTGAAAATACTCCCGTCTAGGGCGCCCTCTACAGTTTCTACCCTCAACCATCCCCTCCACAATATCGCGAAGAAGACCATTGTGGCGCATGATGTGACCAATCCAGTGAAAAAGTACAAAACAGTCCTAAAAGCAATATTTCCTGAAAGTTACATATCGATCGGATGATCGGTGTAGGAATGTTAAAAAGACACACACGTACAGACATTAATTTTTAAATATATATATAGATTGAAGAAATATTCAAATATATTTCAATTGCAACATTTGCAATGTTACCGGCGGGTATAGCTCAATGGTCAAAGCGTTAGCTTTGCAAGCCAAAGGTAGTGGGTTCGATCCCCGATGTAGGTTAAAAAAAAAACGCTTTTTAATAGATTTATGAGCTCTAAGATTCTCTCGGTTGGTGTGAATTTGATCCCTTACCAGCAAAATGCCACTCAGAGCCTATTAATCAAAATTGGTGGTAGACAAAAGTTGTCCCGTGAAGACCACCCATTCGTAGTAAGTTCCTGTAATAATTAAGAATGATGCGGGAAAATCGCTGAAGTCTATGTCGTTGGCGGATCAACACTCCACATGCAGCACTTAGCCATATGCAGCATGGTAAGCGTCATAGAATTCCACAGATGAGGCTTCAGAATTACTATCACCATCTGTCGGTATTCTCCTGTATGTGTTACATAAAAAACAAAAATAAACTTATTTTTCATACATTGCGGATCACGCTTGCAAAAGTACGTAAAACAGTGGAGGCTTTTAATATCTCACAATTTTCGTTTTAAGGGAAGGATGACCTGAGTTACTTAACGGAAAGGGGAACTTATAGAATGAATATTTAAAAAAATATATCTAAAAAGTACTAAATCATTGCAGCGTTGACATCAGCATGATATAACCCTTGCTAACTGGTACCAAAAACCTCGATAAACAATATTTCTTCTCTTATTTCTGTTCGCATGTCTTACTCGTGTCGCCATATTGGCATTTTGGACAAGTCCGGTAACGGGAGTGACGTTAGTTATAGAGATTGCCACTTGCGGTGCTGTCAGTCAGTTGTCAGAATAAATATTACCTTTTATTATGTTGGTATTCTTCTGTATGCGCTTACATAAAAAAAAGATACATTATTAAATTAAATCACATTGTAGTGTAGTGATAAAAAAGTATTTTTGGCTTTAAATAATATCCGCTTTGAAAAAATCTGCTCATTCCTTCTTTTAAATTTAAAAACCACACGCCCGCCCGGAAATGTTCGAGTTAGAGGCCGGCATAACGACGGACAGTAAAAAATGGCAATGTTGCTCCGCGACTCTCGCTAAGCAAAAAATGCAAGAAAATTCGAACCGACGGACCGCGTGATGGAAAATTTGCATATGCATCGGACAAAAGGGTTGAAAACCCCGCCAGCTGTGAAGCTGCGAAAGCTGACTAACGACGTGTCATAGAAATGTTTGGAAAAGTGTGGCTCCTGAATCGTGAATTGATAGTCGCAGCGCATGCTTGTGAGGAGGTGCCTTTGTGATATTTTAAATTCGGTAAATAATTCGTTTAAATTTACCGAATTTCATTTTTTTCATGAAAAGATATGCGAAGCCATGTTTAAACATTGAGTAATAAATGGGGTGTTTTGCGAGTATTTTAGATAATGTTTTCATCAATAATTTCTCTCTGTTTTCCCTAATTTCTTATGCAGGCTTTAGTTTATAGTAGTTAATCCTTTCGTTACGGCTCGGTGAAATACAAATTATACTGTCAATACGGTGTGATTTTTTCAAACCATTTTTTTTATTAAAACTAGTATTTGAAGCATAAATGTACTTATCTGGTCTATTTTCATATATCACATTGGTTCTTGTATCCTTTAGCTATCAGATGATGCATAAAAAACTATTATATTTAACAAACGTTCATTATTATCGTCCTATTTCAATGTTATCAATCATCCCCGAAATATTGGAATCAATCATAATCAGAAAAATAACTCCCTTATTTAAAAATGTATTGATTGACCAACAGCATGGTTTTAGAGTTGCCAAATCCACTACAACTAATCTGCTTTCCTTTACTTCCAACATTACTAGGGCTCTAGAGGACAATCTCCAGGTAGATATCCTCTATACAGATTTCTCCAAAGCCTTTGATAAAGTCAATCACACAATTCTTCATGCAAAGCTGCAATCTATCGGTATTAGGGACCCCTTATTATCGTTTTTCAAATCTTATCTTCATAATAGAAAACAGCAAGTCAGAATAAATAACTTTCTCTCGTCGCTTATCAGTGTCACATCAGGAGACCTCAAGGAGCCCATCTTGCTCCATTACTATTTAACATATTTATAAATGACATAAGTGATGTGTTCTTGCATACACGTTTCTGGTTGTTTGCAGACGACAACAAAGTCCTAAAATTAATCAAATCTCCGAATGATTGTCTTCTACTTCAACATGACATCAATCGCTTCAATGACTGGTGCATTTCAAACTGTCTACACCTTAACATTGATAAATGTAAAATTATTTCTTTCACCAGAATTAAGAATTCTATTAAGTTTAATTATAACATCAACAGTGTTGCCCTTTCTCATGTTCCTACTATAAAAGACCTTGGCGTCACCCTAAATAGTAAATTATCTTATCACGACCATATTGATAGTATTGTGAACAAGTCTTTTAAACTTCTAGGTTTTATCAATAGAATCACTAAGGATTTTAAAAACCTGAGCTCCATCAAGGTCCTTTACTGTTCTCTGATTCGTCCGCAGCTAGAATATGCTAGCGTTATATGGTCTCCCTACTATCGAACTCATATCGACCGGATTGAATCAGTCCAACATCGCTTCTTGTCAAGAGTTGCACGACTGATCGGCCTTGAGAGAGGTAGCTACTCCTATGAAGATATAGAGAGGCGACTTAATGTATCTACATTGGAGAGACGTAGAACAGTGACTGACTTGCTGTTTATTTTTAAAATTATGAATTCCATAATCGATGACTCGACATTATTGCAGGAAATTACGTTCAATGGTCCCTCCCGGTTCACTAGAGGCAGTGCCCTGCTACATGCAAGGACATCCAAAACCAACTACGGATTCTATTCTCCTATGTTAAGAATGTGTAGACTGGTGAACTCCTCTAGTGACTTGGACTTTTTCGGGGTGGACCTTCCAGCATTTCGCAGATCCCTCTACTAATGTACTAGATCTGTTTTTTTTACTCATGTTCATGTTTTGTCTAAATGTATTGTCTTAGCTATTATATTGTTCTGTTTTACCATTTCATTTATTGTATTTTCTATTTTAAAACCGTATGTATTGGCCTAGGCCGTTAACAAAATAAAATAAAAAATAAAAATTATATAACTCCATACATGTGTTAGCATTGACACATACGGCTTACAGAAAAATCGCTCCTGTGACGAAACCTAACGATATATATTTCCATGCTTTACAGATTCCTGTAAATAATACATGTAGGTTGATAAAGCGAATAACTGCAGTTCCAAGTTCCTATCGTTGATGTCACAATGACTACTGAAATTAGCAAAACGATATAAGTAACAAATGGAGTGTATTGCGAGTACTGTAGGTAACGTTATCATCAATAATTTCACTGTGTTTTCCCACAATTTATTCTTTACAATAGTACGCTTTAGTTTATAGTAGTTAGCAAGCGTAATGAAAAAAAACAACCTTAATTGACTTTAAAAATCGAATGCTTTTTGATATTTCTTCTAAACATATATGTGACATAATTTTTTTTAATGTTTTCAGCATTGACTTTGAGATCTATTATAAAATTATAAATATTTATTTATTTACCTTGTTTTAATATGGATCACGTAAGGTAAGTTCTCTATTAGGAGAGTGTAGTTTCGACTAACTCGTAGCCGTTCTCAATCCTACTCTTGTTAAGAGATAACCGAACTGCGATAGTACTTCGCAAGTAGTCTAACCCTTATCTTACGTGATCCATGTAAAAACAAGGTGAATAAATAAATATTGTACTATTATATTTACTTTAACATATCCGCTCCGTATATGGGACATATATACACCACCAATTGCTATTTTAAAGAGAATTATAAATTATTTCATAGTAAATTATTTCACAAGATTTACCATATAAAAGTCATTTTCCGGAATGAGATCAGTTTGAATAATAATCTATTTTTTATGACAAATTTATCCAATTATACCACACTCTAAAATTTTTTACTTGGTGACGTGGTCTCTCCAGGAAATTCCGAGAAATCTTCTTTATGACCACATCTCAAAGGCCTCTAGTCTTTTTTTATCACTTTCAGATATGCACCATGTCTCACAGCCGTACATCAAGATGCTCCAAGCAAATGATTTGGCAAGTTGCTTGCGGAGCCTTAAATTAATATACTTTGACTTGAGAGTTTTTGCTTTTTTATTGAACGCTAGCCTTGCTTGATGTATGCGACTGTTGACTTCTCTTTTTGTATAGTAAACTATTTCACAACGATTTACCATAAAAAAGTGATTTTCCGAAATTAAACCCGTTTGAATAACAATGTATTTTTTTATGATCCAATTATATACCACACTATGATATTTTTGGACTTGAAATTTAATAGGAGTCAAACAAGGGTCACACGCTTGATGGACGAGCAAAATGTTTACTGAACTATGTGCACTTGGTGGCCAATGTATGCAGACTGCGACAGGACAGCTGACTGATGATATGTCAGAGAAATGCTTGGAAAAATATGGCTTTTGAAATATTGATGACATGCGACCCAAACAACTTTTTTAAGAATGAGTTTTCGATACGATTTCAACGCTTAAGTGATCGTCAATTTAAAAATATGTAGAAGTGTTCAATTTATTTTTCGACAGAAATTTGTCAAATTTACGCATTAATTTTTTTTAAAATAAATATAATTTAATCTTTGTAATCCTTTAGGATGAAAAAATCCACTCGTTAAATAATTTCAAAAATAAATTGAAGGTTTTGTTTCATTTATATTATTATTTATTAATGAATTTTTCGTTAAATTTAGATATTAATTTAACGCCAAAACTGAATCTGACGCTGAGCTTATATTAAACACAGGACGGCTGAAATGGAGGTCTCTCTCTGGGGTTTTGTGTGATAACAAGATTCCAGTGAGGGCCAAAGGCAAAATGTACAAAACTGCTGGAAAGCTAGCTATGCTCTACGAATCGGAGTGTTGGACCCCAGTGAAACGCGACTTGGGTAGGATTCATGTGGCAGAGATGAAGATGCTGAGGTGGGCGGGCGGTGTGACTAGAGTGGACTGAGTTCGAAATGAGCATATGCGGGGTTCGTTTCGTGTGGCCCTCATACCTGAAAAGGTAACAGAAACCGTCTAAGATAGTTTTCGCATGTGACATTGAGAGATGAGGACCACATGGCGAAGAAATTGCTCAACATATCCACGCTAAGAAGAAGACTTGGAAGACCACACACAGGCAACCTGGACTGCAGCTATACACAATTATCTCAAAACTCTGGGCTTGACCGAGAATGCAGCGACAGGCAGACATAACGAATGTACACAAGGAGACCCCAGATAATGTGAAATGGCGAGGCTAAAAAAGAAATTAAATTTAGATATTTTAAGTTTTTTTTAAAGTGCCACAAGATATTCAAATAATTTTTTTTTTTTATCATCTGTGTTTCATTCATTTTTAATAAATTTATATGCAAGTTTCAGCTTAAAAGTAAAACGTATTGTACATATAAAAATAATTAATATTTAAAATTATATATAAATCTTATAAATGCTTAATTATACATATTCACCACCTAGCTGGAGCATATAGTTAAAATATATTTTTTCTTAATACTTTACTACTAAATACTAAGCCAAGTATAATATTGGGTCTCCGGTTTGTTCACTTGTACTGAATGTGAGGTCGTTGACAGTGGATGTGTTGATACTGAAGCATCCATCATAATATAGACACAAATATTAAAATTATTGTTATAAATATTTGTAGTCTCTTATTTCGTTTACCTTGTTTATAAACGATGTAAATTTAAAATTTGTAATTATTTCAATTTTTTTGATGAAATTTCTTGGTGGAATTCCATAATATCAGATATACCCATCACACAAAGCTATATCAACTCTCGGGCATTGCCCCACCAAACATACGGCGAGAAGTTACTACCAAGAAGGAACTCACCAAAGCAACCCATGACGCACTCCACCCTATGTTTGGGTACCAAAAGATAACTACACGGCTCAAATCAAGAAGAAGTTTCCTACAGTCGACAACGGAACTGGAGATACCTGAGGCCACCCTGCGGCTGAACATGTGGAGAAGCGCAACTGAGAGGAATACTTGGATTGCCCCGAAAGAGGACCTAGCCCCTGGACATGACCGAGGGTGGAATATATGGAGGTCCCTTAACAGACTTCGGACCGGAGTATGCAAGACGAGGACACAAATGAGGGCCTGGCAGTTTTACAGCGGACCGACTGAATGTGACTGCGGCGTGGAGCAGACCCTGTCACACCTTCTGGAGTGTGCGCTGTGCCTGAATAGCTGCACCCAGGAAGACCTGATGATGGCCAGAAGTAACGCCATCGACGTCGCCCACTTCTGGGCAGACAGGATCTGACCCTGTTGTTTCCGACACGATTATATATACCCATCACACAATTCACATCCACCTTTTCACTCACTCTTTACTTTATATAGAGCCAGCACTCGCTTTACTAACTGACTTGAAAATGGCCATCCGACCTGGCTGAAACATGTCAAACAAAAAATATATTGTGGAATAAATTCTAAAATTATTTTTTATTTATATCTGATAAAAATTGTAATGTTTCATTAACGAATGCTAAATAATTACTGTTAATTAATTGAATTTAAATACTGGCATACAAATGACTTATTTTTAGCGTATGTCCTTCAACAAAAATATATCTTGAAATAATTTAAGCCAATAAAACGAGTACGGATAACTTTAATGTAATTATATTTCGCATTGTGGCGAGCGAAACGTGCTCAGATAAATTATTCAAAAACTCTGAAAGTTGTTATCTGATTGAAGTTTCAGAATGGAGATACTTAATTAAAAATATCCCACGAGTTCTGAACCTTCAATGTGCCTTCCGCTGAAATCGCCGAAAGTGGGGAAATTCGCTTCAGACTGAAATTAAATAGAACTTTTATTCGAGGCTTTAGACGGTCAAATGAATGTAATGAAAACTCCCCGTTTCGGGTGTGATGTTTTTAAAACGTGTTTTACGTGTGGTCTTTCAAGTAATTTAGTAACTCTAAATGATCAACTCAATTAGAATATCATTAAAATTAAAAATAAACATTGTCATGGATATAAAAATAATATTTATTTCCTAATTTAAATTACATTTGTTTTCCATGGATATCAGCGATATAGTGATTTAAACAAAATGGAAAACATGTTTAATTCTATCTTTAAATTCTATATATCTATAAACTTTATATAAATTCTATCTATAAACAGCACAAAACCCAAAGTCATAAGAGTAAGCCGCAATGAGCATCAGAACATTAATATATCAATGCTAGTAGTTACTCTAAAAGATGCACAAGAGTTTTGTGTACTTTGTTGGAAGTATGATCACCTGGGATGGCAGAACAAAAAGAGAAGTCAACAGACGCATACATCAAAGCAAGGCTGACGTTCAATAAAGAAACGAAAAATATTGAGTCAAAAATATTAATTTAAAGCTCCGCAAGCAATTTGCCAAAACATTTGTTTGGAGCATCTTGATGTACGGCTGTGAGACATGGTGCTTATCTGAAAGTGATAAAAAAAACCAGAGGCCTCTGAGATGTGGTCATACGGAAGAATTCTTGGAATTTCCTGGAGAGACCACGTCACGAAGAATGAGGTTTTCAGGATAATCAAGGAAGATAGGCACCTAGTAAGAACCATCTCAGTGAGGCGATCGGTCACATCATGTGCCACGATGGTCTTCTTCACGACATTGTGGAAGGGATGGTTGAAAGTATAAACTGCAGAGTGCGCTCTAGATGGGAATATTTGCAGCAAATGTTCTAGGACATAAATTGTAGCTCTTATGCTGAGCTAAAAGGATTGCAGAGGATCGAGAAGAGTAGAAATCGAGATGCAAGATTTTGTTGCTGCAAACCAATCCGCCGGATTGATACTACGTAGAAGATAACTCCCCACTGTCTTAGGTTGTCTTGTGCTATTTAAACTACAATCCTCAGTATATTCAATGTTTCCACGTTCACCAATCAAGGACTTAGCAAGTTTGCGTTTCGGATAACGAAACCTTCCGAGGCGGTCTGCTGTCAGAGCGGAAGTCTCTGTCTCAGGACCGTTGCAGGGAATTATGCAGATCAGAGGAAACTGCTTCGTGATTTCAGTCTTGATTCTGAGAGGAGATGGTTATGCAGGTAGTGGAAAGGTTGTTTTATCAGCGACGAATCTAATAAATAAATTATACTGTACCAAACGGACTTTTCCCCGTAACAATTCTAGCAATTTAGAAAAATTATATTTTAGTATGCTTTCAATGTAAATATTAAAGATACAAATTGTAGTGCTATACTCGTATATCGTCAGCAGTATGTCATGTTTGTCGGCATATGCCGTCATAAGATTCCCTGATCGTTGACATCGGTTGACGTGATATATTGTTTTGCTACTTTCTTAGAATAGTTTTTTATGCATCATTAGATAGCTAAAGGATACAAAAACTAATGTGATATATGAAAATAGGCCAGATAAGTACATTTATGCTTCAAATACTAGTTTTATAATTGACAGTATAATTTGTATTCAAACCGAGCCGTAATGAAAGGGTTAAACATGAATTTTAAACTAATTATCATAAAATATTATTATTTATGAGCATTCTGTTTACAAACTCATTGAACAAGCGATATACATATTTTTTTTTTTGATTGATCGTTTTACAATAATAATTTATTAACAATAAAATACTTCAGTCACTTGAAAAACATTTGGCATAGCATTTAACTAAAATAAAAGATTAGTCCAATTTTTTTTATAGTAGAACGGCAAGTTTCGGGTTTTTAATGTAAACACATACAGGATAATACCAGCAGATGGTGAAAGTGATGCTGAAGTTTCATCTGTGGATTCTATGACGCTTACCATGTTACATATAGTTAAGCGCTGCATGTGGAATGTTGATCCGCCAAAGTCTACATCACGTATCATCCTTATTATTTCAGGAATTTACTATGAATGTGTGGTCTTCACGTGATGACATCGGTCTACCGACAATTTTGATTAATAGGCTGTGACTGGCATTTCACGGGTGAGAGATCAAATTCACACCAACCAGGGGTATTTTAGAGCTCAGAAATCGATTAAATAATTTTATTTTTTAATCTCCGTTGGGGATTGAACCCACGACCCTTAGCTTGCCAAGCAAACGCTTTGACCATTGAGCTATGTAAACAGTTATTTATTTATTTATATACAGAATCGAAATTCCATTTTTTTTTACAAATATTTAGAAACATAGAGTATACATAAATATACAATAAATAGAGAAAATAATAAAAAATAAAAATAACACAAAAGTATAAGAAGATGACACGTGTCAAAGATCACAGAGATCAAGTAGAACAATACAGGAGACAAAAGAGGAAAAGGATGTAAGAAAAGGATCGAGGTGTGCTGGTAGGCCATTTAACAGCGACATTGCCGTTGTACCAAATTGAGTGCTTGAAGCTCCACAAGCATCGACTGGCATCAAAAACAATGGATGGCTACGAACACGGGTGTACCTATCTGGAACATAGAAGTTAAAACATTCAAGAATCCCAGGGCTGTGAATTGAACCGCGAAGAAGAAGGAATGAATGTTTGAGTGCAGCAATTTTCCTCCGGGACTCTAGCGAATGGAAAAAAAGCATCCCTAGAAGAAAAAAGTTTGAGGCTTAGTTTTGTATTCAATTGGTAAGTCAATCGACTCAACAATGGCTACCTGGTGTAACTGAATGATTTATAATTAATATTTTATTTTATTTTGACATTTTGGAATTCCACCAAAAAGATATAAGGCCATTTATTATACATGTTGCTGCATTTGAAATTTACATGGTAATGCATGCACAAGCCTTGATTTTACGTCTACTTGACGAATTCTCGTGCAAGTAATCATAAAGCTAAGATTAACCTATTACGTTTTCCCCTGTAAAAACGTCCAGTGGTCAGCTTTGAGCTTTTCGTAAAAAAAATATCAATTTTATTCATTATAGTTTTTTAGATTTCATTATTAATTTTTTCCGAAAATAATAAAAAATAACACTTTATTATTGAGAAATATATATATATATATTTTCATGTAAGCACATACAGGAGAATACCGACAGATAGTGATAGTAATTCTGAAGTCTCATCTGTGGAATTCTATGACGCTTACCATGGTGTATATGGCTAAACGCTGAATGTGGAGTGTTGATCTGCCAACGTCACAGACTACAACCCGAGATTTACGCATCATCCTTTATTGCGTGAATGAATGCGTGGTCTCACGGGACGGCTTTCGTCTACCACCAATTTTAATTAATAGGCTATGACTGACATTTTACGGGTGAAAGATCAAATTCACACCGACCGGGGGGTATCTTAGAGCTCAGAAATCGATAAAAACACATTTTTTTTAATCTCCGTCGGGGATCGAAACCACGACCTTTGGCTCGCAAAGCAAACGTTTTGACCATTGAGCTATGACCACCGGCAAAATTGTGGTATTGTCAATGATAAACTTATTGTTTTTTGAGGTTTTGATAACCTTAAAAGTAATTCAGATTAAATAAAAATAACGTGATATTTTATTTTATTTAGATATTCATTGGAAACTTTTCAACATGTATAAGAAAATTTTAAAAGAAAAAATAAATAAATTATAAATAAATATACTTTAATATTATAAATTTTAATGAAGTATTTCAGTTCAATATGAAAGCATTATTTTTACATTTTGATAATAATGAATACGAAGAAGAATAAAAAAAAAGATTTCTTAATAAATAAAAACGTACCGAATAATATTTTGTATAAATCGAAAAGCTGTCTGTTTTCAAAGCGTTTTCAAATTAAATTTAAAAATTCGAATCACAAAGTATTTAATAAAGAATGAAACGTGTAAGATTTTTCATGATTCCACGAAACTTTAATTTATCAAACCTGAAGCTACAATTATTAAGAGATTCTTTGAAAATGTCCATGAAAAGTAAATTTTTACGTTTTTAAATGTGACTTGCAAGCCCGTATTAAATTATTTTTAAGCTTAAAATTCTATTTTATTTTTATATATTTTAAGTATACTAGTATAAACTATTGTTCTACTTCGTAGTATCAATCCGTTGGATTGGTTTGCAGCAACGAAATCTTGCATTTCGATCTTCTGCAACCCTCTTTAGCTCAGCATAAGAGCTGCAACTCATGTCCTCAAACACTTGCTGTAAATACTTTCATCTAGGGCGCCCTTTAAAGTTTTTACCTTCAACTATCCCTTCACAATTCGCGTAGAAGACCATCGTTGCGCATGATTTTACCGACTAGGCTCGCCTCTCTGAGATGGTTCTTACTAGGTGCCTATCTTCCTTGATTATGCTGAGAACCTCATTGTTCGTGACGTGGTCTTTCCAGAAATTTCCGAGAATTCTTCTGTAAGACAATGTCTCATTGCCGTACATCAAGATGCTCCATACAAATGTTTTGGCATGTTGCTTGCGGAGCTTTAAATTAATATTTTGTGACTCAAGAATATTTGTTTTTTATTTAACGCTATAGTTTTAATATTTGCTGTTCAAATGATAAAAATAACCTAAGCATTCAAAACAATTATTAATAATACAGATTTATAAATAATTGATAAGCCCATTTTTTACATACGTAATATAGGAATTGCATTACTTTCAATTTGCTTAAATGCAATACGACGTTAAAGCTCCACTGACATTTCGTTCGTTAGTAAATGACAAAGGTAAAGTCTGGTTGTGATGTTTAACCAGGATCCATAATGTCAGGTGTAACAATGCAGCAGGTAAGGATTACCTGTGTTTGAAATAATGGTGAGGTGCGCGAATACACGCTGCCATCAGCATGATGTAGCCCTTGCTAACTGGTACCGAAAACCTCGATGTACAATCTTTCGTCTCGTATTTCTGATCGCTTGTCATACATTTATATGTCCACCGTGTTGTCATTTTGGACGGTCCACTAACGGCTGTGGTATTATTATTATTATATAAGTATTTGTACAGCGCTCTTTTATGACCGAATGATCATTCCAAAAGCGCTTCTTTGCCTCTCTGAGTAAAAAGGTTGGTCTTGAGTCTGCTTCTGAAGGATGCCTCCGCTTTAAGCTCTCTTATGCTTTCCGGTAGCGAGTTCCAGGCCGTTAGTGCAGCGTAGCTGAAAGCCCGATTGCCAAAGACCGTGCTAGGACTACCTCCCGTCAGCAGGGTGCTTCTATTTGCTCTAGCCAATCTGAGTGTCTCTCCACGCGCGCTTAGTTATAAACATTAAGGTAGTTATAAACATCACCGGCGAGCCCACAAGTCAGTCGTTCTCCACCCTTTAGCGAGACAGGGTTGTATTGCGGCCGCGCGGCATGTCATCCCGCGTGGTCGGAAACTTTTAATGTTTTTAACGAAAATATAATCAATGTACCTCTAAATTATAGTGTTTGTTTGCTTACCTGCTCCTCATCCTGCCCTCACGCGATGGAATAACTCCCCTTTTGAGAGAGGAGGATGTTAACGCATTGTATTAATATTGACATCCTCCAAGGATTACATTCTACCAATTCTTTATCCACTCCCTAGCTGGAGCATACGGTCGTTACAAACTCCCTAAGTCAGTCTCCATGGTACTCTATCCCATGAAAGTTACTGGCTCCCAGAGCTTTGCCGAGCACATTTTATGTAGATAGTTTCCGATAGCCTACCAGGATGGCGAAAGCCTAATTTTAAACAAAATACCTGATTTTTTTTTAGCTTTCCTGCGGCATCCGAAGAACATGTTCCTACCAGATTGCATAGGAGGGACGTTAATGCATATATATTTTTAGTGAATATATTATATATAATATTATTTTTAATTCAACATTTGGTGATTTTAATTCTTCAAATAACCTATGAGTTCATAGTTAGAAAATCATCTAGTCTAATTATTATAGTTGTATTTCACAGACGTTAATTTTGAGATGGCTTATATTTTATGACGATAATTTTTACAAGCAGAGGAAGGCTTTGAGTGATTATTCAACGAATCTACATGGAATATCATTTACAAAGTTTAAATATTGTCCTTTTCAACGACCTTATTACAGAAGCTTAAGTTATATATACAAGTATGCATACTCGTAATTTAATTTTAAATGCCGGTGGTAATAGCTCAATGGTCAAAGTGTTTTCATTGCAAGCCAAAGATCGTGGGTTCAATCCCCGACGAAAGATAAAAAAAATAAAAAACCTTAACCGATTTCTGAGCTCCCCGATTAAGATATCCGGTTAATATGAATTTGATCCCTTACCCGAAAAATTCCAGTCATAGCCTATTAATCAAAAAATTTTGGTAGACAAAAGTCGTCCCGTGAAGAGCTCTTATTCATAGTAAATTTCTTTAATAATAATGATGATGCGTGAATCTCAGGTCTATGACGTTGGCGGATCAACACTCCACATGCAGCGCTTACCCATGTGCACTATGGTCATAAGCGTCATAGAATTCCACAGATGAGACTTCAGAATTACTATCACCATCTGTCGGTATCCTCCTGTATGTGTGTACATACAAAATAACAATAATCATCTCAGGATCGTTGTACAAAATCTCTTTGGTTAACCTTTTATTTACTGAATTATGAAACAATGTATTAACTTTACTGATTCTTTTTATACAAATAAGTGTGGATAGGATATAGAGAAAAATTAAAGTAAAACATATTTTAACTACAATAAACTTTTATTTCAAAGTTTTATATATATATACGACTTATAAGTCCCGTCAGAGCACAACTGCAGCAAGATGCACGATCAATATAGGATTTTGTGGTGTGGGAATTAAAAGTGCCGTCAGTAAATAAAGGGTTAAAAATAACAAGTCCTTGCCGCGATATACAGGTACATGTTACACTATAATCTCATAATGACATTTTTTTGATGGATTTCCTCTAGCTTCACATTTTTATACGTAAGCTTACGTCATCAGAGATAACCTGTTTTGAAACGCTGATGAAGCTCACATTTGTGGGGCCGTTTCCGGATACAGATAAGTTACAAGGGATTCATATCATATCCTATTTCCTGGAAAGCAAGCAGCCTTCAAATATTACATTTTATCACGAAGCCTTCTTTAAAAGTTTTTTTTTTATAACCAAAAAAAAAATCAAATACAAAACAAATATATACAATATGTACAATCACTTAAAAACAAATGTGAAATCAATATTTATATATAAATATGTATATACAGTAAGGCCACGCTTAACGCGGGGGATACGTTTTATCAAAGTAGAGCGTGATGCGAAACAGCGCTAAACGAAGCTATCTTAACATGTAAATAATGACGTTAGGGGAAGATGGATAGAAAATTGATTAGGTATTAAATTAATTAAATAATTTAAAAATAATAAAATAAAATAAAGAAAAACATTTATTTCTTACAAATAAAAAAACAATATAAACGAATATACTTATAAAAACAAATTAAATTCTAAATAAGTCAGATCATTCAGTATTTCAGTCTCTTCTGTGTTTTCAATTTTATGCCTTTTTGTCAAGAAGGCATCTAATTTAGTTTGCGTTTTCCTTTTGCGTTCTGTTATAAGTTGTTGATAAGTGGATAAAGCATCTATAACACCCCGTCTCGCTTTTGAACTCCTGTCAAAATTTGGATCATTTTCAACAAAATAAGATAGACGTTCACCAGAATTAATCGTTTTAGTATTATATATATTTGTACTTATTTAGAAATCTAGCGCTGGGCACAATTTCGGGGAATCCCTGGGCTGAAATAAAAGAGCACTAAACCGAAACAGCGCTAAAAGAAACAGCGTTAAGCAGGGTCTCACTGTATATATATATATATATTTAAATTTCAATTAATATAAAATTATAATTATGCAGTTTCACAAAATATTGTCAGTTTACAACCTTGACATTTTTTCAATGTTTTCAGCATTCACTTTGAGATCTATTATAAATTATAAATATAAGTAAATATCTATCTCCCTCTCTTATCACTCCCTGAAAGACACAACCCAACCCCTCTCCTACAGAAAATGGGTTAGACCACTTGTAATGTACTATCGCAGCTCAGTTATCTCTTAACAAGAGAAAGATTGATAAAGGCTACGGAGTTACTCGAAACTGCAGTCTCCTAAAAGAGAATTTATCTTACGTGTTCTATGTAAAAACAAGGTAAATAAATAAATATTTATAACCTTAACGTTTTTAAGAATATAATTATAATGAATAAATTCTTAGGTTCTCACGGCCAGATTTGACATTGTGGCTTTTGGGTTTAGCTGTGTGTGGTGAATTTATTCTTACCAATATACATTAACTATTATATATCAACTAAGTCATCAATCCTGAAGAAAGCTCCCTGCAATGGCGGTCGAAATATTGTCTGAAGGAAGTTCGCCACACACGGCTTAACCCAAAAGCTACAATATCAATTAAAGTATGATGTTACAAAAATATTAATTTAATAAAATTTAGCTCTAGGTTTAATTGGAATGTCTGTAAATGGACGCTCAAAAGATACTGGAAATATACGTTAACGTTAACGTGTACGTACCGTAATTTAATGTCCCGGAGAACTTGTTACCGCGTTAAGCTGATTTCAGCACGTTCAAATTTTAATGGATGCCGCGCAAGAGTCGTGCCTGGAATTTCAATTCGAAGCTTTCGGTGAATCGAAGGCTTCTTAGAAGCAATTACATGGAGATGGGAACTCCGAGTTGCATTCCATGCAATTTCTCACGCAAAACAGAACTATTCAAAATAAAACAGTTTAGTATTTGACTTGATTTAGAATGTCTCAAAAAATAAATATTTACAATTTTCCTTCCCTGTAAAGTTAACTGATAAGAGCCGTGATCTAGTGAAACGCTTCTCAAAAGTTTTTTAGATAATTATTCACCCTTTCATATCGGCTCGGTTTGAATACAAATTATACTGTCAATTATAAAACTAGTATTTGAAGCATAAATGTACGTATCTGGTCTATTTTCGTATATCACATTGGTTCTTGTATCCTTTAGCCATCAGATGATGCATAAAAAACGATTCTAAGAAAGTAGCAAAACGATATATCACGTCAACCGATGTCAACGGTCAGGGAATCTTATGACGGCATATGCGGACAACCGATGTCAAAGGGTTAAATATGTTAAATAATAGAAAACACTGAAGATGTGCAAGGTGTGCACGATAAAATTAGTTTTATTTCATTTTAAAAAGTAACTTCTTCTTTCTTCTTCTTCTTCTTCGTGGCAGCGACGTTAAATTATTTTTGTCCAGTATCTGGTTACATCGATAGCCCATGTGTTGCCCAGCATAAGGTCTTGAGATGTGCAACTCGTTGGGCACATGGAGCAGGATATTACGTGTGAGGCGGTCTGCAGGACACCACAGTCGCACAATAGTGTCTCTCAATGCCGAAGCATTCCCTACCGCTCGAGGTTGTCCTTTGTTCTACAAAATCCGGTTTTTAATCTGTTCAGGGATTTCCAGGCCACCAGTCATGCCAGTTGGGAGGCCTTCCTTTGGAGTAATGAAGTCTTCTAATGTGATTTGTTACCAGAGCTGGAGTCTCTCATTTTCAGGATGTGAGAGGTTGTGTGGATTTCGGAAAATTGCTTCGCGACTTCAGTCTTGGTGTTGGGGGTATCTGATTATACAAGCAGTGGGACGGATGGTTGATTGCTTTACGCATTTCTTCTGGGCATTAACTTTGCGTCTTATGTTTGGTGGTGCGATACCAGCCAAGGAGTATAGTTTTGAAATGGGTGTTGGTTTGAGGCAGCCTGTGACGACGACTCTGCATGCATCATTCAGGGCAGTATCCCACTTGATTACAAAAGGCTGATCGACCCCATACTGGTGCCAAATACATGCTAAAAATGGGTCTTATGTAGCTCCACATATTCTTATTTTATTGTGCATGGATATACTAATTCTTAAAAAAAAAAACGTTTTTTAGGTAATTTAAAACATTATATTTTAGCAATGTTATCTTAGTACCGATGTAACAACTGTATTATAATGATCAAAATTTCATTTTCAAGCTTAAAATTTCAGTCTTTAGTAAGTACTTAATGTCTAGGCGTCTTTGATATAATAATAGTGATTTAAATATTTATAGGAAAATTGGCGGTTCATTCTTGTAGACGTGATCTTTTTGAAGAAAACTGGATTTAATTTCCATAAATCTATCTATAAATTTTTAAATGTAAAATTCTCAATATTGGGTAAATACATTTTCTTCGACCGTGCAAGTTTCCATAATTTCTGGAATATTTAAAGCTGGATTCTATATAAAATATTGAGATTTGATCAAACAATGAAAATATCTGGAATATTACAGTTCAAACTGAATATAATTATTTAAAATCCTTAAAGCAATGAAAATTTATTAACTTGTGAATATTTTTTAAAAACATTTTAGTCTTCAAATACAATAGTTACAGGCCAAATTCTTCCATATGCATTTTTTTTATAAAGGGTCCGCCATCTAATGTTTTTTTTTTCAACTAGTGCTTATTTCGTGAATGGTAACACTTTACTTTCTGATTTGACAGATAATTAGTTTTATCCTTCCGCTAAACGAATATGGTTGTGTATACGCTTGAACAACGCTGGGAAATATTGCGACATTGCTTTGAAAATCAGGCCATTTTTCTTCGAAAATGAGCAAGGAGTGGCCGTTACAGTCAACGGCGATCGTTATCGGGCCATTTTTGTTCACAAAAATTGAAGAGGAGGATATTGGCAACATTTTGGTTTCAACAAGACGGCGCTATGTGCCACACAGCCGAAGCTATACTCGATGTTTTGCGCCCCATTTTAAAAAAAAAAAAGTTATTTGGCGGACCCTTTATCTCTGTTGTCTACGAACAATATATTAGTTAAGTTAATTTATGAACACCGTATGAAGTAATATATATTTGTTGTTCTTGTACATGTAATCATTCATATATGTCAAAACTATTTTCCTACAAATCGTAAAAGTGTCACTTTTTTGTTGGGGCAAGATATAGAAAATAGCTTGACACATTGCAATATACACTTTCATGATATAATTTTAATAACTTCCTTAACCCTTTTAAGTGCGGAATAAGATTTGTTAAAAACCTTTAAGTGCGGAGAGCACAACTGGTCAAGAAGATTTCTCAAAACGTTGCATGCAGGAAACGTGTGTTGTGTTCGTGTTTGTGTGTGGGTTGGGGAAATGAGTGTAATTTATCTGTCAATGAAAAAGACGCTGGAAAGCATTCAATATTTAAGGATGGAACTTTATTTTTAATGTGTTTGATTAAGACGAGTTTGTCGGCTGCATTTATTATTCAGTTCCCTCGAGAAATAGAAAAATTAAACCAAATGTTCCATTGATTAATAAAAATATAGTTCAATATTTGATGACTTTAATGCAACAACAATACACATCGTAAAAAAAAATTTGACGAAAAAATGTAATGCAAAACAAAATTAAATTAAAAATATAGTATTCGGATAAATCCGCATCTCGCACTGAAGCGACGTGTTTTTTCAGGGCGTGGGATAAATCCGCGCCTCGCACTTAAGAGCAGTGCAAGTTGGTGCGGATATATCCGCACCTCGCACGTAAAGGGTTAAGGGCTACTTTATTATTTTTGTGTAATTATCACTAAATTCATTAAATAGCTGCATTAGTAGACATATATATGATTGATGAGTTTCTGGGTAGTATTGTTATTAACACTATACAGTCCGATTACACAACATGTGTGTGATCGTTCCGCCAACGCTTAGTGGCCGACTATACGCAGCTTGAGTTATGTTTTTTTCAAACTTTAGTGGCCGATCACACAACATATATGTTGTTTTTACTTTCGACCATAATTCAAAGATCTCAAACGTCGAGGAGATCAAAGACAGCGACGATGATGGGGAATGGATATATATAAACAAATAAATATATGCGATTTTTTTTGTAAGCAATTCTTTAAAAAAACAGTCGGCCTCCGGCGTAAGTTTAATTGCCTACCGCACGGACTGGATAGTGTTATGGGATGTGAAAAGTAGCATATTCGCATTTTTAATTTATTTTTCCTTTTTTCTATTAGGATGATAAAATGTTGTTCCAGCCAGAAAAGATAACCAATGTGCATGAACAATATATTTTGTGTAGTCTAGTTGTTTGCGAAACAATCATGACCAAGATGCACCACTTTCTGGAAGGCTAGTTGAAGATGACACAATAAAATTATTAATTGATGCAAGCCAGTTTGGATGCATCCAGCAACTTGTGAGATCTCTGACTTTTTGTTTATTTGTTTAACAGAACAGATGTTGTAAATTCATGAAGTACAGTACAAACATTAAATAATTATTTATAGATATGATAAAACATATTGATATCAGCTTGATATGGACCGAAGCGGAATCTTTTAGGGCCTGGTTAGGGCAATCTGTTGCCGAAAAGCCCCTCGGATGAAAAACGAAATCTTTTCTTGACTTATGATTTTTGTTCGCTCGCCTGACATACACATCTAATATTTTTTATTTTTATTTTTTTATTTAATCAAATATAAAAGATACATTTTGTACATAGCCTATCTAATATTTTTTTTTTTTTTTTTTTTCAAATGTAAAAGATTTTTTTTACATTTCATGCCAATCTTTTTTTCTTTTTTTTTTTTTTTACATTCGCTTACTACACCACTTAAAGATAAGATCTTGTGTGTGGCGTGGGATTCATCTATGTTATTTAACAGTTTTATATGATTATACAGAGTATTACATATTTATACATTTAGATGATTTTGATATAAAACTAACATTATATGATTAAAGATTTAATATACTATATGTTGAATTAAATTTAATGTATATATAATTTAATAATACATTTTTGGTACATTTCATTATTTCAATTTGTTATGCAGTGACGTCGGTTCTGTTCGTCATTATTTTAAAGTACTGTTTCACCTCTTCAATCAATATTTTAATATCGCTGATCTCTTTTATTTCCCGAGGAAGATTGTTAAAATTAACTATTCCGTTATATTTGTAACCATTTTTTGCATGTTGTGTGGTAAATTTTGGTATTAATAAGTTGTACATTAAATATAAGATTACACGGAGCTAGCATACGCCATTTTATTTGTTCAACTGTCAACTTTAATTTGCTTTTTTGCCGTTATTTTCCTGGCGGCGCTGCATGTCACAGTGTTCCGGCAGTTGTCAGTTAACTCTCGTCCGGCCGGCGAAACGTCATACCGGTCGGATGAGGAAATCGAGTCTTTATTCAAAATAAAAGCCAATCGTGCTTCAAAAACCAGTTATTTGTTATTTTAAATCTTTCAATTACAAATAAATGCAGTTTATTCGAGTGGCATTCATATCATTCTTTAAAATGCAACGTCGATAATATCGATTTAAAGTTCCCGGGCTTCTGGTTTTGCTCCCTAGATGGCCGGAAGCACGATCTCAAAGTTAATTGCTTAATGAACCAGAAAATCTGATGATTTACTATATCTTTCAGCCACTATTCAGCGCCTACTGTCTGCGGCAGGAGTCCCTAACATTTTGTAAAAAAAAAAAGTAATGTAAGCCACGCCAGAAAACGGTTAAATTTATTTCGCGTATGGTTCTTAGGTCCAAATAATTCATGCCTCGGGACCGTCATTTCCTAGAAAAAAAATAATAAAAAAAACGTTCATATTTTCTTTTGAATACTATAGTTAACTTATTTTTAAGCCCCTTTTAGATTTTATTAATAAATATTGCCATCAGCATGATATAGCCCTTGCTGACTGGTACAAAAACCTCGATTTATAATCTTTCGTCTCTTATTTCTGTTCGCTTGTCGTACATGTGTCGCCATATTGGCATTTTGACTGGTTACGTAGATCGCCACTTGTGGCGCTGTGCGACAGCCGATCACGAGAGCGCTGAATAAAATGCTGACGTCGGCAAGATCACATTGTGTAGTCCATGTTCGATCGATCGGGGAAACCAAGTATTTATCGAAAATATATGTCAATGTGCTTCAGAAAAAGTCTTTGTGTTGTTTATCTGCTCCTTATTCTGCCACCACGGGACTGAATAACTACCTTTTAAAGAGCGGAGGATGTTAATATAAAAGAATTGCATACCTAGAATTAACATGAATCACACTGAGCACTGTTTCACTTAAATGAAGACTGCAGTTTCGCAATCCCCCTCTTGTTGTTCCAACGAGCTGTTAAGAACTGAATATAAACTATGGAGAAATACTCGGCGGAGTTTCTGTAAAGAATTTACTGCACAGACTTCTACCATGAAGGTTGTTGGGAATCATATACATTTCTAAGTGGAACCTTTAAGTACAGATATGTCCTAGAACGAGGAATGGACAGTAGCGGCTGACAGAACTAAGTGGCGGCAATTTGTGGTAACTATACGTTTCATATATGGAACAAGATGTGGGAAAAAGAATACAATGGAAATCGGTACAAACAAATTGTGACAGATAAATAAAATATCAAAACGTTTTCAGCCAATTTGAAGTATAATTTGCAAGCGTCTATTGGCTGGATTTGCTCCATATTAACCCTTCCGTTATGGCTCGGTGGAATACAAATTGTACTGTCAATACGGCGTGAATTTTTCAAACATTTTTTTTGCTTAAAACTAGTATTTGAAGCATAAACGTACTTATCTGACCTATTTTCATATATCACATTGGTTATTGAATTCTTGAACTATCAGATGATGCATTAAAACTATTATATTTAACAAACGTTCATTATATAATCCATAAATGTGGTGGAATTGACACATGTTGTTTACAGAAAAATCGCTGCTGTGACGAAACCTAACGATATTTATTTACATGCTTTACAGATTCCTGTAAAGAATACATGTAGGTTGATAAAGGGAATGACTACAGCTCCAAGTTCCTACCGTAGATGTCACAATGAGTACTGAAAGTAGCAAAACGATATATCACGGCCACCAATATCAACGGTAGACGAATCTTAGATGACATATGCAGACAACCAATGCGAAAAGGTTAAAAAAAGGAAGCTTTAGCTTATGGTCTCCTGCGGCATCCGTAATACATGGTTAACCAGGTCCAATTTCACCTCTTGAGCGACTGTACTCGTAGAATGGAAGTCTGCTCACTAACCTCATAATTTCTCACAAAGTCACATTTACCGATGTCAACGGTGGGGGAATTTTAGACGGCATATATCGGCTGCCGATGCGAAAGGGTTAGCACGATACACGTGGCGTATGCAAATACTTGTTGACTGTCGTTTTGCTCTATGGCACCAAAAAACGTTTCACATCAAAATGCCATTATCGGTTCGCGGGCCGCAGCATGTGCTTCTCTGCTTAAAAAGCCACCGTCCAGTTTCAGTAGTTTGATAAAGGTTTGCTTAGTCAAAGAAACTAAATGAAAAGCTTCCGATTCAGTTATTGTTGATGCAAAAAACGGCTTCACTTCCGTTTACTAAGAAATTCAATTTGTTTCACAAATAACTTCTTAGGTTTTCACGGCAAGATTTGATATTGTGGCTATTGGGCTTAGCCGTGTGTGGCGAAATTCTTCCATCCAATATTTCGACCGCCATTGCAGGGGTCTTCTTCAGGGTTGATGACTTTGTTGTGACTTTGTATCAGGATGTAGTTTAGCCGTCAGCCTAACGTACCTCCACGAGCGTCATGTCGGGTAATCGTGTACGGTGGGCGTCATAAACCCTGGAGAAGACCCCTGCAATCGCGGTCGAAATATTGGATAGAAGAAATTCGCCACACACGGCTAAACCCAAAAGCCACAATATTGCTTCAGAAAATAAACAATATTAAACTTTATAGTCTCACTAATAAATAATTTAAATATATAATAATATAATATATAAAATAATATATCATAATAATTATATTTATTTTTTATGTAAACACATACAGGGATTACCAACAGATGGTGATAGTAATTCTTAAGTATAATATGTGGAACTCTATGACGCTTACCATGATTCATATGGCTAAGCGCTGCATGCGGAGTGTTGATCTGCCAACGTCATAGACTACAGCCCGAGATTCACGCATCATCCTTATTATTACAGGAATTTACTATGAATGGGCGGTCTTCACGGGACGACTTTCGTCCACCACCAATTTTAATTAATAGGCTATGACTGTCATTTTACGGGTGAGATATCAAATTCACACCAACCGGCGGTATTACAGAGCTCAGAAATCGATTAAAAATCCTTTTTTTTTCAATCTCCATCGGGGATCGAACCCACGACCTTGCCGCCCGGTCGACAGTCAATTTTGTGCCGACGGCGCCGAGGACATATTGTCGCTGGCCCGACCTGAATGCTGCGACTAGGTCCGGGCCAGTAGTTTGTAAAGTTATCGAAATATATATGTCAATGTGCTTCAGAAAAAGTATTTGTGTTGTTGATCTGCTCCTCATCCTGCCACCACGCAATTCAATAACGAACTAAGAGAGAAAGATGTCAGCATATAGCATATATCATATTGTTGTACCTGTACATTGACAATATTTATTTTAACATTGTGCATTCATCGCAAATGGTTGAAATAGCAAAATTCATTCGTTAAATCGAAACAAACAAATATCAATGTTTTTATTATTTTTGTTCAGTGACCTGTTTGGTTGATAAACATTAAAAAACATTTGTACTACATACATTGTTGATTTTATTTATGTAAAATATAAGGTACCAATACTTTTGGACATTCCAATATCTTTGCCGGCGGGTATGAAAATGCGGTAAAAGCGTTTGCTTACCAAACCAAAGGTCGTGGGTTCGATCTCTGACGGAGATTAAAAAGAAACGATTATTGAAGTATTCCCAGTTGGAGTGAATTTGATCCCTTACCTGTAATATGCCAGTTATAGCTTTTAATTATAATTGTTGGCAGACAAAAATCGTTCCGTGAACTCCACTCATTCATAGTGAATACCTGTATAAAATTGATGATGCATTAATGTCAAGCGTAAGCAGCATATAATCCATAGATGAGACTTCATCATCTGTCGGTAATATCCTGTATGTGCTTTCATTTAAAAAATGATGATGCGTGAATGTAAGGCTGTTAAAAATAGAAAATCGCATATATCGAAAAGGCAGGCATGTGATGGAGGTCTCCCAACATTACCACAACACGAGCAATGCTGACAAAACAGAAAGAGCAAGATTTAAAAAAGACTTGTTGTCTGGATGGCACATTTTTCATTATTTTTATAAGCATCGCCAATACTCATCAAGTTATTAATATGATACAAAAAGTAATATCAAGATAATTGTATTTGGAATTATCTTTAGTACTTAAAACAAATTTACACAGTCAAAAGATAAAAATCGATGATAAAATGGACAAGCAATTTATTTCAATAGACAGGTATTATAAATAATATAGCAATTGCAAACCAAGAGAACTCTTACCTTTGAATAGTGTTCAAATAAATTAATCTTCTTGACTGTGTAAATTTGTTTTAAATGCACAGCACATTTTTATTCTAAGGCATCGCAAGACCCTACCTTTCCCGTCCTGTTTTTGGAGACCTAGATGGGGTCTGGTTACTGGACGCACGCAAAAAGCTTCTTGTTAGAGAGTGGCTGAAGGCCTTCTGGTGATTCTAAGTGCATCAATTAGATATCAAATAGATTTCAGTCTAAGGCTGCTTTGTTAGTATACTACAGCGAATCTTAAATTGCCTTCTTTGGTAACATGTTGCTAACCACGAAACACGTGGGAATTCTAATGCCTCGGAAAGGCCAGGCCAATGAAAGATGTTGAAATGCTTAGAAAATGATCTGTCAAAGAAATGTAAAGTTTGTATGTTTCTTACCTGATCCCCGTCGTAAGTCCAGGATCCGAATTTCAGGAAACACGTTTGCTGATCGAAGGGGAAGTAACGGACGTCAATCTCACAGGAAGACTTGAAGATGGCCGGCGGGGTCCACATGACTTTCCCAGAATGGTGCAGAACAGCCTTGGTCATCGTGGTTACCACATACTCTCCATCCGCACTGGAAGAAATAAATTATTATTAATATCTTATCAATTTGTCATCAACACAACCTCTCACATCCGGCCCTGAAAACGAGAGACTGCAGCTTTGGCAACAAATCGCACCAGAGGATTTCGTTACTCCAAGGGAAAGCCTCCCAACTGGCAAGAACCTTGACTGGTGGACCTGGAAATCCCTGAACAAATTAAGAACCGGAGTTGGCAGAACAAAGGTCAACCTCCAGCGGTGGGAAATTCTTCGGCAGAGAGAGACACTATTGTGTGACTATGGAGACCTGCAGACCGCCTTACACCTAAGATCCTGCTCCATGTGCCCAACAAGCTGCACATCTCAGGACCTAATGCTGGGCAACACACGAGCTTTTGATGTTACCAGATAATGGGAAAAAATAAATTTGACGGCGCTGACACGAAGAAGAAGAATTTATCATACAAGAATAATTGTCAACAAACTCCACGATCTTGCAAAAGAAGATTATGTTATATGGAAGGCCCAAAAACCAAGTGAAAAAAAATCACATTTCTCATTTTCAAGTAACCGAAAATGAATAATTTTAAATGAATATGTAGAATAATTCGATTTTTTAAAATTCATTCTCGTTCGAAATTTAAGAATACAAAAATTCAAAATTAGATAAATAATATAAAATCGTAAACAAATTAAATAAAGGTGTTTTTTAAATTTTGGATTAGCTCTGCGAGAAATGTTTTTTCCGACTTAAATAAATATTCCACGGAGCTAAGAAATTTTACAATTTTCTATATAAAATGTTTTTCGTCCCAATCGATTCGAGTCCAATGAGAATAAGTAAGAAGACTCGTTCAAAATTGTAGGTGGTGCAATGGCATAGTACTCAACTTTTTACTTACATAAATTGATAAGAACAACCTTTGTACAAAAAAATAAAGATTACATTAAGTACTTGGGTCAAAATACTTTTTTCCTTACTTTTTCCATCCATTCCATTTTATACTTCAATCAAGTGAAACAGTGCTTAATATGATCCATATTAAAATGTATGAAATTTATATCTACTTAATATTTTTTTTCAATGAATTTTGATATATATATCTAAATGTAAAAATTAGTTTAACATTTTCTCTTAAATTACTTTACATTATTTAATATTTTAAGGAATTCGCCATTTTATTTATTAGAATATAATATCAGAAACATGTTGTTCACTTATGTGAATTATTTAGAAATTATTTATTCAGTCAAATAGATTATAAACCTTTAAACAATTATAGGCCTTTGAGATGTGGACATACAGAAGAATTGTCGGAATTTCCTGGAGAGACCACGTCACGAACAATGAGGTTCTCAGGATAATCAAGAAAGACAGGCACCTAGTAAGAATCATCTCAGAGAGACGAGTCCGATCGGTCGGTCACATCATGTGCCACGATGGTATTCTTCACGACATTGTGGAGGTGATGGTTGAGGGTCAAAACTGTAAAAGGCGCCCTAGATGGAATTATTTGCAGCAAGTGTTCAAGGACATGAGTTGTAGCTCTTATGCTGAGCTAAAGAGGATTGCAGAGGATCAAAAATAGATTGAGATGCAAGATTTTGTTGCTGCAAATCAATCCACCGCATTGATACTACGAAGAAAGAACAAACTTATTATTTAACTAAAGATTAAGATTTTCCTCTGATAAGAGTGCGAAGTTTGATTTTTATTAGTATTACACGAATATCCACGTTATAAATGATTAATAGTTAAACTATAGTTTATAATGAATTGATTGAAGTTGATAAAATACAATATTTCAATCAAATTAATTGTTAATAAAATACATTAAAAATAAAACATTGATGGATAAAAATAATGAAAAAGTAAATTTTCCAGGCAATAGTACAAGTAGTTTTGTGAAGACTGAAAACTGCAAGCACTTGTTCGAAGTAACCGTTTGTTCGCTCGGAGAATGAAGAAAATGCATCTGATGTTCATGGGAGCAGAATTCCTTTGTACCAGTGAGTATTCTGTGAGAAACGCGATTTGTACGAAGCGTTTCATGAAATTTAATTAAATGCTGCTTCAGAAACAATAATGATAGAAAATACCAGCGCACTTTCAGATGCAAGAAGAAAAATGCATGGAAATGTATGCGATTGTTTTAATTAATTTTGCTAAGCGAAACGAACTTTTTATCTAATAAAGAGTAAATATAAGTTAGAAAACACCACCTATCTCTTAAGTAATCGTTGCTTAAAGGCATCTTTTTGTTTGAAATACACTTGAGAACTTTTATGGCTTACGACAACTTTCAGAGCAAAAGTCCGACTTCTTAAAGAGGGAGTAGAGATTTGTTATTTTTTAAAGAAAAATTTATAAATGCTGTTATCTTCCTCTCTTATTTGCAAGATTGCTGATGCAGAATCAGGTTCACAATATAAAGAACTTGTTTTTGTTTCGCTTTACACGTTTATTTGTCAAACACATCGCATTCGGCACACGCCATATAGGCGTGCCCATAGCGGTCGCGAGCGTTGTCCAACTGACAGCTCGCGGCGCGCTCTCACATCTCGGCGGTGCCAACTGTCGCTGCCGAAAAAAGCTAATTCAAGATGACAGTGGTACCAACGGGAAATGGATGCCTTCTCAAAACAAATATTTTTGGCGTATGCAAACACCGTTTAACATTCTACAATTACAAACATTAGATGTGCATGTCAGGCGAGCGAACAAAATAAGAGACAAAAATCGTTTTTCGAGGCTTTATGTCATCAGCCTATGCTTCCATATGAACCTTAGGGTATACAGGTGTTTTGGTACAAGGTATAGACAATATTAGCTTACAGAACTGTAAAAATGGCAATTTGCGGTGTCCACATGCCCCAAATATGAAGCGGATATGGTAAAATAATGATAAAATATTCTTTTATGATCAAGATTTTAATCGATTTGAATTTGATACCTCACCCATAAAATGCCAGTTATAGCCTATTAATTAAATTTGGTGGTAGACGAATGTAATCCCGTGAAGACCACCTATTCATAGTAAATTCTTGTAATAATAATGATGATGCGTGAATCTTGGGCTGTAGTCTATGAAGTTGGCGGATCAACACTCCACATGCAGCGCTTAGCCATATGCAGCATGGTAAGCGTCATAGAATTCCACAGATTAGACACCAAAATTACTTTTACCATCTGTCGGTATTGTCCTGTATGTGTTTACATAAAAAAGAGAATGTGTTTTTTTCTAAATCTAATCCGTATTACATTAAGCTTTTGTGGTTTTGTGTATATTATCAACATTTAATAAGAATATTAACCTGTTGGTTACGAATTGATGAAGATAAAACGTTCTTCGCAATTTTACGCTTCCTAAATGAGAATCTCTGTTTTATTTGAAAAGCAGCCAATAAGAGTATTTACGTGAAAATAAAGCAGTGTTTTTCTCAAAAGCGACGGTTGATTTGTCGGAAAAAAAATTCAGGGAAATAATTTCGGAGGGCTTAAGTTTCACATCCCGCTTTCATGATGATAATTGTGTTTCTCGTCCCGCATTTGCCCTCCACTCTATTTGGGAATATGAAATTAATCCACGGGCGCGTCTTTTTTAATAATGTTTTTTGCCTTGGCCCTTCAAGAGATCAGGGCCGTATCGTAATATTGAGATTTATATTTATCACCATGTCCGCAGCCCTAACTGGAGCTATGCCACACAAAAATCTGTCAGCCGACATAGTCTTCGCCTCATATTATGTCAAGTGTGTCTTCCGAAGATTCATCGAGTACATTAGGTGTTAACATCCACCTCTCTCTCAAAAGATTGTTATTCAGTCGCGTGATGGCAGAATTAGGAGCAGATTGATAACACATACTTTTTCAGAAGCACATATGTTTATGATAAACTTTACAAGCTTCCGGCCTAGGCGGAAAGACATGCCAGCCGGCCGTACTGCGTCAGCACACCACTGACCCGTGCGGCTCGTTGTCGGTCACCAGCGCCGTCAGTGGCAAACTATGTAACTGACACACCCGTAAGCGGACTTGTCCAAGATGCCAATATGGCGACACATAAATGTATGACAAGCGAACAGAAATAAGAGACGAAAGATTATTTTTCGAGATTTTCGGTAGCAAGGGCTACATCATGCTGATGTCATTGTATAGTTCCCGACGGCCTTACAAGACGGCGCGAACTCGGGAGCTTAAAAAAAGGAAGCTGTAGCTTATGTTCTCCTGCGGCATCCGTAATACATGGTTAACCAGGACCACCTTCACCACTTGAGCGACTCTACTCGTAGTATGGAAGTTGTGCTTACTAATCTGATCATTTCTTACAAATTCAAACCATTGTGCTTCTAGTATAATACGCAGGAATCTGCTCTTGAACACTATTATATGGCTGTATTGGCTATCAGTGAAAAGTCAAAATTCATAGCAGAAAATAAGAATAGCACAGCTGTAAAGAAGAAACATGGCGGCATAGTCCAGTGGTACAAGTGTTAGTTTGTTATTTAAACGCCGTCGGTTTAAGACCTGACCTACCTTGATTTTGTAAAAATCTATTTAGTCAAATCTCTATACATGCTTCAATAGGGTTGAGCCACCCCTTAGGGGCAAAAAAAATCTCATCCGACGTACTGATTATTAGGACCTTGAATGTTTTAACTTCTATGTTCCAGATAAGTACACCCGTGCTCGTAGCCATCCATTGTTTTTGATCCCAGTTGATACTTGTGAAGCTTCGAGCCCTCCATTTATTACAACGGCAATGGCGCTCCTAAATGGCCTACCAGCACACCTCGATCCTATTCTTACATCCTTTTTCTCTTTTGTCGATTGTATTGTTCTACTTGATCTCTGTGATCTTTGACACGTGTCATCGTCTTCTTCTTTTATGTTATTTTTAATTATCTTTTGTATGTATTGTATATTTATGTATGCTCGGTTTCTTATTATTTGTACATTGGAACTTCGGTTCTGTGAAATAAATAAATTATTGAACTGTTAAATATTTCTCTGGTACTATAGCTGCAGTCTATGCAAGTTCGCGGGCTCTTGTTTTTCTTTTTTAAATTTAATTTAAAAAACTCAATTCGTTTCTGAAGTACAATAAAACTTAATAATATAATAAAAAATATAATATTTACAAATATAGGTACTTAAGACTAAGTACTAAGAACAAAGCAATAAAGACAAGCAACAGAAGGTCCCAATGCTCATCAAACAGACGACGTCAACAAATTATTCCTTCAAAGAAACTCGTAGAGTTCATGTCTGAATTGGGTCTCTCTTACGTGGAAAATATCAAAATATGAGGTAACATTATCATCAGCCTGTATCCGTCTACTGTTGAACGTAAGCCTCCCGCATGAGTCTCCATCCTCTTCGATCTTCCGCCTTCTGCATCCTGGTCACTCCCGCTATTCTTCTTATGTCGTCAGTTGCAGGGGTTTGGCCAATGCTTCGTTTGCCAGTTCTTGGGCGCAATTTCAATACTTTTCTTCCCTTTCAACTGTCGTCTCTTCGACAGATATGTCCTGCCCATTTCCACTTGAGTATGCCTATTCGTTGGGTAGCATCCACTACTTGAGTTCTTCTGCGTATTTCCTCGTTTCGGATTATATCTTTTAGCGACACTCCGAGCATTGATCTCTCCATAGCACGCTGGGTGACCTTCATTTTATGGGTAAGACTTGCTGTTAGATTGAATTTAACTCGTCATTAATAACATAATGCTCTACGCAAGAACTTGTTCGCATAAACCAATTTTCAAAAGCGTTGGTCTTTGGTGAGGTGTCAAGATTCGCATCCGTATAAAAGGATGGGCGAAATAAATGCACTTTATAGGCGATACTTTTTATTGATCGAGAATCGCTGTTGAGAGTCTCGGGTATTGCGAATAGAGACATGAAGGTCAAAGACGCTTGAACACTCTAAAGGGGACGGGGAGCGAGCTCTAGTAGTGATAAAAAAGACTCATCTCTTTTTCGCTCTTCAGTCTTTGTGCCAAGGATTGGCGATTAGGCGTATGCACGATATATTCCTCATTGTCTGATGCGACCCTGCTCTTATTGTCGCAGGTATGCCGGCAGATTAATCTTCATTCTACTTCATAAAGTGGATCCATTCATTTTCCAGGCAGCATCTCTCCGAACATTTGCTTACTCGATTAAGATATTAAGTTAATTAAAATTTCCGGGACTGTTTTGTGTTAATTGGGGACGCTTCCACTTTGTATACCGAACTTAATAGGTTTATCTGTTTGTGAAAAGGGAAAGCGATGTACATACCTTTTATATTGCACATCGACCAGTACGCTAATTGCGCCTAATTATATTTTTATAACAATTTTTAATAATTGAAAGCTATGTTTGATAACATATCATAATTAGAAATGGCTATCAGTTTCTAGATTGTTATGCTCAAATGAGATGGGCTCATTGACGTATCACTCAAATACAGCCATTCAATAGCAGTACTTCATTAACACATTGGCATCGAAAAAGGTATTAATGCCCGTTACCTCGATGGTTAATTACGGGAAGGGTATTTTTACCTTTTACGCACTCTGATCTTTAAAGTCGGGTAGGGTATTTTTACTTGTTTTTTTCTACAAGCATTTGACTTTTTCTTACTTATAAGGTTCGACATTATTAATTTTACAAAAGTAAACGCATATTAAAGACACAGGGTCGCTACAAATTCGTTTCAATTTTAAGAATAAATAAAGTTTGTTTATTTTGTAAAGTAAACTTTTCGATAATTTTGCTGGTGATGCTATAATTGGTGAGTATCATTTTGAAAAAGATGTGTAGTTATGTTAGATATTTTAAAAGTTATGGCAGCTTACGTAGAGACATATTTTGTACGCGCGGCAGTGATTTATCGCCCGTATTAGAGTATCAGCCGAGCGCGAATGTCACCCGATGCGAATGTGTTAATATTTAAATAACACCATTATTTGTATTATGTACACGTTGAAACTGATGATGAAGAAACTGCAGTCTTACTGCAAGTGATAAAACAGCGCTTGGTGTGATACATGTTAAAACAAAGTTATTCAATTTACAAGCTTTATATAAGTAGTTTCCAATATTTGCCTGTAACTTTCAAGTAAGTGTGCCTATCAGGATTTCTAGTAAATTTGTATATTTTCTAAAAAGATAAAAATTGCATTTGCAACACTTGAGAAATATAATGTAAACCTAGCATAAGTGATTCGCAAAAGTGTAACGGCAAAAGTGGCGAGAGAATGAAGTAAAGTTATGTTTTGAAAATTGTTTGGAGGGAATATTATATAATTAATTTATTTCTAAGTATGTACATAATATTATAATACGCTTTTTTTATTTACTCGTAAGCACATACAGGAGAATACTGACATATGGTAATAGTAATTTTGATGTCTCATTTGTGGAATTCTATGACGCTTATCATGTGGAGTGTTGATCCGCCAACGTCATTGATTGACGCAACATACTTATTATTACAGGAATTTACTATGAATAGGTAGACACGGGACCACCAATTTTAATTAATAGACTATAACTGACATTTTACTAGTGAGTGGTCAATTCACACCAATCGGGGGTATTTTAGAGCTCAGATATCGATAATAAATCCTTTTTCTTTTAATCTCCATCGGGGATCGAACCCACGACCTTTGACCATCAAGCTACACCCGCCGGCGAAGCTCTATGTTCTATAGTTATTCATGTACAGTAAAATTAAGGTTAATATTTTGGTGAATATTGTTCACGTATTAATTTCAACGTATATTTTGTTCAAATATCAATTGTTGGATTACGTTAAAAAAATAATTGAAATTGACGTATTTGAAATTGGAATAAGTGCCGTTAAATTGTCCGCTCGATAGAACTGCAGGTGATAATGGATTATTTGCATTTAATCTTTCAGGCCGGAGTGACAAAGTGTCATTTACCTAAAATCCGATATCATTCGATAAGCTGAATGCGCTTTATGGATTAAAATAAATTGAATGGATTACGTGTGATAATATTGTTTTACTATTTTCAGTAAAAATGACAGAAGCCGAAATATAATCGTGTCTGAAACAACAGGGTCAGATACTGCCTGTAAAACTGCCATGCTTTCATTTGTGTACTCGTCTTGCATTCTCCGGTCCAAAGTCTGTTAAGGGACCTCCATATATTGCACCCCTCGTTGTATCTAGGGGCTAGGTCGTCTTTCTGAGCAATACAAGTATTCCCCTCAGTTGCTCGATTTCAGAGTTCCGAGTTGAGATAATACCCCCCGGTTGGTGTGAATTTCATCTTTCATAAAATGCCAGTCATGGCTTATTAATCAAAAATTGGTGATAGACGAAAGTCGTCCCGTGAAGACCACCCGTTCGAAGTGAATTCTTGGAATAATAATGATGATGCGTGAATTTCGGACTGTAGTCTATGAAGTTGGCGGATCGACACTCTAAATGTGGCGCTTATACATTTGTAAAATAGTAAGCGCCATAGAATTCCACAGATGAGACTTGAGAATCACTATCAGCATCTGTCGGTATTCTCCAGTATGTGCTAACATAAAAAAGTAAGGGCTGTAGTATATGACGTTGGTGGATCAAAACTCCAAATGCTGCGCTTATCTATATGTAAAATGGTTAGCGTCATAGGATTCACCGATAAAGAATTTCAACATCACTATCACCATCTGTTCGTATTCTCCTGTACATGTTTATATGAAAGAAATGCTCAAATCTATGACGTTTGATGTACATTTGACCTTTGTTGTAATGGATAATTAAGCGTTTAAAAAGGGATTGTGAAAATAATATAAATAAATCAATGGTCATCGCGTTTGTACGGTTATTGGTAACACTAGAGTATAGCGCTCCGGCCGCGCACTTAGCCTATATGGAGAGTTACAATCAAAAGTGCATTTCCAGTCATTTGCACGATTGCATTTCATTAATCGATATGAGCGCGTGCATAGGTGGAGGTTTCCTGAATGCTGCATTTCAGTATATATTTTTTTAACGTATAAAGGTGAAAGCTCGACAGTTGAAGTGATCAGCACAGTAAAAATACATCGAAAGAGTACTTAAAATGTTTAATTACTTTATATTTAATTCTAAATTAATTTTAATTTAAAAATAAATAAATTAAAAATATTTAGTTTTGATTCACATTTATTTTAAGCGATTACATGTTTCGGTCTTATTATTTCAAAGACGCCTATATATTAAGTACTTATTAAGCACTGAGATTTTAAGCTTGAGAAATTTTGATCATTACCATACAGTTGTTGCATAGGAACTACGATAACATTGCTAAAAATATAATGTCCTAACGCTTTCATTACGGCTCGGTTTGAACAAAAATTATTCTGTCAATTATAAAAACTAGTATTTGAAGCATAAATGTACTTATCTGATCTATTTTCGTATATCACATTGGTAATTGTATCTTTTAGCTATCAGAAGATGCATAAAAAACTATTCTAAGAAAGTAGCAAAACGATATATCACGTCAACCGATGCGAACGGTCTGGGAATATTATGACGGCATATGCTGACAACCGATACGAAAGGCTTAAATTACCTAAATAACGATTATTTAATTTTCGGGCTGTAAATTTTTTAAGAATTAGTATACCATTAAGGCTATCAACTGACAATACTTGATGAAACTGCATAATTATAATTTTAAATAAAAAAAAAACGAATTAAAAATATTTAGTTTTGATTCACATTTATTTTAAGCGATTACATGTTTCGGCCTCCCTGTAGAGTGTAGACCATATTCAATAATAATTAAATTAAAAACTGTCTTTTTCTTACATAGGTATGTATGAGTATTAGTTTCTACGTTAGTACACACATGCTTATAGATTGTATATGTGTGCGGATAAAAATATTGAAAAGAGACATTATAAAATCAAGGTGTATGTGTTATCTTTTATAATGTGTTTTTTCAATGGTTTTACCCTTGGTTTGTATTTATAAGCTGGTAAAATAAATTTGCGGTGAAGATCCACCTCTGTCAACAAAGTGTCTTTAGTTTTGATTAATATGGATTGCCTTGCTGGTACCTATGATTAATTTCTCTCCCCCTTCCCGTATTCCAAAATCCCTTAAAATCCCCGTTCACCTCCCAGAGATGCCTATTGCAATTCATTTTATTTCGCCATGTCCGCTTCCTCAATTAAAGCATATGGACATCACGAAACATTGTTATAAATCTCAGTCAGCCGCCTTGGTACTCGCCTCATCCCATGTCAGCTCTGTCTCCCGTAGTTCCGTTAATTATATTCTTTATAAAGTTACCGACGGCCTTCCAGGACGGCGAGGGACTTGAAGAAAAGGCAGCCTAAGTTATGCTCTACAGCTCGCGCTGTCCTGGAAGGCCTTCGGGAAATATACATAGAATGTATTCGGCGGAGATACTGGAAGCAAAGCTGACATGGGATAAGGCGAAGACTATAGTGGTTGACAGAGCTTTGTTACGGCAGCTTGTGACAGCCATATGCTCTAGTTAGGGTAGCGGACATAGTGACGATATGATACTTTAGCTTTGTATTTTTTATATGAACGCTTGCATTAAATTTCTCTCGTATTTCGTGGTTAGCAATGTATTACCAAATAAGGCTATTCGAGACTCGCTGTAGAATACTAACTTCGCAGCCTTAGACTGAGGTCTATTTGACATCTAACTGATGCACCTAGAATCACGGGAAGGCTTTCAGCCACTCTCTAACAAGAGGCTTTTTGCGTGCGTCTTCAAAAACAGGACGGGATAGAAATGTTTTTCACCAAGGTTGCGTTTAATTTATTATGTCATTTATAAACGGTTTCATTTTTATTAATTATTCTAATTTTTGAAATTAATATGAAATTTAATTAAAATTTATCCTTTGTAAACCAACGGTTTGTACCTACTTTAATTTACTTAAAACCGTTTAATGTAGCGTTTAGCTAAGTACGAATATCCTACGTCGTAACTCTTGACACATTGACACACAGTAAGTATTGCTATTTACTTTATCTACGTTAATTGTTTTCCGTAATTAAGGTTCAGCTACACACATACGGTCATATTTATCCAGGCAACGTTGCAAAGTCACTTTTGTTCTATATTTGTGGAAGTAATTAAAGAAAAACACGCGCAACCTACATACGAATATAGCCAGTACGAAAGCTTCCCTTTTCACACATATGCATAAGCACTCAGAAACTTTGGTCTATCTTGCTCCGAAAGTTAATTACGAATTATATACGTATAATTATTACGTTTTGTATTGAGACTCATAATTCGGCAGGTATATATCCGATCGCGCAGAAATAAATTTTACCTGAATGCTAAATCCCAAGGCTACAAACATCAGTCATCAATTTTAACTGCCGGAGTGTAAAGACGTTTTTATATAGATTTTTAAACATGGCTGAGTTCGTGCATATAAAACACCTTTTTCGGGGAATTATTTTACATTATTTTTACCGAAAGACAACAGGAGCTGAGGCGCATAGAATATTAGTAGAAACATACGGCGACAATGCTCTTTCAGAACAAACATGCAGAAGATGGTTTCAACAGTTCAAGGGTGGTGATTTTGACTTAAAAGACGAAGAACATCCTGTTGCTGAGAAAAAGTTTGAAGATACTGAATTGGAGGCATTACTTGATGAAGATCTATGCCAGAAAACATTTTTTTACTATATTCGCTATGCTTTACATATGGATACCACAAATTATTGTTTCATAGTTCTGTAAGGTCAAGTTGTCAATGCCTTGATGTCCTTCAAGAAGAAAAACATATTCATATTTAAAAACTAATATACTACTATTTTTTTTGTTGTCGCTGTATTGAAAAGATTGGCCTGAGTAAGAAATCCGAAACTCCGTTTCCAGGGGGCTCTGCGTGGAGGTTCTTTTCATATTTCCCATGCTTCAATGCTTTTTGAGATTCACACAACCTCTCACATCCAGCCCTGAAAATTAGAGACTCAAGCTTTGGCAATAAATCGCATCAGAAGATTTCATTACCCCAAAGAAAAGCCTCCCAAATTTCAAGAACCTTGACTGTCTGACCTGGAAATCCATGAACAGATTAAAAATTGGAGTTGGAATAACAAAGGAAAACCTCAAGTGGAGGGGAATTCTTCAGCAGGAAGAGTCACTGTTCTTCGACTGTGGAGCAATGCAGACCGCCTCACACCTATGATCCTGTCCCATCTTCCCAACAAGCTGCACATCTCAGGACTTGATGCTGGCAACACACGGGCTATCAATGTTACTAGATGCTGGGAAAACATAATTTGATGTCGCTGACACGAAGAAGAAGAAGAAGGCGCAAATATTTCAAATCGGAAATATAAAATAGGCACATCCCTTCAAAAAAATGCTTCGATTTATTGTTATCATTATAAAAAAATATAAAAATTATATTAATATTAAGATATGTGTACGAGAAGTTACTTTTTATACAAACGAATTAAACCACACTCTGACGAATATGACGCTAATGTGGATTACAAGAAGGTATTTGTATTGTCTATGACTGAGCACTGCATTTGTCGTGCTGATCTCTGCACGTTCCAATATCTAATGCTGGGCAACAGACGGACCATCGATGTTGCCAGATATTGAGCTGAAACGATTTGACGTCGCTAACACGAAGAAGAAGAAGAATAAATATTTTCTGTCGCTTACAAACAACAAACTTAATTGTAAAAGAAAAACGTTGCTTACGTATATTTTGATAGGGGGCGTTCTGACCAGCGTATATGAACAGACAAAGGGAGTAACGTTTACCCCTGAGGTTTAACTTGGATGTGCAGTTTCATATTCATTAAGATAATAAATGTGCCCACTAGTTCCGCGTTGTAAAATTCCCAGTCCTGCTACTCTTGCAATACGAGGAAGAGAACTAAATCATAGATTAAAAGTTTTTGTACAATTTGATATCCTCCTTTCTTATTAGACATCGATTTACTGGATGACAGGATGCAAGATTAGGTTCACAATACAAAAAAAACTTGTTTTATTTTCACGTATTATCACGGTTTATTTGTCTATAAAGTCGCCCGTTATAGCGAACGCCCTTAGGCGCGCGCGCCATAACGGTCGCGAATCAAACTCCAACTTTCATCTCCCGGCGCGCTCTGACATCTGGCGCCGCCAATCATCGCGGCAGACAAGCGAAGTAAAGATGACAGTGGCCAACATGAAATGGGCCAACTGTCATAACAAATATTTTTGGCGTATGCAAACACCGTTTAACATTACACAATTGAAACTAACATTAGATGTGCATGTCAGGCGAGCGAACGAAAATAAGAGACAAAAGATCGTTTTTCGAGGCCTTACTGCATCAGCCTAAAGGAGCTATATCAAGCTGATATCTAATTGTATTAGAAAAATGTGGAAATTTGAGTTCCTTCTGGTAGAACATAAATATACGGTTGTTTTTTTTCAGGTATCTGCGTGGCTTGGCGGAAGAATTTTTTGACTCGGGCATTCATAAGCTCGTATACAGCATGCAAAAATGCATTGACCTCAGTGGCAACTATGTAGAAAAATAGGTTAAAGTCTTTCCAAAAATGTACGCATTCATGGAATTACATGTCGACCAAGAACTGGCACTTTCCAAAGCTCCTTCTTTAATGCTTCCGGTATGCTATGGAATGCTCTTCCAGCGTCTGTGCTTCCTCCTTCCTACAATCTGGGTCTCTTCAAGAAACAGATAAATATACACTTCCAATCTCCCCAACCCACAAACAAACACGAATGATTTTACTGGCGGTCATAGCTCAACGGTCAAAGCGTTTGCTTTGCAAGCCAAAGGCCGAAAGTTCGATCCCCGATGGAGATTAAAAAAAACAAAGGATTTTTAATCGATTTCTTAGCTCTAAAATACACCGGTTGTGTGAATTTGATTCATCACCTGTAAAATGCCAGTCATAGCCTATTAATTAAAATTGGTGGTAGACGAAATTCGTCCAATAAAGACCATCCATTCATAGTAAATTCCTGTAATAATAAAGAATGATGCGTGAATCTCGGGCTGTAGTCTATGACGTTGGCGGATCAACACTCCACATGCAGCGTTTAGCCATATACACCATGGTATGCGTCATAGAATTCCACAGATGAGACTTCAGAATTACTATCACCACCTGTCAGTATTCTCCTATATGTGTTTACATAAAAAAAAAACATAACACATGTTTCCTGCATGCTGCGTCCAGCCTCCCTGGCTGAGCGTCATAAAGTGCACTGGTCTTGATCGGGTGTGCTCTCCTGCATGCGCTTACATAAAAAAAACATATTTTACACTGTGAAAAATCACTGGAAAATATATTTGACGAATAACCCTCGAATTTTTATTTTTTTTCTGCTTTTGTAAATTTTTTGAAATGTAACACATGCAAAGATATATATATATATGAAATCAAAAAAATATTTATATTCAAACAGGAGCAATAATATGAAACAAATAATAAATGTTATTAAGCGAATAAAGGAGAAATACAATAACGGGGAAAGTAGCAGACGAAAAAATAATATAGCAATTGAAATACAAAGGCAAATAGCTTCAGAGACTCTTCAAAGGAAAATATCAAAGCAAAAGATATATCTATTGATAGGTACATGTATCTTTACCTCGGTACTACTAACTAGAATAACATTATATTATATTCTCTAATGCCTACTTAATTAATAACTTAATGTTTATTAATTTATTTGAAAGAATATTGCTTTTTACGCTATTTGTACATTTAAAAAAAATACCTAAATTTAAACTGTGCTTATGAAATGAATGTTCCATCGGATAAGCTATATAATATTTAGAATTTATTTTCCGATATGCAAAAAAAAACAATGTAAACGCATACAGGAGAATACTGAAAGATGGTGATAGTAATTCTGAAGTCTCATCTGTGGAATTCTATAACGCTCACCATGCTGCATATGGCTAAGTGCTGCATGTGAAGTGTTGATCCGCCAACGATATAGACTACAGCCCGAGATTCACGCATCATCCTTATTATCACAGGAATTAACTATGAATATAATTTGTATTCCACCAAGCCTTAAGGAAAGGGTTAACGTGCTTATCCTCACTATGGTTGTATATTTAAAAAAAAAACACTTGAATGATTAAAAACACTGAAAAACAAACATTTTGAAAACAGCACTAAAGATGACTCTCAAGTAGAGCCTTTATCACGCCTTATACAGGTTTCTCTGGAAAGGCTTTTTTATATGAGGTGATGTGGTCGCCAAATAAAATTACTACCATGTAGTGAACGAGAAAACTGGAGAAAATATTCGCAACCTGCTTTCCATCTTGAAGAGACTTGCTTTACAAGATCATTGGTGCAGTGATGCTCTTTACTGAAAGAAATAAAATTAATTACATACTAAAAAAAAATCTGTTGTAGATTGTGTGTAGTAAAGAGTAATTATTTAGGGTAATTTTTTTTTCGATTGTTACTCTTGTTCGAAATACACAGCTGGATTAAATTAGTCTGCGGGTATAGCTCAATTGCCAAAGCGTTTGCTTTGCAAGCCAAAGGTCGTGGGTTCGATCCCCGACGGAGATTAAAAAAAAAAAGGATTTTCAATCGATTTCTGAGCTCTAAAGTACACCCGTTTGGTGTGAATTTGATCCATCACCCATAAAATACCAGTCATAGCCTATTAATTAAAATTGGTGGTACACAAAAGTCGTCCCGTTAAGACCACCCATTCATAGTAAATTCCTGTAATAATAAAGAACGATGCGTTAATCTCGGGCTGTAGTCTATGACGGTGGCGAGTATCGAGTTTTTATTTGTTTTTTTTTTTGAATCGGATTAAAAACATGTCTTCAAGTGATAAAAAGCACGCGCATTTTTATTGAGGTATTTTTTGAGGTATTTAGATTCCGTCAGAGCGCATGAAAAGGATCAGTAAATTTACAGAGATTAGTCTCGCAGCGGCCGCGGGCGAGACCCTCAGAACAAATAAGGTTCCCTCTGCGAACCCCCACCGAACTAATTATGTCTCGTGCTGTTCAGTAAATAGGACGCATTTATTTTTTCGTTAATGCTTAGCGAACAGCGATATTGGTTGCCGGAAATATATTGTTTCTGAAATTGTCTCATTTCGGTTTTCCCGGAATCTGTACTCTCGGAAACAAGAACAAGGTAATAATAAAAGACGTGCACTGTATTCCAGCAGCGTCTTCGGTTTTCTCTACAGGGTGTGCTTGGCATGTCAACTCTCGACTTTAAGAATAAGCATGTTTATTTTCCTTAAAAAATATATCAAGCCGTCATATTTTTTTATATGTACTAACAATCTGCTCCTGCATCCTGTCATCCAGTAATTCGATACCCAACTAAGAGAGGAGGATATCAATATATTATTGTTCTGTAAAATTTGTGTCTTATTAAGGAAGTCTTAAATCGAAGAACTGGATGGTATTAATGCGAATTACGAATATTATGATTGTCTAAAGTTTCAGTTATCCCGGTACAGTATATCTATAAATATATTAACATCCTCCTCTCTTTCAAAAAGTTGTTGTTCAGTCGCGTGATGGCAGGATAAGGAGCAGGTGAGATAACAAAGACTTTCTTTTAGAAGCGCATTGATTACACGTCCGTTTAAACTTTACAAGCTTCCGGCCATGCGGAAGTTTACCGCTGGCCGTAACGCGACCTTGTCTTGCTAAAGAGTGGGGACCGACTACCGATCTCCGCGCTCTGTCTCGGCTTTCGAGCGTGCCATGAGAGGTGGTGTTTATAACTAACACACCCGTCAGCGGACCCGTCCAAAAATGACAACATGGCGCACATAAATGCGCGGCAAGTGACCAGGAATAAGAGACGAAAGATTGTACATCGAGGTTTTCGGTAACAGTCAGCAAGGACTACATCATGCTGATGTCAGTACATATCTATTTAACGAGTATGTGTTAATTGCTTTGTATGTATGTTATGTATGACAACAGCATGATATAGCCCTTGCTTACTGGTACCGAAAACCTCGATATACAATATTTCGTCTCTTATTTATGTTTGCTTGTCCTAGATGAATGTGTCCGCCATATTAGCATTTTTGGACTAGTTATAGAGACCACCGCTTTGTGGCGCCGGTGCTACCGCCCATCACGGGGGCATCAGTTGTGTCTCGCCCTTCGGCGAGAGCATATTGTATTCTGGCTCGGCCGAATGCTGCGACTAGGTCGGGCCACAAGGTTGTAAAGTTCATCGTAAATATATGTGAATGTGGTTCTGAAAAAGACTGTGTGTTATTAATCTGCTCCTAATCTGATCCTACCATCACGCGACGGAGTAACAACCTTTTTGAGAGAGAGGAGGATGTTAGTATGTTTATTCATGTAAAGACATACAAGATAATACGGAAAGATGGTGATAGTGATGCAGAATTTATTAACATATATCTAAGTACTACATATGGAGTGTTTATTCGAAAAATTCATTGACTACAGACACATTCACGCATCATATATTTACAGGAATTCATTATGAACGGGTGGCGTTTAAGTGACGATTGTCGACTCATTAATTTTAATAAATAGGCTATAAATGAATTCTTTTTGGATTATAGAGCTCATGTGGAAACTGAGCTTCTTTATCCTTGACTAATTGTCAGGGACAAACAAACCCATTTCCAGTAAAATATCAGGAATTTCGAACATGCCACGCAATAGCCGAAATAAATGTTCACTCAAGTACACATCTTTTCTAGTTCTTAACTAATTGTATCCCAACATACCCCGTATAAAGTTATATGGGTACATCCACGGATAATATCCATTCATCCTCATGCCGGCGGTCATAGCTTAATGGTCAAAGCGTTTGCTTTGCAAGCCGAAGGTCGTGCGTTCGATCCCCGACGGAGATTAAAAAAAAAAGGATTTTTAATCGATTTCTGAGCTCTAAAATACCCCCGGTTGGTGTGAATTTGATCCCTTACCCGTAAAAAATAGATGGTAAGCGAAAGTCGTCCCGCGAAGACCATCCATTCATAGTAAATTCCTGTAATTATAAGGATGATGCATGAATCTCATTCTGTAGTCTATGACGTTGGCGGATCAACATTCCACATGCAGCGCTTAGCCATATGCACACCATGGTAAGCGTCATAGAATTCCACATATGAGACTTCACAAATACTATCACTATCTGTTGGTAGTATCCTGTATGTGTTCACATAAAAAAAAACTACACACACAGCTTCAACGTGCGCATGGAACGTCAGTCTGCTCTCAAAACTTATTCCAAGGTGAATACCTATGCCATCCATACAGGACTTATGTAATGTAATTTTCAAATAAAGAGTATACGACATTACGTTGCTGTTTTGTGTTGCTGTGAAGGTTATTTATACCGTCGGCCATTCCTAGCGGCAATCGTCGCGCAGTAATAAGAGTGTCCAGCGTGTAGGTACTCACTTGTTGTACAGCACGATGTCCGGCAGCCAGATGTGCTCGGAGGGCACGTAGAGCTCCGTGACTCCTCCGTACTCTGAAGGGTCCCACTTGAACTTGTGGTCTTGCCATTCCTGAAACGCAGTAAAACCAAAGACCATTACTTTATTTTCAATACGCATCGGACGTAAAGCATTCGCGTCGTAAAAGCTCCGCACACGGACTTGTCGCAGTGCCGAGCAACGTGACGCTGAATTTTTTTTCAGAATTTTATATCATTGCCATACGAACTACACTTTCAAACAAAGCATAATATAATTGCAAAATATTTGGCTTAACTTGTGAAGAATGATATTTTTAACTGCTTTAAATTAATGCACACAACGTCTTGCCAATACGTTTGCGTGGAATAAGGTGAAGTTTCGGGCAGGACCTCCGGCATTTCGCAGATCCCTCTACTAATGTGCGAGATCTGTTTATTTACTCATGTTCGTGTTTCGTCAAAATGTATTGTCTTAGCTAAAATATTTGTTCCGTTTTACCATTTTATTTATTGTATTTTCTACTTTAAAACCGCATGTATTGGCCTAGGCCGTTAATAAAATAAAAATAATAAAAAAAAAAAAATGAAGAGGTCAAAAATCATCACACTTCTAAATATATTCTTTCTTCTTCTCACATCTATTCCATACATGGAATATATGGTCACCACAAGTTGTTGCCACTTAGTTCTGTCAGCTGCCACTGTCCATTTTTCGTTCTAAAATAATAATAAAAATAACATAAAAAAATAAAAAATAAATAAAAATTATATCTAGATAATTTCATTATTTTTTTATCTATCCTTGCAACCCTACCTGTCTCCCTCTCTTATCATTCCCCGATAGACACACCCCACCCCCTTTCCTACATAGAATGATTTACACCGCTAGTAAAGTACTATCTAAACTCAGTTATCTCTTAACAAGAGAAGGATTAAGAAAGGCTACGAGTTATTCGAAACTGCAGTCTCATAATAGAGAACTTATCTTTCGTGATCCATGTAAAAACAAGGTAAATAAATAAATATTTATAAAATGTGTATTGTTGTTCATCAATATATTCCATACTTGAGTTATCTCATTAAATCTATATTAAAAATACATTAAATCGTAAGTGTTGCACACTAGAAACATTATTTGCAATTAGATCATGTTTGCTAGGATTAAGCTTGGACTAGTGACAAACCATTGCAGACAATATTGCTGTACGTTGTTTGTTTTCCTATAGATATAGTCTACGTTGACTTTTCGACAAGCTTTCAAGACTTGATGAAATGTTTCGTATAAATTATGCTCAATGAAATTGATCCCTCTATCTGGTAAAATGGCAGGCAGAGAGTTTGCTCAGGCCTCGATTTCTACAGCTAGTGATGCGATAGAATGAGCTGAACCAGCTCTATGTGCCCTGTTATTTTCCCTTTGTGGACCATGTGAATGCTACAAAGGGATCGCGATAGATTTAGAACGCGATTAGTACCAGCACAGATGTGTCCATACTGAATGAGCTATATAACTCTGTCCAGAAGCCTTGACATACGAAGAAGATAAATGCGGGTTATGCTCAGTGGACTCTAAAGATTGTAACAGTAAATAAATATGTTTTGTAAAAAATATTGACACCAACTCGATATATTCCTTTCAGTTTGGTGCCGAAAAGACTCGATATATGATCTATTGTGCGCTCATCCACCTTATTATTACACTATTAAAGAGATGTGTGCTTGAGTATGCATTTCTTTCGGTTAGTGCGTGGAGTGTTCAGAAATCCTGATATTTTGTTGGAAATCGGTTTGTTTGTCCCTGACAATTATTTAATGATAAAGAGGCACAGATTGTTTGTTCTTCCTAGAAATAATACAAACCTGCCAGAGACTGTGCCTCTTGGGAGAGTGATCAGACCCTTCAACCATATCGCCTCGAGTATTTATATATTCCACTTGAGAGAAGCCCAGTTTCGACATGAGCTCCACGAATTTATTTATCAAAGTAATTTCGTGGAGTCTTCTGTTTAGCGAGCTTCGGGACTTTTTAATAATTGTTGTTAATAATCATAAATAACTATATTTATAAATTGTTTCTCTTGTATTATATCTTATGTCTCCCGCCAATTTTAATTAACTGGCATTTTACGTGTGAGGGATCAAATTTACACCATCCGGTGGTATTTAAGAGCTAAGAAATCGATTTAAAGAATATATTTTTTGAATCTCCATCGGAGATCGAACCCACGACCTTTATCTTGCAAGCAAACGCTTTGACCATTGAGCTATACGCGCCGGCAGATTAAAGAAAAAAAAAGACATTAGAATCGCATCCACGGGTTGAAAAGAGAAGATAAATTCTCTCACTTAAAATATTAGCGAAAATTGTAAATGCGTGGAATTTTTTTAGTGGCCACAAAGTCTGCATGCCCCATAAGACACCAAGACACTTTACTCGAATTGCATCGAAAAAGAATCCTCTTTCTAACACATTGAAGACTAGTAAATTTGATGCATGCTAAAATATTTAAGGTTTTTACGCAAGTTAATGTACTTCCAATAAATGAGTAATGGAATCGGTCGGCAATTGAATCAATTATTATAGTTGACAAATTTATTCCAATTGGCCAATGGCCGTTGTGTTTATTTTGCACAACAGCGTTGACGTTATTCAGAGGCACAAAATTGATCAATTTAATTAAACCTGCGATTAAATGAACAGGATGTGTCGAAATGAACAGGGTGTTCATTTTAATCCATAGCAATATTAACAGATTTACAATTAACATTATTATTATGTCAGTATTTATATACCGCTTTTTTATGACCGAATACTCATTCCAAAAGCGCCTTTTTGTCTCTCCGAGTAAAAAGGTAGGTCTTGAGTCTGCTTCTATCAATGTTGCAATAAAGACAGTTAATATAGTGAAAGTAGTTTCAAAGTTATCACACAGATGGTGTTTTGTCTAAGCGCTTTTAGTCACGTGACGCATCTGAAAATGGCGGACGCTGTCAAACGTCAGACTTTATTGAAGACAATACACTGAGGTTGAGAATAGCCGAGTAAAACAGAGCGAAATAGCAGATAAGATTCACGAGTCCGTCTGTTATCTAAGTACAGTTCAAAACACAGGCGCTGTCCGCAGCTTTCTTTCCCAAGTGTCACATTCAAATGATTCCACCGCATAGGCTCCTTCACATTTCAATTCAGAGAATGAATAAACAATGACAAAGCCGTAGCTCACTCGAGAGGCGACCGTCACCATCAGGGGCCAGGTCGGTAGTCATCAATTATCATTATCATCAGCATGACTTCTTTAAATGCGTAAGTCTTCCACATTAATCTTCATTATTGAGTCAATAATTGTTAACAATAACATACTTTTACAAGAGTATAATATTGTATTTTCATCTAAGAAGACTAGAGCGTGGAGTTCGAAAACTAGGTTATGGTTTTTTATGCCCTTTTGGGGCACCCAGATGATCCTGCAAAATACTATATGTTCCGGAATCAAGATCGCGGTCCTGAAATTACAGCGTATGGTAACGCAGGAATACCAAGGTTCCGGCACCGAGGATAAGTCCAAAGACCGGAGTTGAATTGGTACTGATTTATTTGATAACATATCCCTTTTTATATCTCAGTGTACAACATGAGTATGCATCCTATATTTTATATAAATAATGTTAATGAATTGATTTTCATATATCGGAAATTCCTCGATACCTGACGTTTTTGGACCTTGATCCCTTCAATTCATATAGAGTGCAGAATATTGGGATGACCATATATATAATCTAAATTAAATAAAATTTAGTCTTTTGATTCTTCAATTAAATTTGTATGTGGCAACGTTCTTCTTTTCTCTAATATTTCAGCCACCAAAGGGTCATCTTGAGGATTGATGGATCGTTAACTATGATGTTATTCAAATTAATTTATCTACAGGTATAATGTCATTGACTTTGTAAACAGGTAAATATTTTTTAAATATTCAACTGCGGTTAGGGAAACTGATTAAAAAAAAAAACTTTTTCTATGATCTGATGATATGATATCTTGACTGATTGACTTGACATACAAGAGATGATGAAGATAAGATCAACAACTTAGTTTCAACTTAAAATTAACCTGTATCACCTAACCTTTTGCATGAATATGATTTTTACGAAGTTAGGATGGTTATGGGCAACGCTGTGGTTGTTCCAAAATAAGTATTATTTATACTTATAAAAATATAACCACACGGCTCAAATCAAGAAGAAGTTTCCTACAGTCAACAACGGAACTGGTGATACCCTGCGGCTGAACATATGGAGAAGCGCAACTGAGGAGAATACTTAGATTGCCCCGAAAGAGGACCTACCCCTGGACACAACCAGGGGTGGAATATATGGAGGCCCCTTAACATACTTTGGACCGGAGTATGCAAGACGACGGCAGAAATGAAAGCCTGTCAGTCTTACAACGGACCGACTGAATGTGACTGCTGCGTGGAGCAGACTCTGTCATACCTTCTGAAGAGTGCGATGTGTCCAAGCAGCTGCATCCAGTAAGACTTGATGATGGCCGGGGGTAACGCCATCTACGTCGCCCACTTCTAGGCAGACAGGATCTGACCCTGTTGCTTACGACACGATTATATATAAACTAAAATTATTTGAATTTATCCGAAATCATCACCTTAATGATATTGATATAGTGTACATTTTTAAGAGTCATGTTATGAAAGATACATTCTTTATTGTAGAGAAAGTAAACTTAACGTTTTGGAAACGTTAAGCTTGGCGACGTTATGTACACAAACATGATTTATGTAGTTGTTGAGGATCGTTGTTATTTATAACCATTTATTTTCATTTAATGCTTGCCCAGTAATAAGAGACACATAATGTTAAATTAGTTTTGTTAATTTCGTGAATTATTTTCAGCTAAATAACGTGAATTAAAATTCAGAAGCTCAAATTACCGCAACGCAATTAATTTCAGTAACAGTAGAACCAAGTGAAATCAAATTACATTCGTAATAAAATGAACCATTTGATCGCTGAATTCATTTCAATTATCAAAGAATATATTCAAATATATGTAAACGTAGTTAAATCAAAATAATTGACTCTATTTAAATACGGTATTTTCTCTCTTCTATCACATCCTCTCTTTAACTAGAGTACAAATTTTTACAATGTAGCAAGTACTGATAATCACTGAAACTAAGAAATAAAAATAAAACACTAGAAAATACATATGTAGTGTTAATCCACTATAGCCCGGCATTTATGTATCGTCCTTATCATTACAGGAACTAACTATGGGTGATATTGACGGAATGACTTTTGTCTACCACCAATTTTGATTAATAAAGAAAAGAGATAATAGGATCAAACTCACGTCAACCGAGGGAATTTTATAGCTGAAAAATCAATTAAAAATCTTTGTATTCTTAAATCTCAGTCGGGGATCGAACCCACGACCTTAGGCTTGCAAAGGAAACGCTTTGACCATTGAGATATACCCGCCGGCTTATTGCATATTTTTTGCATCCATCATTTTTCCTTGTTTTTTAATGGATCAAATTGATTTTATAGCTTTTATATAAATTCGTGCTCTCTGCGCAATTTCAACCAAAATCCTATTGCTATAAAAAATGCTTCTTCTCCATATCCGTTTCATATCTTAATTTTATAGCTCAGAAATCGTTTAAAAACCTTTGTTTCTTTAAATCTTCGTCGGGGATCAAACCCATGATCTTTGGATTGCTAAGCAAACGTTATAACCAATGAGCTATACCCGCCGGCTGTTCAGATGAACAACCCGACGCTACAGAGGCCTTGAACAATTGATCTAATGGAGGGCTCAACCCGATTGCATGTAAGGTTCTATTATTTAAAGGTATACAGCTTTCTCTTCAAATAAATCGATTTATTATTATTTAATTATTTAATTATTAAACAATACAAGGATTGAGAAAAGCTACGAGTTAGTCAAAACTGCTGTCTCCTAATAGAGAACTTATCTCACGTGATCCATCTAAAAACAAGGTGAATAAATAAATATTTATAATTCATAATGGATCACAAAGTGAATACTGAAAACATTGAAATAAATCGTTCTTTACCTAGAGAGTTGTTTTCTGTTAGGATTCTTGCATTAAAAAATGGTAAAAATATTTTTTTTGACATTATACTAAAATAAACAATAATTAAATCTGTCGCTTCGTCTCTTTACGCTCTCGTTTTTATTTATATTTTCAGTGGATTCGCCTTTCCCTTAATAGAGTGTGCGAGTCGACGTCATCCATCTCACTTTCTCCGCAGAATTTTCACGGCGTGCGACAGGCCGACGTAATTTCACGTTAGCGTCAATGTCGACAACAATAATTCAGAGGGCCCGCCCGAAAGCGAAACGACTTAACCGGGATGACGTAACTTATGACGTGCGCGTTACGTGGGATACCTTATTAGTTATAACAAGCATTATTTTAAGATCAAACGTCACAAAAGCAGAATTCAAAAATATTCTTTTTACATGCTATTATTTAGATTGGATTTTACTTCATCCATCTGTAGCAATATGTTCGAGTATATACTATAAGGGGCGTGAATATTCAAACATGGTTTTCACGTAATTCTCGATGCTTTCATGAACAGAAATTTGGCTTATTTACAGGTATATATTACAAGCAATTTTTTTTCTTTTATATATATATACGAAAATAGCTATAGTATGGTCAGATTATATCAGTTTTATGTTTTTTATTTTATGTAAGCACATACAGGAGAATACCGACAGATGGTGATAGTAATTTTTTGTCTCGTCTGTGGAATTCTATGACGCTTACCAAGGTGTATATGGCTAAACGCTGCATGTGGAGTGTTGATCCGCCAACGTCATAGACTACAGCCCGAGATTCACGCATCATCCTTTATTATTACAGGAATGTACTATGAATAGGTGGTCTTCACGGGACGACTTTTGTCTACCACCAATTTTAATTGATAGGCTATGACTGACATTTTACAGGTGATGGATCCAATTCACACCAACCGGGGTAATTTAGAGCTCAGAAATCGATTAAAAATCCTTTTTTTTTTAATCTCCGTCGGGGATCGAACCCACGACCTTTGGCTTGCAAAGCAAACGCTTGACCATTGAGCTATTACCGCCGTCATGATAAACACGGATACTTAAAATCGATAGATGATTCAATATGTTTTTGATGATGTATAATGTTAATGATATATATATATATAATCATGTCGGAAACAACAGGGTCAGATCCTGTCTGCCCAGAAGTGGGCGACGTCGATGGAGTTACTTCTGGCCATCATCAGGTCTTCCTGCGTGTAGCTATTAGGGCACAGCGCACACTCCAGAAGGTGTGACAGGGTCTGCTCCACGCCATGTAAATGATTGATTATATTTAATATCCATGTTTATCATTTTCTCTATATCAAAAGATAAACTCAAATCAAGAAGAAATTATTTATACTTACATGTTCCAGCCATACGTTGGTTGTTAAAATTTGATCTTTCAGATTCTGAAAAAAGAGAAAAGCAACTGTTAATAATCGACACACAAAATTAATGCTGTATAGTTTAACTAAATTTTCAAATCATTGTAAAAAATGTCATTTTTAAATTATTTAAATTACGTTTTTGATATTGTGGCTTTTTGGCTTAGCCGTGTGTGGCGAATTACTAATATCTAATATTTCGACCGCCATTGCAGGCGTCTTCTTCAGGGTTGATGACTTAGTAAATAAGGTTACTTAAATTTTAAAAATAGTGAAAACAGGGTAAATAAATAAATATTTATAACTTAGTTAGTCATCGAGTAGTACACTAAGTCCTGCACCCACCCGCAACCGACAAACTCGTCTCACACTTGCCGAGCATCCATACACGGTTAATATATGTCGACCAAGAACTGGCAGCTTCTAAAGCTCCTTCCTTAATGCCACCGGTAAGCTATGGAATGCTCTTCCAGCGTCTGTGTTCCCTCCGTCGTACAACCTGGATCTCTTCAAGAAACAGAAAAATATACACTTGCAACTCCCCAACCCACACACAAGCGCGAACACAGCGCACGTTTTCCGCATGCAGCGTCCAGCCTCCCTGGCTGAGCGTCATAGAGTGCACTGGTCTTGACCAGGTGCGTTCTCCTGCATGCGTTTACATAAAAAAAAATCAACCCCGAAGAAGACCTCTGCAATGGCGGTCGAAATATTGGAAATTAGTAAGTCGCTACACACGGCTAAACTCCAAACCCACACCATCAAATCTGGCCGTGAGAACCTAAGAAGTTATTTAATTACGTTCTTAATTAACCTGATTTAAGAACACCTGAGACGCATAAAAGTCGACGATTTACGAGTGAAATTATAAATACAAGAAGTCACAAATAAGTTAGTTAAGTGAACGGTTAAATGTTTGGAAGGGATGCCTAAGTCATGGGATTAGGACAAATTATTGTCGCCGGTCGGCCGCCATTACCAAAAAGCGGTCGCTATCGATTCCCCATTCTTCACTCCAAGTTGTAAACTGAAAATTAAATCAACCGCGAATGATCACCCAATAATTATGACTGGTCTTCTCAACATTTGAAATATTTATATATATAAATATTTAGTTAGTGGCATTGTTAAGTTGTCTAGTCGATGGCAGTTTCGTTCTGCCATGGAAGCATGTAATTCCCCAAAAAAAATTATTATATATTACTGCTCTATAATCTTCAATAAATCCACTATGAAACAATTTTATACTGAACAACAAAACACATTAAAAAAATGAATTGATTTGCATAAATTACAACATCTACTAATTAATCCTTAGTAACATATTACAATTTAAGTATAGTAGTTATGGTTTAACCAAAGTAGGTCAGAAGTGTGCTTAAGACCTTTCTCTTTAATGAAGTTAGCTATTGTCAATAATTGTAGTGTCAAAGTATATAAATCAAGCTTTTTTTTATGTAAGCACATACAGGAGAATACCGAAAGATAGTGATGCTGAAGTCTTATCTGTGGAATTCTATGACGCTCACCACGGTGTACATGGCTAAGCGCTGCATGCGAAGTGTTGATCCGCCAATGTCATAGACTACATTCCGAGATTCACGAATCATTCTTATTATTAAATGAATTAACTATGAATGGGTGGTCTTCACGGGACGACTTTCGTCAACCACCAATTTTTATTAATAGGCTATGACTGGCATTTTACGCGTGAGGGATCAAATTCACACCAACCGGAGTATTTCACTGCTCAGAAATCGATTCAATTTTTTTTTTAATCTCCGTGAGGGATCGAGCCCACGACCTTTGGCTTTCAAAGCAAACGCTTTGACCATTGAGCTGTACCTGCCGGCATAGCTCAATGGTCGACCTGTAATAATCGCGTTATTCAGAAAATATTCTTCAAGTTTGTTTGCGTAATCATATTTTGTACCATTTCAATTCCGGTCATTTGAAATATTTATATATAAATATTAATTTAATGGCATACTTAAGTTATCTAGTGGATAGCAATTTAATTCTACCATGGAACCATGTAATTCCGCGTTTAATTGACCTAAAATTCTTTAAATAAACTTATTAAGAGAATTATTAATTAAATATACATATACTATACATAAAATTCTTTTTTCAACGCGTCAATCCAAGCACAAAAATAACGGCAGAAGCGGGATGCGAACCGCGGACCTTGGAAACCAACTATGACCAGGTATTCATACCGCTCAGTCGACTTGGCTATTGCTATGCCTAGACCGACTGACGTTGAAACTAGTATTTATGTCATTGTTATCATCGTATGATAGATGTCGCTATAGTATATATTCAAAGTATGTATATTTTTAGTTTTTATTATTCAATCAGTCATCATTTATTCACAAGCTTAATATTATTACTTTCCGACAGTCTATTTATTTTAGTAAGTACCACTCGGGTCTCGAACCAAACTATAGACTGAATGGATGAGAAACGACTACTTATAGTTCCGACTCGGACTTTTTAACCAATCATTTACCTATTAAGAGAATTAGAAGTTAAGAGATTTTTTCGGTAAAGAATACCCATATATAATCATAAATAAATAAATAAAAAGAAGTTTTAATTTTTAATAAACTAGAAGCTGAAACGGTCAATTGAGTGTAGACTCTTCGTGTAAATAGTGGACTACTTTAAGACCTTTCTCGTAAATGAAGTTAGCTAATATCAATAATTGTAGTGTCATCTCAGAGAGGTAAGCCCGATGGATCGGTCACATCATCCACCACGATGGTCTTCTTTACGACATTGTGGAAGGGATGGTTGAGGGTAAAAACAGTAGAGGGTGACCTAGACGGGAGTATTTGCAGCAAGTGTTCTAGGACATGAATTGTAGATCTTATGCTGAGCTTAAGAGGATTTCGGAGGACTGAGAGGAATGGAGATCGAGATGCAAGATTCTGTTACTGCAAACCAATCCACCGGATTGATACTACGAAGAAGAAGTGTCATAGAATAAAAATACAGCTGAAATAAAAGTAAGCCTAAAAGAGGTAATCCATTTTCGAATGTCAAACATCGTTGAGTAAATTAAAAAAAAAAATACAGTTTAAAAACATCTGTGCGTTGATTTTCCATTCCGTTGTTTTTGACAGAGCGATCATTGAAAACAATAGTGCCAAATGACATTGCGAAACATCAAGCCACCCGTGACAGGTGTAACAGAGAGGCATTGAGAGAAATCATCGGAATTTCTATTATTGCAGCCTGCAGCAGAGAATAATGCAAGGTACCTCGAATCTGATTAATGTTATCGTTTTTGTCATCGTCATTAAATGTAATGTATAAGGATTATAAGAGATTCAAGCTGACATCTCCATGATATAGCCCTTGCTGACTGGTACCGAAAATCTCGAAATATAATCTTTCGTGTGTTATTTTTATTCGCTCAGCGGACACGCATGTGTTGTCACTTTGCAATGCCGTTAGAAGGAATCAGTACCGGCTTTCAACCCTGCAGAGCTCTAGGGCATTTTTTTCTGGCGCCCTGTATTTTATACATTTATAAAAGATTGGTTGCAATCGGCGCCCCTAGCTTATTATCAGGTCTGGGCCAGAAGTTTGTAAAGTTATCGAAATATATATGTCAATGTGCTTCAGAAAAAGTCTTTGTGCTGTGAATCTGCTCTTCATCATGCCACCACGCGATTCAATCAATAACTTAGAGATGAGGATGTTAAAGATTATCTTCAACTGTTTTAATATTCTCGTAAATACGGCAGGAGAGTAAGTCTTCGGGTCTCGCCGTTCTGGAAAGCTATCGAGAATTATACATTGAATGTACTCAGAGGAGCTTTGAGCTGACATTGAATTAACAGAATTGGGCGGCTTAGAGAGCTTTTTGACGACGGTGTAGGACGACCTTTTGCTCCACTTAGGGGAGAGGAAATTGAACAATTCATAAATACTTGTAACGTAAATAATTAGCATTAATAAAAGTAAAACATTAAAATATGGCCTTCATTACATTCTCAATACAAAATTCAAATCAAGTTTTTACTTTTACTATATATGCTTAAAAATATTTTAAATCTATTTTTTTTTGCCGAATATTTTTTTTTTTAAATATAAGGAAATATAATTGAAATTAAAGAGTTTACTAAAAAATACTTTTATAAATAAAAAACAAAATCAAGTCCCGAAAAAAATCTTTTTTTGAAATATTCGAACATTCCAGTGCATAAAATATATTAAAAAAGGTTCTAATAAAACTGTCGCATGTATTTTTTATTCGATAAATATTTTTCAAAACATTATGTTTTGAAAGAAAATCGTATTTTTTTAAAATCAAAAACTATCTCATCTCGTTTATCATTTTATTTTTCAAAAATATTTATATTATTTTAACTGCGTTCGAGTCATCATTTCGTTTCATAATGTATAGGGTCTGCCATTTAACGTTTTTTTTTCAACTAGTGCTTATTTCGTGAATGGTAACACTTAGCTCATGTTTGATTTAACAGATAATTAGTTTTATCCTTCCGCTAAACGAATATGGTTGTGTATACGCTTGAACAACGCTGAGAAATATTGCGACATTACTTTGAAAATCAGGCCATTTTTCTTCGAAAATGAGCAAGGAGTGGCCGTTACAGTCAATGGCGATCGTTATCGGGCCATTTTTGTTCACAAAAATTGAAGAGAAGGATATTGGCAACATTCGGTTTCAACAGGACGGCGCTTCGTGCCACACAGCCGAAGCGACACAGTTTTTTTTATAGCATTTTCAAAAAAAAAATAGTTATTTGGCAGATCCTATATTAATTAAAATTGATGATATTAAAATGCGACTAGTAAGCAACACCCATTTACAAGTGAGTACCTTTACTAACGGGCAGTGAAAAAATGCCAGGTTGTTCTTGAATAATGAATGCTGAATATATTGAAAAAAATATATATACTTTGTTCTATCTGTAAGCAGGTGAAATCATCTAAATCAAAGGAATTAAATTCAATTCCTGAAGCACTGGAACGTACCTGTCGAGTTTCCCGCAGCCTGATTGCACCTGTCGTGCACCTGTCACTGCAGTTTCCCCCTTAAATCAAACAGCAGTTAACGGCTCACCGCATTAGAATCAATATCTATCAATTTGCCCAGCGATATCCTCCCTAGTCAGATATTTTAATCGAAATGCATACAAACGTTAACGCCATCACTTCACTATAAACAATCGACGTTAATATTTTGATTGATCAGCTGCTGGTGTGATGAAAGTGACCATTTCCATCGATCACAAAAAATGGGACAGCTCACATTTATGTATATTGTTATTCAGTGAAATTTGTGTCATGTTCAGTAAGTTTCAAATCGAAGAACTGGATGGTATTAATGCAAATTATGAATATTATGATTCTTTAAAGTTAATCAAATATATGAACTTCAGGATAGCCCCGATTCGGAAAACATTCGTAAATTGTTTGTTTTTTCCACTCACCTACATTACACACGTACGATATAAATAAACTGCTTTCGATGGTGCGCACTTTTATACTATTTTGTGATTTAAAATGTCATGTACAAAAGAATACTGACAGATGGTGATAGTAATTCTGAAGTCTCATCTGAGGAGTTCTATGACGCTTACCATGGTGCATATGGCTAAGCGCTGCATATGGAATGTTTATCCGCCAACGTCATAGACTACAGCCCTAGACTTACGCACAATCCTTATTATTACAGGAATTTACTATGAATGAGTGGTCTTCGCGGGACGACTTTCGTCCACCAACAATTTAAATTAATAGATTATGACTGGAATTTTACGGTTGAGGGATCAAATTCACACCAACCTAAGGGTATTTTAGAGCTCAAAAATCGATTAAATATCTTTTTTTTTTCAAATCTCCGTCGGAGATCGAACACACGACCTTTGGCTTGCAAAGCAAACGCTTTTACCATTGAGCTATGACCGCCAGCTATAAATACACATAGCTCTTTTAGGTTGATGCCGTAAAGTTTCGAGAAACTATCTTTTGTCTCTTATTTTTGTTTGCTCGTCTGACATGCACATCTAATAATGTTAGTTTTCATTATATAATATTACGCAGGCGTTTGCATACGACATTTTATTTTTAATGACAGTTGCTTCATTTCATGTTGGTGCAACTGTCATATCTAATTTACTTTTTTGCCGCGATCATTGGCAGCGTGGCATGTCACAGTGTTTGGCAGTTGCCAATTGACCGGCAAAATGCCATACCGGTCGGGCGTAGAAATCAAGTCTGTAGTAAAATAAACGCGAAATAACAAGTTCTTTGTATTGTCAATCTGCTCCTGCATCCTGTCACCCAGTAATTCGATACCCAACTAAAAGAGGAGGATATCAATATATTATTGTTCTGTAAAATTTGTGTCTTATTAAGGAAGTCTTAAATCGAAGAACTGGATGGTATTAATGCGAATTACGAATATTATGAGTGTCTAAAGTTTCAGTTATCCTGCTACAGTATATTTATAAATATATTAACATCCTCCACTCTCTCAAAAGGTTGTTATTCCGTTGCGTGATGGCAGGATTAGGAGCAGATTAATAACACTGACTTTTTCCGAAGCACATTGACATATATTTACGTTAAAGCTAAGTTTCCCCGATCGATCATAATATGGCGATACTTTCGCCACGATCGATCGGGACTTAACAATGCGATCAAAATAAATGTGTAATGTAAATAATATATTTTTTTGCAAATCAACTTATTAATCTTCAAATCATATCTATAAAAGTAAAATAAAAAAAAATAGGGCGGGAGGCGCAAAAACAGTTTTCTTCATAGATCATCATCATCATCATCAGCCTGTGTCCGTCCACTGTTGAACGTAGGCCTCCCGCATGAGTCTCCATCCTCTCGATCCTCCGCATTCCGCATCCAGGTCACTCCCGCTCTTCTTCTTATATCGTCAGTCCATCTTGTAGGGGGACGGCCAATGCTTCGTTTGCCAGTTCTTGGGTGCCATTCCAGTACTTTTCTTCCCCATCGACCGTCGTCTCTTCGACATCCACTCAACTTGAGCAAATAGAAGCACCCTGCAGCTGACGGAGGTAGTCCTAGCACGGTCTTTGCACCAATGGCCTGGAACTCACTACCGGAAAGCATGGATCCTTCTCAAGACCCCATTGACAGCGCTATTCAATAGATCGTAATATGTCCCGCCCATTGCCACTTGGGTAGCATCCACTACTTGAGTTCTTCTGCGTATTTCCTCGTTTCGGATTATATCTTTTAGCGACACTCCGAGCATGGATCTCTCCATTGCACGTTACCAAAATACCTCTCAAACTGCACGCGATATTAATAGGTTTTCCAGGAGCCCGGTATGTTTTATTTCAAGCATCCAAATCAATATCTTTCAGATAAAATTGCAGATTTATTGCAGAGCGTTCATTTTACCTCACAGATTTTCCTCTAGTATTTGACGGAATATCGTTACATCACAGATAATTATTTTGCAGTATTCTGAATAGAATACAATACATTGTAAATTACGTTAATTTGATCACTTTGAGATTTCTTTATCTAGAGTCACCCGTTTTTTTCACTTTTCACTTTGTATTTTTTACCTGCCTTCGCCCTAACTATGTCAATTCCACACCCTTTATTTTTTTCTACTGTCCCTCAAAAAGTCTCAAACGCTCACATAAAGGCGTTTGAGACTTTTTGAAAGACCTACAGCCTCATCAATGATGGACATGTTTCATAAATGGAGCACATGTTTACCATAATTTTTCACCGCCTAGCTTATCAGCTTCTACTATGTTCACTTGAGAATATATATGATTCTTGACAATCTCTAAATAAATTAGTTCGATTCCTTGAAGAGGGGCTTTTGTAGTATACGAGCCATAGTGAACACATACAGGAGAATACTGACAGTTGGTGGTAGTAATTCTGAATTCTCATCTGTGGAATTCTATGACGCTCACCATAGTTCATATGTGTGGAATGTTAATCCGCCAAAGTCATAGACTACAGCACGAGATTCACGCACTAGCCTTATTATTATAGGAATTTACTATGAATGGGTATTCTTCACGGGATAACTTTCGTCTACAAGCAAATTTAATTAATATGCTATGACTGTCATTTTACGTGTGAGGGATTAAATTCACACGAACTGGGTGTATTTTAAAGCTCAGAAATCTAATAAAAATCCTTTTTTTTTAAATCTCAGTCGGGGATCGAATCCATGTCTTGCAAAGCAAACGCTTTGACCGTCGAGCTATACCCGCCGGCAAATGTTTGATTTGATAATTAGTTTTGTAAAATAAAGTCGGAATATTAGCCCAATACAAGGCATGGATCAGGCTCAACTCAACTTAAATGAATGGGATGATTAAGTGCTTGTATCAGTTACTAACTTGAAATTGATGACATATACTTATTAATGGTTCGCTAAATTTCTTGTTACAATATCTTAGTGCACCGTTGCACAGAAATTAATGTAGCAAGATAGCTCGCTGTGTTGGTGCAACGAGGAAGCGGTGGTTCATAACAATAGTCTATGCTGGTGCCAATCTCTCCGTACAATATTATTATGTTCAACACCCGCAACTGGGGGAAACAACCCAAGTGATCTTCACTGAAGAGTTATAGAACTACTATACGGTTGCTACAGAAACCGAACACTGTTAATCGATTTCAGAATATGATAACGATGACGTTGCTTATTAATATTGCCATCAGCATGATATAGCCCTTGCTGACTGTTACCGAAAAACTCAATCTACAATCTTTCGTCTCTTGTTTCTGTTAGCTTGTCATACATGTATGTGTCGCTATATTGGGCTTTATGGACTAGTTATATAGATCGCAGCTTGTGGTGCTGAGAGACAACCATCACGAGTGTAATAAATTGTGTGCCGACGGCCGAGAAGGTCACATTATGGCCGGATTAGGCGAAATAACATGCCAGTAAGGTTTATCGTGAATATATATGTGCTTCAGAAAAAGTCTGTGTGTTATTAATCTGCTCCTAATCCTGCCACTAGGCGACTGAATAACAACCTTTTAAGGAGAAGAGGATGTTTTGAAAAATAAAAATGACGTGATTTAATGTGGATTATGTTAAATAACTGTCTTTTATGTCGCTGGTCGGGATAAGTTTTAGGACCAAATGGTGCAGGCCTTGGGATTGACAGGCTACTTATCAAATCAAATTAAAAATATGATTAAATAATCAATCACAAATACGCCTCGGATAATATAGCGGCCTCTTCAAGTATTCAGACTTTGTTCTGGAGGTTTTCGGTAACCATATATGTTCCCAGGTAAACAGAAAAAATAGAAGAATTTTTTTTTGTGACCATATTTTCAAGATATGAAACGGATATGGGGAAGAAGTTTTTTTTTATATAGAAATACTGTTATTATTGAAATTGTGCAGAGAGCACGAATTTATACAACAGTTAGTAATTCAATGTGATCCATTTTAAAACAAGGATAGGAGATGGATGCGAAAAACACGCAGGTAGTGTTTGAAATTAAAATGAAAAATATATTATCAATTTCAGCCATGAAGACAACTCTTGTATCAAAAGAGTCATCAAATGCATTAACGTAGTCAATGATTTTTCATGACGAGATTCTAGTATATATATATAGGTATTGATATATTCCACTTGTGAAAAGCCCAGTTTCGACATGAGCTCCACGAATTTATTTATCAAAATAATTTCGTGGTCTTCTGCTTAGCGAGCTTCGGGAATTTTTAATAACTGCTGTAAATAATCATAAATACCTTTATTTATAAATTATTTCTCTTGCATTATATCTTATTTCAGGATCGTATTTAAATAAGATTTGTAATATTTCTGAAATGAATAAAATTGAATAGGGTTTTTTTTTATGCAACCACTTTTTAGTAACGTCATATAGCCACGTTTATCTGGAAAACAAACACTCTTAACAATTTTTAATATTTATTATTTGGAAATTTTCAATATTTTTTATAAAGATCAAGTTGACGCCATTTTAAAAGGGAATAATTCATATGCTAAAGTATTATTGACTTACCAAGATTTTCGATAAATTTTATTTGTTATTAGAATGTAATAAAAAAACCATTCTTTTATCTTTCAGATTGCGTTAAGAGAGCGATTTAGTTTTACACTTATTTTCTTCGAGAAATCAATAGAACCCTTGTCAATGGAGACTTAGTGACAGCGGTCAACTGGAGAAGAACGAATCATCTGCCAAAGTAAAGAAGACAGCCCCTGTCAAGACGAAATCCTCCTTTTTGTCAAATTCTATGTAATTTCAGTACAAGGCAGGGTTGTCAAGCGTCAACCTTTCGGCTTGCACAGGGATAATATTCTTTTAGACATTTATTTTATCTTATGTAAAAACATACAGAAGAATACTGACAGAGGGTGATAGCAATTATGAAGTCTCATCTGTGGAATTCTATGACGCTTATCATGCTGCGTATGGCTAAGCGCTGCATGTGGAGTGTTGATCCGCCAACGTTATATACTACATTACGAGATTCACGCATCATTCTTTATTATTACAATAATTTACTATGAATGGGTGGTCTTCACGGGACGACTTTCGTCTACCACCAATTTTGATTAATAGGCTATGACTGCCATTTTACAGGTGAGGGATCAAATTCACACTAACCTGGGGTATTTTAAACTCAGAAATCGATTATTATTTATTTTAATCTCCGTTGGGGATCGAGCCCACGATCTTTGCATTGCAAAGCAAACGTTTTGACCATTGAGCTACACCCGCCGGCAAATATAATACATATAAAAGAATAAAGGCATACAGCCATGAATGAATCTAATCCAATACGATTCTTGTCAATTTGAATGTAACTATTCGCTATATGTAATATTGATCTGTCAATATCGTCGACATTCTGCCTGGCATAATCTGTTTTTAAGAACATAAATTGTGAATTGTTGGAACTGAGAGATCCTTGTTTTGAGTGTCTATAAAAGATATAATCAATAACGAGGATCAACTTATATAGTGGAGGCTACACAATGAGTAGGTACACTCAAGTGGCAATGGGCAGGACATATACATCGATCAGATGACTTTTAATGGGGGAGAAACGTGTTGGAGTGGCGCCCAAGAACTTGCACACGAAGCGTTGGCCGATCCCCTGCAAGATGGATTGATGGCATCAAAAGAATACCGGGAGTGGCCTAGATGCGAAAGGCGAAGGATCCAAAAGAGGATGGAGACTCATGCGGAACGCTTACGTTCAACAGTGGACGGACATTCTGATGATGATGATGGTTGTGAATCGTTGATTTTAATTTAATGACTTTTGTTGCCCTAAAATTTATATTTTTAATAAAAGAATATTAATCTGCGTATATGCCGCGTAAGATTCCCCTTCCTTTGACATCGGTAGCCGTGATATATAGTTTCGCTACTTTCTTAGAATACTTTTCTATGCATCATCTGATAGATAAAGGATACAAGGACTAATGTGATATGAGAAAATAGACCAGATAACTACATTTATGCTTCAAATACTAGTTTTATAATTGAGAGTACAATTTGTATTCCAGCGAGCCGCGATGAAAGGGTTAAATAAGTCTTAATCAGTTAGAGATCCGTCACCTAGGGGTTTTTATAATTATAAACATTAAGCGCTAAAAATGGTCTTTGTATTTCATGTATTTGCCGGCGGTCATAGCTCAATGTTAAAGCGTTTGCTTAGCAAGCCAAAGGTCGTGGGTTCGATCCCCGACGGAGATTAAATAAAAAAAAGGATTTTTAATCGATTTCTGAGCTCTAAAATACCCCGGTTGGTGTGAATTGATCCATCACCCGTAAAATGTAAGTCATAGCCTATCAATTAAAATTGCTGGTAGACGAAAGTCGTCCCGTGAAGACCACCCATTCATAGTAGATTCCTGTTATAATAAAGGATGATGCGTGAATCTCGGGCTGTAGTCTATGACGTTGGCGGATCAATACTCCACATGCAGCGTTTAGCCATATACACCATGGTAAGCGTCATAGAATTCCAGAGATGAGACAAAAAAAAAATTACTATCACCATCTGTCGGTATTCTCCTGTATGTGTTTTCATAAAAAAAAAAAAAAACATTGCAGACAATTAAACTAGTGACCTCTCGTATGTAATTCAAGCACATAAACATATCTGCCTTACCTACATACATAATTATATATACCCAAAAGTTATAATCTATCTGGTAAATATTGTTAAAAAGATAGCTAATAATAAAAATTACATCTTGTTAAGAGGCATCTCAATAATGTTAAAATGTTAAATGAACGAAGGGAATGGCTTCAACTAATAAACATAATATCAGAAATTCTGAGGTAAGATGCGAAGATATTATAACCCGCAGGAAAAAAGCTCCCGGCACAGTGTACATAATTATTTCCTGTTTGTACTACGGATTCAGGCTCCAACGAGTAATTAAATTTTTATCTGTAGAACCTCATAAAATCATGTTATGAAAATATCGCAGAAAAGCGTTTTTTTTTTTGAAAAGTGTTCACTGGAATTTATTAAATAACACGGGAATTTTTCCCTATTTTCGTTCCATAGCTTAAGTATCCGGTCCCTATAATTTTTCGTCATATAACTGCGTAATTTTTAATATATTTTTGTTATTTTTGTTCATCAATCCACGCTAACTTTGGTGAGAACGTGGATTTAAAGAAATACATTTTGACCACAAAATTTGAACTTTTAGACTTCTTCGTCGATAGACACCTCGTTTATAAAATAAGCACACTATTCCTTATGCTAATATCATCACACATATTAAAAAAAAAACACATCAGCAATAAAACGAAGTGTTAATATTTGAGACAAATTAAAAACTTACAAATTTCTTTCTTTCTACGTTAATAGGCGTAAGTCATGCATTGAACCCGAAACGTCTCGTATAACTGAAGCAGCTTAATCTATATACTACTTAATTCTATACCCCTCGGTTGTAGCCCGAAATTATAAAAAAATATATTATTTAACGTTTTTTAACGTTAAGACCTACTGATTTTATTTGGAATATATAGAATATACTTAATTATTACATGTGAATTATAATATTGAAATGCCTTTTGACGTTGTATTAGAACACTCTGCTGTAGTACATAGTGTTTTTTATGTAGTTGAAAACGAGTGTGCTATAAGTAATTAAATGTACATATACAATACATCAAATTCTTGTAAACGCGTCAATTCAAGCAGAAAAATAACGGCAGAAGCGGGATGTGAACCGCGGACCTTGGAAACCAACTATGCCCCGGTAGTCATACCGCTCAGCTACCTTGGCTATTGCTGTGCCTGAGCTGACTCACGTTGGAACTTGTATTTGTCATTGTTATCATCGTATGATAGATGTCGTTATAGTATATATTCAAAGTATGTATCAGTCTGCATTTATTCACAAGTTTAATATTATTACTTTCCGACAGTCTATTCATTTTAGTAAGTACCACTCGGTGTGTTATATTTTAGAAGCTGTCATAGAAAAAGCGGCATTAGAAAATTATGTGGTGTAATAGTTTATAATGTTTTGATAAGATTTTTTGAAATGTTCTCTGCATAGATTAAACGTAAAATAAGGTTTACTTTTAGGTCGCTTCAATATTAAATGCTGATGCAATTTTAAGTGACTGCAGCTTGCAAAGGCGTAAAAGGTACTTTGATCCTTTAGAGGTAGACGCGCTTCGCTATGTATACACAGCCACCGTTACCTGAAAATCTGTGAAAATTCCGGAAGCGAGTTTCGCAGCTTCAGACTTGGGTGGAGCTGAAACGTTCCTAACACCGGGTGCCTTCAGCGCTACGTTTCAAACACCGACCAAACACAGAGCAGGTAAAACGGCCGGAATCTCAAAGATTCAATTTTATCAAAGGTAAAACGGGATGCACTCAAAAAGCATTTCCTTTCGAAATCTTTATGGTAGTGAATGCATAGATTTTAACATCTCTAATGTAAGCTCGTAAAGTGCGCAGTCTAGAATATATTTATTTAATTGATTGAAAATATATGAATTTTGTAACTGAAAATATAACCTTCGATAAACATTAGAGCCTGAAGTGTGGCCTAAAAGGACCATCGTTTAACTCTGGTTACGTGTAAGATGAAAGAATCGCAGTGTGAACAGTGGTTGAAACCAATTTGAGTGAAGATATTGACACATTTAGTGTAATATTGCTTCAGATTCAGTGCTGGTGTTGACGGATGCGAAATGTTGGATTTTGTGACAATAATGCCGTGTTATTTGTATATCAACCATGATATACTTATGATATGGTTTTTGTTGTTACAAGCCCAACTAGTTGCGTTGAGTATCCCGACACTTATTCTGAGTGTGAGGTCATTGACACTAAATGTGTCAATACATTTACATCGCCACACTTATGTTAGTACTTCAATAACGAATTAAAATGTAAGATATTTTATAATGTTATTGAAGGAAAAAATAAAAATAATGTATTTATTTCCTCTTTTGCTTTCATTCATTGACGTAATAATACATATTAGGAAAAAACGCCAAAAAAAGCTTCACGTTGATTCACTGACGATCGAAATTCTAAGATTTAATTTTTCAATTGCTTAAACAATCTACTTATTTCATGTTTGTTCCTTAATTAGAGAACATGTTTGATGATAATTTACCAGATAAAGTTCTAGCAAATACGCTAATAGAAAACATTATTTATGTGAATTCTAATAAATTTGAAAAAAAAATAGTTTTTTAAGGAAAATTACTCATTTCTTAAATTTTGTTAATCCACCTATATAATTTCATTTTTCTCCCATATCCGTATTTACATTTTGAGCGTATGGAGGTCGTCAATTGTCGCATATAATTCTATCCGCTGCCATTATCCTTGCTTCATCCGCGAGTGTAGCTCAATGGTCAAAGCGTTTGCTTTGAAATCCAAAGGTTGTAGGTTCGATCCCAGCGGAGATTAAAATAAATAAATATTCGATATCTGAGTTCTAATATATCCCCCAGTGTGTGTGAATTTGATCCCTCACCTGTAAAATGCCAGTCATAGCTTATTAATCAAAATGGGTGGTAGACGAAAGTCGTCCCGTGAAGACCACCCATTCATAGCAAATTCATGTAATAATAAAGGATGATGCGTCAATGTCGGGCTGTAGTCTACGACGTTGGTGGATTAACACTCTATATGCAGCGCTTAATGTAACATGCTAAGCGTCAAAGAATCCACAGATGAGACTTCAGCATTACTATCACCATCTGTCGGTATTCTCCTGTATGTGTTTACATAAAAAAAGACATTTATACATACGGAGCTACGTTTAATCACGATGGAGTTGTAATACAATTTTTGATGGCTCTATTTACGGGATGGTCATTTACGTTTTATGATTTAAGAATGAACCGAAAGCAGACAACTACAAGCAAGTATCTTCTGATATCTCGGTGATTGGATTAAGGACCCGAAACAAACAATTGGACTATCATTTTATCTGCATCCTAGAACATATTTTACGATGAGTAAGCCAAAATTTGCCATAAATGTGTTTAAAAGCACAATATTATAAGGAGTATGTATTGATCTTCTTCTTCGTAGTATCAATCCGGTGGATTGGTTTGCAGCAACAGAATCTTGCATCTCGATCTCCATTCCTCTCGGTCCTCCGCAACCCTTTTCAGCTCAGCATAAGCGCTATAAGGAGTATGTATTGATATCAGCTTGATATAGCTTTTTTAGGCTGACTCCGAAAAGCTTCGCAAAACGATCTTTTGTCTCTTATTTTGGTTCGCTCGCCTAACATGCACATCTTATAATGTTGGTTTAAATTATAGAATATTACACAGGCGTTTGCGTACGCATTTTTTTTCACGACAGTTGCTCCATTTCATGTTTGTGCAACAGTCATCTTTAATTTACTTTTTGTCACAGTGTCCGGCAGTTGTCAATTGACTGGCGCCCGGCCGGCGAAACGCCATACCGGTCGGGCGTAGAAATCAAGTCTTTATTTAAAATAAACGCGCACTGATCATCGAAAACAAGTTCTTTGTGTTATTAATCTGCTCCTGCATTCTGTCACCCAGTAATTCGATACCCAACTTAGAGAGGAGGATAACAATATAAATAAAATCGTGAAGTTAGGCTATTGTGTAATATTATTGAGCGATTGAACTGTCCAAAAACTCTAAGCCATTTTTTTTATTATTCATCTATCCAAAATACTTTAAAGTATGCAATTAATAGAAAAATTAGTTGAAAAAGCAAGTAGATGGAGAATTAAGCTGCTAATTTACCGTTATTAAATACATAAAAATACCTTGTTACAAGAAAAGGACTTTAGTATAAGTAGTTTAAAAAAGATAAAAAAAAACTGTAATAACTAATCGTGTAACATAGTAAAAAGTACATATTTCAGATAAATTGACGATAACGTTTTTGACTTTCAAAAGCTATTAGCAGTATCATCAATTAGTGATATATCTACGTAGAATTGTATGGCTTCCCCATCTACTTTTGGATTATCCACCAAAATTTTGTTAAAATTATCTAGAGCTCTAACTTAATTGCAATTAATATATTGATGTAAATCTCCAAAGAAACTCTTGGAGTTCTTGTCTGAATTGGGCCTCTCTTACGTGAAATATATCATATATTAATGAAGGCCTACTTTTAGGTGTGGGCGGACACATTTTGTTGATGGTATGATGATTGTTCGGTTATGGTTTGAACCACAGTGCATTCCCGATTGCATTGTTCATACACAGGTTGCATCTTCGTGTTGACTGGTGATTGCATAATGCTGAACACGACCGCCGATAGCTCAGCAAACTTTATCGCTCCCATCGAGCTCCATACATTTTGCTGGCGGCTGTCCAGGTGGCGCTTGCCAGTGCCTACCTCTCGAACATTGTACCTCAGCTTATTGCAGTGTTGTATTCAAAGCATTCGAAGACAAAATGTCCTGAAGTAAAAACAATGCTATAAATGGCCCACTGCCAAAATAAATACAATTAATTCTTCTTTTCTAGCTGTATTGATCATTAATATGCACGATTGCACCATTAAATTAATTTATTTAATTTCTCGATGTCCGCTTCCTTGACTGCAGCATATATACATCACTAGCCGTTGCCACAAAGCTCTATCAGTCGCCTTGGTCCTCGCCTCGTCCCATGTAAGCTCCGACTCCCACAGCTCCACCAAGTACACTATGCCTCTTGGGAGAGGGATCAGATTGCTTAACCAAATCAAATCGTTGATATATTTCACGTAAGGGAGGCCCAATTCAGACATGAACTCCACGAGTTTCTTTGGAGGAATAATTTCTTGGAGTCGTCTGTTTGATGAGCATTGGGACCTTCTCTTGCTTGTCTTTATTGCTTTGCTCTTAGTACTTAATCATAAGTACCTATATTTGTATATATTGTATTTTTTTATTTTATGTTAAATTATTATTGTACTTCAGAAACGAATTGAGTTGTTCAGATTTGTTATGTTTCTGTAAGGGGGTAAATGAAATTTAAAATTTTAATTGAATTATATATATAGTTTTTGACGGCCTTTCAGGACGGTGAGAGCCCGGGGGCTTGAAGGAAAAGCAACCATAGTTAATGCACTCCTGCGGTATTTTCATGACGTCTCAGCCAGGTGTACCTTCGCCTCTTGATACACTGTAGTATGCAGGGCTGCCCTTCTTGTATCTAACCTCGTCATTCCTCACAAAGTCAAGCCATCGCAATCCCAATAAATTCGTACGACAGAATATTTTTATATGCTGGAAATGTGTATTGTCGACTGTTAACTGCCGACAACGGAACTGGTGATAACTGATGCCACCCTGCGGCTAAACGTGAAGAGAAGCGCAACTGAGGGGAATACTTGGATTGCCACGAAATAGGACCTAGCCCCTGGACACAACCAGGGGTGGAATATATGAAGATCCATTAACAGACTTCAGATCGAAGTATGCAACACGAGGACGCAAATGAAAGCCTGGCAGTTTTAGAGCGGACCAACTGAATGTGACTGCGGCGTGGAGCAGACCCTGTCACACCTTCTGGAGTGTGCGCTGTGTCCAAGTAACTGCACCCAGGGAGACCTGATGATGGCCGGGAGTGTCCGCCGATGCGGTGGAATCATTTGAATGTGGCACTTGGGAAGAAAAGCCGCGAACACATACAGGAGAATACCGACAGATGGTGATAGTGATTTTGATGTCTTATCTGTGGAATTCTATGACGCTCACCATGCTGCATATGGCTAAGCGCTGCATGTGGAGTGTTGATCCGCCAACGTCATATACTACAGCCCAACATTCAAGCATCATCATTATTATTACAGGAATTGTGTGGTGGTCTTCACGGGACTTCAATCGATTAAAAATCATTTTGTTTTAAATCTCTATCGGTGATCAAACAACGACCTTTGGCTTGCTAAGCAAACGCTTTGACTATTGAACTATACCCGCCTAAGCTGAAAAATGCAATGGTTTTAACTACAAATAAAATAATTACGAAATGCGGATTTGTAAATGTGTTTTTATGTATGCAACTGTGAAGAAGATAGTCAGTAGCAACTTGAAAGTGCAGTGCCGAGGAAATCTGAAAGGCGGAAGTTCTTTCAGAAGCTCACTGTGGGTCTGTTGAAAATATATGGTAACTGGAGTGCACATTACGATCCAAGTTTCTGGTAGATAGTAAAGTAGAAAAAGCTTAGTCTAAGGCCTCCAGAGAAGATTTTTTGGCAAAGAGAAATAAAATAGCAACCTTCGAGTTGAGAAATATATTTAGTAGTGTCGATGTCCGAAAAAAATATAATTTCTGACTATTACAATGCATTTTTGACATATTTTTAAATAGGTTATTGAAAGAAATATTTCTATCAAAAAATATCTAGCGAGTATAACCCTAGAATATATGAAAAACAATTCAATATCTTGAGTATTACAATTAACATTTGAAATCTTAATTACGAGAAAAACTCGTAAAGCATTGTTAAGCTAGATAACTTCTTAGGTTTTCACGGTCAGATTTGATGTTGTGGCTTTTGGGTTGAGCCGGTTTGAATATTGGTTGAAAAAAGTTCACCACACACGGCTCAACCAAAAAGCCACAACATCATTGTTAAGCTATCACGCAGACATAGGAAGGGAATTTCACAGTCTTCTTCTTATTTTTCGTGTCAGCGACGTCAAATTATTTTTGCCCTGTATTTGGCAACATCGATATAGTGTATTGTCCAGCATTAGGTCCTGGGATGTGCAGCTTGTTTGGCACATGCAGCAGGATCTTAGGTGTTAGGCGGTCTGCAGGCCTCCACAGTCGCACAATAGTGACTCTCCCTGCCGAAACATTCCACACTGCTCGAGGTTGTCCTTTGTTCTACCAACTCCGGTTCTTAATCTGTTCAAGGATTTGTATTGTTGTTGTATCTTGTATCTTGTTTACTTGAGAACAAAAATTAACACTAGATTCGTACTAGCTTTGAATTGTTATCAATAATATTGTCAGTTAATAATTGACATCCCCGGGATTGCGGGATAGTCATTGAGATGCATGGTGAATGGATGAGAAGCAGGTCGCCAAAGCATAGAACAAGTAAAAGGAACATTTATTTTACGTTAAACTAAAAAGACTGATAAAATTCGGTCATCCGTCCGGGACGCATATAATGATGTTTACTTCACATCGCCCGGTAGGAGACTGACGGTCGGCGGCTGTGACAACCACTGCGTCTGAATACTACATATATACAATGTATGGAAATAGCCGCCTCCGCATTAAATAAGCGACTGCCAAAACCAAATAAACTAAATGGCGCAGACAAACGCTGTTTTTTATAGGTATTTAAATCTTAAACTCAGACTAATCTGCCACTCTGTGCAAATTGAAGGGATCAAGGTCCAAAACGGTATCGAGGAATGTGCGGTGTATGATATTCAATGTGTAAATATTTATTTTATAAATGCTTACTCATGCTTACTCAGGATGCTACCCAACAAATAGGCACACTCAAGTGGCAATGGGCAGGACATATCTGTCGAAGAGACGAAGGTCGATGGGGTAGAAAAGTATTGGAATGGCGCCCAAGAACTGGCAAACGAAGCATTCGCCGACCCTTTACAAGATGAACTGACGATATAAGAAAAATAGCGGGAGTGACCTGGATGCGGAAGGCGGAGGATTGAAAAGGATGGAGACTCATACGGGAGGCCTACGTTCAGCAGTGGACGGAAACAGGCTGATGATGATGATGATGATGTTGTAAACTAAGGTATAAAAAGGGGTATCTTATTAAATAAATCAGTATCAACTCAACTTCAGTTTTTAGATTTATCCTCAGTGCCGGAACCTTGGTATTCCCGCATCACCATTTAAGCCGATGCCGTCATTTCAGGACCGCGATCTCGGTTCCGGAACAATGTGCGTGTCAGACGAGCGAACAAAATTACGAAACAAGACACCGCATGTCGAGACTTTTCGGTACCAGCCTGAAAGGACTATAACGAGTTGGTATCATAATCTTAATGTTTTTTTTAAATAACTTACTCTATTATGCGTCTTACTATCGAGTCACCTCGTCTCTATTATCGTTGACGTTTTCACTACAATTGGACAGAGAGATGGGCAGACAAAAAAGAAGTGAGATTAAAGACGTATTTTAAAAGCGCCATGTCACCCAAGCCTTCATTATCTCCTCGGCCGGTGATTTATGATCGCTCTCAAGAACGGTTCACTTGGAAGCGAAACTTTTCCATTAAAAAATAATTATTCTCAAAAAAAAAAAGTTCTCGCTACTTTTTTTGTCGAAACAAGATAAGTAAAGCCTGTGTTGTTGTCTAATTTAGAAAGTAAACATAACCACGTCAATTTCATTTCATAACGAAATACGAAATTTCGGACGTTAATTATGAAAACGATTTTTAAAAAACAGGCTAAACATGTTATCGTTATGCAAAATAATCCGTAGATAAACTAATTACAAAAAAAAGTAAGTAAAGGTAAAATATTTTAATCTCTTCTTCTTCGTAGTATCAATCCGGTGGATTGGTTTGCAGCAACAGAATCTTGCCTCTCGATCTCCAAGCAATCATTTTTTTGCTGATACATGGGATGTCTTTTAGACCTTTAATGTGGTATTTTCCCCTTTATTTCCACATCCTAATGCCGTTGACCATAGAGGTTCATCCGCCTTAGGAGGGCATTTACTACCTCCAGGACAATAGAGTGCCCTAACCAGCTCGACCTGATGTGGTTAGCTGGGTGTTAGCTTATTCCGGCCAACATTCGGTCCCTGTCTATATTGGCCGACTGATGTCGCTCACCCCCCACCACGAGAAGGAGATAGATCAGGATTTTTCTTTCATCGAACCTGTGACCTTAAGGCATTTCGCAGAGTCCTCCAGTACTTTTAGGGGGCAAATTTTAATCTCTAGTAAAGTATATATTTTTTTATGTAAGCATACACAGGAGAATACCGACAGATGGTGATAGTAATTTTGAAGCCTGAAGAATTCTATGACGCTTAACATGGTGCATATGGCTAAGGTGTTGATCCGTCAACGTCATAGACTACAGCCCGAGATTCACGCATTATTATCACAGGACTTTACTATGAATGAGTGGTCTTCACGGGACGACTTTCGTGTACCACCAATTTTGATTAATAGGCTATGACAGGCATTTTACAGATGAGGGATCAAATTCATATTTTAGAACTCAAAAATCGATTGGAAATCATTTTTTTTTTTAACCTCCATCGGGGATAGAACCCACGACCTTTGGCTTGCAAGGCAAACGTTTTCATAGATTTCCACAGATGAGACTTAATATCACAGAATTAATATCACCATCAGTCTTTATTCTCCTGTATGTGCTTACATAAAAAATATAAAGGGTCCGCCAAATAATTTTTTTTTTTGAAAATGGGGCGCAAAACATCGAGTGTAGCTTCGGCTGTGTGGCACGTAGCGCCGTCCTGTTGAAACCAAACGTTGCCAATATCCTCTTCTTCAATTTTTGTGAACAAAAATGGCCCGATTACGATCGCCATTGACTGTAACGGCCACTCCTTGCTCATTTTCGAAGAAAAATGGCCTGATTTTCAAAGTAATGTCGAAATATTTCCCAGCGTTGTTCAGGCGTATACACAACCATATTCGTTCAGCGGAAGGATAAAACTAATTATCTGTTAAATCAGACATGAGCTAAATGTTACCATTCACGAAATAAGTACTAGTTGAAAAAAAAAACATTAGATGGCGGACCCGTTATATGGTGTATTAAAGTTCTATGGTTATAGCAAACTTTGTGTTTTTAAAAAGTCATATAAATATTTTTTTTAAAAATATATTGAAGCATATTTGACAATGAAACAATATTGTTGAGTGTTCAATTAAATTCACAGTGAAATGGCGGATTCGGGATAAATTTAAATGTCTCTTGTGTTTGAATGTAAAGCTTGCGCATTGAATTTATTTGTGAGGGGACAATTGGTCAATTTGCGTTCGCATCAACAAATATGAACCGTATTCATGAGAGCAAAGTCATTACGTTTGTTCACCTGGGAGCATCCACACAATGCACCGATGGGTTCTAAAGGCCCTAACGATATACTAAGTTCTGATTAGTTTGAAATTTTATAAGAATATAGATTTTTGAAATTATTTATTAGAATATTATTTTATTATTTCAATATTCTAATCTACTTTTATAGATCATTGACTATATTACAATATTATAAGTAACTGTGTATAGTATAGTATGTGTATATTTAATAAGTAATTAAATATACACATACTATAATGCAACAACTTCTTTTTTTTATACGCATCAATTCGTTCAGAAAAAATATCGGCAGAGGCGGGATGCGAGATTTTCGACGCATCGATTCGGGCAGTCGATGGTCGTGTGGTCAAGGGTATTGAACTTGAACAAATGGTTGGTTCCAAAGTTCGCTGGTTCGCATCCCGCCCGTATAAAAAAAAGAATGTGTTGCATTATTGTATGTGTATATTTAATTACTTTTATTAGAATATTTTTAAGTCTTTTATACATTGTTGATCTATACCAATATTCTACAAATTGATACACATATATAAATCTACATCAATTTGTGATGATAAAGAAGCGGCAGACGCTGGGATTTGAACCACGAACTATACACCTCAGTTCTGTTCTATGCACAGCGCAATCGACCATGATTATTCTCCTCCTTAATCGATTGTAAATAATTAACGTATTTTTATTATTGTTACTTTCGGTAAATTCGTTCAACGTCTCATCGGTAACAGCGTGGGGCGCACTGGACGTCTGGTGCATAGATAATTTGGTGCACGGGACAACTGGTGCACTGTATGTCTCGCTAACCTAACCTAACCGAACGTTACCTAACCTAAGTTATTTAGTTAACGAAACATATAGATCTCTGGACTCTACGATCAATAAAAAAATCCTTAGGTTAGGTTTGGTTAGGGTAGCTAGACATCCATTAAACCAGTTGTCCCGTGCATCAAATATCCAGTGCACCAGGCGTCCAGTGCGCCCCACGTTGTTAGCGATGAGTCGTCGAACGAATTGTCTGTGAACGATAGGACGTAATACCATTTTTGTACAATATCTTTTGTACGCTAATTAAGGTATTTTTTTTTCCAAACAATTGATTTTTCATTTTAAATGAAATCTTTGTTAAACTATTATTCCGGAACCGAGGTCGCGGTCCCAAAATTACAGCTTCAGCTAAATGGCGATGCCGGAATACCAAGGTTCCAGCACCGAGGGTAAGACCGAAGTAATACATTCCTATTATTGTAAGTCAAGAATAAAACATTATTTTCATTTTAAAAAGAATCATTATTAAAATCGCAAAACTTTTCTCCGCGGGGTGTTTAAACCGCTGCTGAGTTTATGACTTTTTGAGCGAAGCGAGGAATGAAACTTTTCGGGAAATTGAAGACTTGTAATTTGGGGTCGTTTTGTTGGACCGCAGAAAGAGAGGGGTCCTGAAAGAGTTTATCTCGAATCGTCAATAAGGGTTCCGACCCCGCGAGCCGTATCTTTCCAGCGAAATTCCATGTTATTATGATCTGTAGGAGTTCAGAATACTTGTTTGAGATGTTTTCGTTTTAAAAGTACGAAAGCTGAAATATATTCATAAGTATCATTTCAAATGTCATGAAGTTATTTTTCTTACAGAAATTGATCTGTGGGAGTCAGGTCAATCAACAGTCAGGTTAGTCCCTGACATTTATTTAAGGATAAGGAGGCACATATTGTTTGTTCTTCCTAGAGGTAATACTTACCTCCAAACTGGACTACTGCAACGCACTGCACGCAGGCCAGCCAGCCAAACAATTAAATCGATTGCAGTCGTTACAAAACGCAGCGGCACGACTAGTCTACAACGCGCCCAAATTCTGTCACATTACTCCAATACTACACCGACTGCACTGGTTGAGAGTTTCGGCTAGAATCCAGTACAAATTATGCCTCTTAGCTTACAAGGCACTCAACGGAACTGCACCTGGCTATCTGACAGAACTTATCAAGCCTTCAGAAATAAGCGCGCGTGGAGAGACACTTAGATCGGCTAGAGCAAATAGAAGCACCCTGCAGTTGACGGGAGGTAGTCCTAGCACGGTCTTTGGCAATCGGGCTTTCAGCTACGCTGCACCAATGGCCTGGAACTCACTACCGGAAAGCATAAGAGAGCTTAAAGCAGAGGCATCCTTCAGAAGCAGACTCAAGACCCACCTTTTTACTCAGAGAGGCAAAGAAGCGCTTTTGGAATGATCATTCGGTCATAAAAGAGCGCTATACAAATGCTAATATAATAATAATAATAATTACCTGCCAGAGACTATGCCTCTTGGGAGAGTGATCAGACTGTTTAACCATATCGCCTCGAATATTGATATATTAAACTTGAGAGAAGCCCAGTTTCGACATGAGCTCCACGAATTTATTTATCAAAGTAATTTCGAGGAGTCTTCTGCTTAGCGGGCTTCGGGACTTTTTAATAATTGTTGTTAATTAATTGTTTCTCTTAAAATATATCTAATTTCAGGAACGTATTAAATAAATTTTGTAATGTTTATTAAAGAAATAAAAATTAATAAAAATTAATAAAAATTGAAAATAAATCAGGACATTACATAAAGCAAAGGTCATGCTACCGTTACATCAACTTACAACAACGAAATTCCAATCGAATATTTAAATACTCGGTATTCGAATATAATCATAACTTTGTAGATATTTAAGTATTTGAATTAAAAAAAAAATATTCGAATATTATTCGTCAAAATACTCTAAAATGCGTCATTGATAGTTTCTACTCGATGTGCAAATTGTTTCGAAACGAAGCAGCGTGTTTATTTTTCTCTTCTTGGCAATAGGTAGGCTTTAGTAAACGAAATATTATGCATTTGTAATTTATCAAAAGTATAACTTTATACAATTCTTTAGGGTTTTAAAAAATCTTATTAATTATGGTTCGGTTAGGTAAGATAAGGTAAGGTTTGAAGATTCGGTATGATTAAGACACAGTTATCCAAAAAGTAATAAACAACATAGAAAAATCGGAAAAACTTTTTAAAAGGTGGATAATACAATTTTGAGATTTGTTAGAAGCTATGAATCCGTCTGTAATGAAGCTAACGTTTTGAATTAAAATCGCATTCAAGGATTTTGAAAAAATAATTGTTAAACCTAGTTTACAACTCTTAACACAAAGGAGGATAGAGACCAAGTAAGAACCATCACAAGAGAGGCGAGCCTGATGGATCGGTCACATCATGCGCCACGATGGTCTTCTTCACGACATTGTGGAAAGTCTGGTTGAGGGTAGAAACTGCAGAGGGCGCCCTAGACGAGAGCATGTGCAGCAAGTGTTCGACGACATGAGTTGTAGCTCTTATGCTGAGCTTAAGAGGATTGCAGAGGACCGAGAAGAGTGGAGGTGGAGATGCAAGATTTAGTTGCTCCAGGCCAATCCACCGGATTGATAGTTCGAATAAGAACCGACCAAAACGTCGACATAAACAGCTGCTGAAAGGGCGTTTCGAACTGCGGAATCAATTGTAACAAAAAATATGCTATATTTTAAAATCTTATACATTTGAAACTATTTATTTGTACAAAATAAATATTTAGATCACAAAAAGCTAGTTTATTTTTTATTTAAGTTTTTAAAATTGGAAAAATTCATAAGCTTGTATTATTTATTCATGATATATGTAAGTCATCCCATTAGCAAAAAGTCATTCAAAGTTAATTTTAATGAATAGATTGACATTGGGTATCAATACCCAACATATAGTGAAAAGCACTTTTCAAAATAACGATAGTCATTCAATTTACAATACAAATCAAGTATTTTAACCTCTCCTCCCCGGTGATGTGTATCGACTACACATTGCTTGTAATAACTTAAATATATTTGTAAATATAATACCTACAGTGTTCAGATTTTAGGTATTCCTACTTAATACATTTACGTATTGAAAAAAAATAATATTATAATAATAGGCACTCATCGGGAGCAGGAAATATTTTTCTAAAATTCTAGGGTTATACTCGCTAAACATGTTATCGTTATGCAAAATAATCCGTAGATAAACTAATTACAAAAAAAAGTAAGTAAAGGTAAAATATTTTAATCTCTTCTTCTTCGTAGTATCAATCCGGTGGATTGGTTTGCAGCAACAGAATCTTGCCTCTCGATCTCCAAGCAATCATTTTTTGCTGATACATGGGATGTCTTTTAGACCTTTAATGTGGTATTTTCCCCTTTATTTCCACATCCTAATGCCGTTGACCATAGAGGTTCATCCGCCTTAGGAGGGCATTTACTACCTCCAGGACAATAGAGTGCCCTAACCAGCTCGACCTGATGTGGTTAGCTGGGTGTTAGCTTATTCCGGCCAACATTCGGTCCCTGTCTATATTGGCCGACTGATGTCGCTCACCCCCACCACGAGAAGGAGATAGATCAGGATTTTTCTTTCATCGAACCTGTGACCTTAAGGCATTTCGCAGAGTCCTCCAGTACTTTTAGGGGCAAATTTTAATCTCTAGTAAAGTATATATTTTTTTATGTAAGCATACACAGGAGAATACCGACAGATGGTGATAGTAATTTTGAAGCCTGAAGAATTCTATGACGCTTAACATGGTGCATATGGCTAAGGTGTTGATCCGTCAACGTCATAGACTACAGCCCGAGATTCACGCATTATTATCACAGGACTTTACTATGAATGAGTGGTCTTCACGGGACGACTTTCGTGTACCACCAATTTTGATTAATAGGCTATGACAGGCATTTTACAGATGAGGGATCAAATTCATATTTTAGAACTCAAAAATCGATTGGAAATCATTTTTTTTTAACCTCCATCGGGGATAGAACCCACGACCTTTGGCTTGCAAGGCAAACGTTTTCATAGATTTCCACAGATGAGACTTAATATCACAGAATTAATATCACCATCAGTCTTTATTCTCCTGTATGTGCTTACATAAAAAATATAAAGGGTCCGCCAAATAACTTTTTTTTTGAAAATGGGGCGCAAAACATCGAGTGTAGCTTCGGCTGTGGCACGTAGCGCCGTCCTGTTGAAACCAAACGTTGCCAATATCCTCTTCTTCAATTTTTGTGAACAAAAATGGCCCGATTACGATCGCCATTGACTGTAACGGCCACTCCTTGCTCATTTTCGAAGAAAAATGGCCTGATTTTCAAAGTAATGTCGAAATATTTCCCAGCGTTGTTCAGGCGTATACACAACCATATTCGTTCAGCGGAAGGATAAAACTAATTATCTGTTAAATCAGACATGAGCTAAATGTTACCATTCACGAAATAAGTACTAGTTGAAAAAAAAAACATTAGATGGCGGACCCGTTATATGGTGTATTAAAGTTCTATGGTTATAGCAAACTTTGTGTTTTTAAAAAGTCATATAAATATTTTTTTTAAAAATATATTGAAGCATATTTGACAATGAAACAATATTGTTGAGTGTTCAATTAAATTCACAGTGAAATGGCGGATTCGGGATAAATTTAAATGTCTCTTGTGTTTGAATGTAAAGCTTGCGCATTGAATTTATTTGTGAGGGGACAATTGGTCAATTTGCGTTCGCATCAACAAATATGAACCGTATTCATGAGAGCAAAGTCATTACGTTTGTTCACCTGGGAGCATCCACACAATGCACCGATGGGTTCTAAAGGCCCTAACGATATACTAAGTTCTGATTAGTTTGAAATTTTATAAGAATATAGATTTTTGAAATTATTTATTAGAATATTATTTTATTATTTCAATATTCTAATCTACTTTTATAGATCATTGACTATATTACAATATTATAAGTAACTGTGTATAGTATAGTATGTGTATATTTAATAAGTAATTAAATATACACATACTATAATGCAACAACTTCTTTTTTATACGCATCAATTCGTTCAGAAAAAATATCGGCAGAGGCGGGATGCGAGATTTTCGACGCATCGATTCGGGCAGTCGATGGTCGTGTGGTCAAGGGTATTGAACTTGAACAAATGGTTGGTTCCAAAGTTCGCTGGTTCGCATCCCGCCCGTATAAAAAAAAGAATGTGTTGCATTATTGTATGTGTATATTTAATTACTTTTATTAGAATATTTTTAAGTCTTTTATACATTGTTGATCTATACCAATATTCTACAAATTGATACACATATATAAATCTACATCAATTTGTGATGATAAAGAAGCGGCAGACGCTGGGATTTGAACCACGAACTATACACCTCAGTTCTGTTCTATGCACAGCGCAATCGACCATGATTATTCTCCTCCTTAATCGATTGTAAATAATTAACGTATTTTTATTATTGTTACTTTCGGTAAATTCGTTCAACGTCTCATCGGTAACAGCGTGGGGCGCACTGGACGTCTGGTGCATAGATAATTTGGTGCACGGGACAACTGGTGCACTGTATGTCTCGCTAACCTAACCTAACCGAACGTTACCTAACCTAAGTTATTTAGTTAACGAAACATATAGATCTCTGGACTCTACGATCAATAAAAAAATCCTTAGGTTAGGTTTGGTTAGGGTAGCTAGACATCCATTAAACCAGTTGTCCCGTGCATCAAATATCCAGTGCACCAGGCGTCCAGTGCGCCCCACGTTGTTAGCGATGAGTCGTCGAACGAATTGTCTGTGAACGATAGGACGTAATACCATTTTTGTACAATATCTTTTGTACGCTAATTAAGGTATTTTTTTTTCCAAACAATTGATTTTTCATTTTAAATGAAATCTTTGTTAAACTATTATTCCGGAACCGAGGTCGCGGTCCCAAAATTACAGCTTCAGCTAAATGGCGATGCCGGAATACCAAGGTTCCAGCACCGAGGGTAAGACCGAAGTAATACATTCCTATTATTGTAAGTCAAGAATAAAACATTATTTTCATTTTAAAAGAATCATTATTAAAATCGCAAAACTTTTTCTCCGCGGGGTGTTTAAACCGCTGCTGAGTTTATGACTTTTTGAGCGAAGCGAGGAATGAAACTTTTCGGGAAATTGAAGACTTGTAATTTGGGGTCGTTTTGTTGGACCGCAGAAAGAGAGGGGTCCTGAAAGAGTTTATCTCGAATCGTCAATAAGGGTTCCGACCCCGCGAGCCGTATCTTTCCAGCGAAATTCCATGTTATTATGATCTGTAGGAGTTCAGAATACTTGTTTGAGATGTTTTCGTTTTAAAAGTACGAAAGCTGAAATATATTCATAAGTATCATTTCAAATGTCATGAAGTTATTTTTCTTACAGAAATTGATCTGTGGGAGTCAGGTCAATCAACAGTCAGGTTAGTCCCTGACATTTATTTAAGGATAAGGAGGCACATATTGTTTGTTCTTCCTAGAGGTAATACTTACCTCCAAACTGGACTACTGCAACGCACTGCACGCAGGCCAGCCAGCCAAACAATTAAATCGATTGCAGTCGTTACAAAACGCAGCGGCACGACTAGTCTACAACGCGCCCAAATTCTGTCACATTACTCCAATACTACACCGACTGCACTGGTTGAGAGTTTCGGCTAGAATCCAGTACAAATTATGCCTCTTAGCTTACAAGGCACTCAACGGAACTGCACCTGGCTATCTGACAGAACTTATCAAGCCTTCAGAAATAAGCGCGCGTGGAGAGACACTTAGATCGGCTAGAGCAAATAGAAGCACCCTGCAGTTGACGGGAGGTAGTCCTAGCACGGTCTTTGGCAATCGGGCTTTCAGCTACGCTGCACCAATGGCCTGGAACTCACTACCGGAAAGCATAAGAGAGCTTAAAGCAGAGGCATCCTTCAGAAGCAGACTCAAGACCCACCTTTTTACTCAGAGAGGCAAAGAAGCGCTTTTGGAATGATCATTCGGTCATAAAAGAGCGCTATACAAATGCTAATATAATAATAATAATAATTACCTGCCAGAGACTATGCCTCTTGGGAGAGTGATCAGACTGTTTAACCATATCGCCTCGAATATTGATATATTAAACTTGAGAGAAGCCCAGTTTCGACATGAGCTCCACGAATTTATTTATCAAAGTAATTTCGAGGAGTCTTCTGCTTAGCGGGCTTCGGGACTTTTTAATAATTGTTGTTAATTAATTGTTTCTCTTAAAATATATCTAATTTCAGGAACGTATTAAATAAATTTTGTAATGTTTATTAAAGAAATAAAAATTAATAAAAATTAATAAAAATTGAAAATAAATCAGGACATTACATAAAGCAAAGGTCATGCTACCGTTACATCAACTTACAACAACGAAATTCCAATCGAATATTTAAATACTCGGTATTCGAATATAATCATAACTTTGTAGATATTTAAGTATTTGAATTAAAAAAAAAATATTCGAATATTATTCGTCAAAATACTCTAAAATGCGTCATTGATAGTTTCTACTCGATGTGCAAATTGTTTCGAAACGAAGCAGCGTGTTTATTTTTCTCTTCTTGGCAATAGGTAGGCTTTAGTAAACGAAATATTATGCATTTGTAATTTATCAAAAGTATAACTTTATACAATTCTTTAGGGTTTTAAAAAATCTTATTAATTATGGTTCGGTTAGGTAAGATAAGGTAAGGTTTGAAGATTCGGTATGATTAAGACACAGTTATCCAAAAAGTAATAAACAACATAGAAAAATCGGAAAAACTTTTAAAAGGTGGATAATACAATTTTGAGATTTGTTAGAAGCTATGAATCCGTCTGTAATGAAGCTAACGTTTTGAATTAAAATCGCATTCAAGGATTTTGAAAAAAATAATTGTTAAACCTAGTTTACAACTCTTAACACAAAGGAGGATAGAGACCAAGTAAGAACCATCACAAGAGAGGCGAGCCTGATGGATCGGTCACATCATGCGCCACGATGGTCTTCTTCACGACATTGTGGAAAGTCTGGTTGAGGGTAGAAACTGCAGAGGGCGCCCTAGACGAGAGCATGTGCAGCAAGTGTTCGACGACATGAGTTGTAGCTCTTATGCTGAGCTTAAGAGGATTGCAGAGGACCGAGAAGAGTGGAGGTGGAGATGCAAGATTTAGTTGCTCCAGGCCAATCCACCGGATTGATAGTTCGAATAAGAACCGACCAAAACGTCGACATAAACAGCTGCTGAAAGGGCGTTTCGAACTGCGGAATCAATTGTAACAAAAATATGCTATATTTTAAAATCTTATACATTTGAAACTATTTATTTGTACAAAATAAATATTTAGATCACAAAAAGCTAGTTTATTTTTTATTTAAGTTTTTAAAATTGGAAAAATTCATAAGCTTGTATTATTTATTCATGATATATGTAAGTCATCCCATTAGCAAAAAGTCATTCAAAGTTAATTTTAATGAATAGATTGACATTGGGTATCAATACCCAACATATAGTGAAAAGCACTTTTCAAAATAACGATAGTCATTCAATTTACAATACAAATCAAGTATTTTAACCTCTCCTCCCCGGTGATGTGTATCGACTACACATTGCTTGTAATAACTTAAATATATTTGTAAATATAATACCTACAGTGTTCAGATTTTAGGTATTCCTACTTAATACATTTACGTATTGAAAAAAAATAATATTATAATAATAGGCACTCATCGGGAGCAGGAAATATTTTTCTAAAATCCGGAATAAATTCACCACTACAATCAAGACGCGTCAACTGTCATGAATTCATTCAATCTGTCGGAAGCGTGTGCGAAAATAAAATAAAAAAATACCCAGATACGTAGGCATCTATACTCCTCACTCTCGCTGACGTACTAATATGAGTGCGCGAGACGGGGAACCTCAGTTGTGTCGGCTACTACCTCAGTTGCGCCGGCTCATCGATATGTCGACAGGCTAACTAATGTTAGTAACTCTCGGAAGTTCACACGGTAAGGTGCGTCTGGCCGTTTGAGGTCTTCGTCTGATGTTTTTCATGTTTTCACCTATTAAATGCCAATTATTACTGCTTATTGACATCAACTATTATAAAATTAAGCGATATCTTTGAATATTTTCATTTTTTCGAATTTTTACTCATTTTATTCACTTTAAATCAGAATGTGTAACGAGTACACACCATCGGAACGCGCGGAAGTTTTTAACATAGTAAGGCGAGGGTTAATATAAAAATACACATATTATACGTTTATTATCTGTGTCGAAATAAAACAACGTAAGACATTAAGTCAATGTTTGCATTTTTTAATTTCTGCAATTCCAGTAAAAGTTGCGAATATGCATTGTTTCAATATTCGGATGGGGCGATTGCGCCTGTGGAATCAAGTGGAAATAACAAATCAATTCAACACGACCAGTACAAAAAAATGCCGAAATATAAAGCGACGCCCATTGCTGTAAAGCAGGGATCGGTACCAATATTTGAAATTAAATGTTGCAGATCGCAAAAGTGGATTCTGTGGAATTGGCGCAGGAACAAATACGGCCAATGCAGGGGTTCTCAAGTGCAGACAACCAGTCTCTCGCAAAAACATTTAAACTACCCACTATATTTGACTCTTAGAATGCTTTTCGTAACTAGTAATATTGTACTTACGATAAAAGTACTGGAGGACTCGCGAAATGCCTTATGGTCACAGGTTCGATGAAAGGAAAATCCTCATCTATCTCCTATTCGTGGTGGAGGGTGAGAAACATCAATCGGCTAATATAGACAGAGACCGAATGTTCGTCAGAAAAAGCTAACACTCAGATAACCTTATGTGGTCAAGCTGGTAAGGCCACTCTTTTGTCCTGGAGGTAGTAAATGCTGCTCTCCAAAGGCGGATGAACCTTTATAGTCAACGGCATTAGGATGTGGAAATAAAGGGGAAAATACCACATTAAAGGTCTAAAAGACATCCCATATATCAGCAAAAAAATGATTGCATCTCAAGTCAGGTTCGAGAAGAGTGGAGATCGAGTCGCAAGATTCTGTTGCTGCAAACCAATCCACCGGATTGATACTACGAAGAAGAATACTTCATTTATCAGACAACCATATTTGGGGTTCATTTCGGGTCACCATTGCACTGTCTAGATATATGACATCTATTCAGTCATCAGTTACAGTTATTAAGTCAATAGTTAAAGCATGAGAGGGTCGAGATTTTCAGATATATCGTCGTACACACCACAGAGAAAATACCGGGAGTATGGTAATTTGTGAGGAATGACGTAGTGAGAAAGCGAAAAAGGCAGTCTTCTATACAACATTCAGTTAAGTGAAGAAATTGGACCTGGCTGAGACATGTTAAACTATCGATGGTTTGATTTCGTGAGGAACGACGATGTAAGAGAGTAGACGAGGCAGCATTTCATCCTACATTGCGTTAAAACGCGAATGTGAACTTGGTGAGGACATGTGCTAAGGATGCCGTAGAAGATAATTAAGTATGGCTTTTTTTCAAGCCCCCGGATTGTCGCTGTCTTGGAAAACCATCGGGAACTATATACAGAATATAATCGGCGTATCTTCAGCGGCTCCAGTTGAAGGAGCCGACATGGAAAAATGAAAAAATTAATGAGACATGTAATTTGAATGTCGCAAGAGATTATAAATTATAGTTGCATATATTTCAAGTCTATGAGCTTGGGTTGTGGTAGAAAGCCGTCAAACTATGCATGGAACGTACTCTGCAAAGATGACATGATATGAGACGAGAACCTTGGCTGGCAAAGTATATGTTTCTGTTAGGAAAGCGGACCAGGAAATCATGAGTATGATGTATGTAGTCTGCATAAATGTTTGACTTCCCTGGTAGTAACGGCAGACTGCAGCGCTAACTGGGCATATGGCCGCTATGTCACGTGGCATAGCGGCCAGACGACACCGACAGCCAATCGTTATTGCTCTGAAACAGTAATTCACAAATGCCGGATCCATTTCGGTAATTTATCGCTGAAATGCCGAACGCCGACTGGACCTGGAGCTGCTTTATCCACGCTCGACTACAGCGGCTATGATTTCAGTTAACTGTACAAACCATAGTCTTATTACGAGTATATCGCAATTGAATTATTATGTGAAATTCATCTTTTCATTTTGGATACAATTTCATTTCTTCATATGAAAGAAAAAGTGAGTGTTATTGTAGAATATTAATGAATAGAATGTTATTCTGGACAGACAGGATCTGACCCTGTTGTTTCCGACACGATTATATATATATGTTTTTTTTTAATTTTTATTAGAATATTATTTTATTATTTCAATATTCTAATCTACTTTTATAGATCATTGACTATATTACAATATTATTATTAATTAAATATACAAATACTATACATAAAATTCTTTTTTCAACGCGTCAATCCAAGCACAGGAAAGTAATAATATTAAGCTTGTGAATAAATGAAGACTGATTGAATAATAATAAAAATATACATACTTGGAATATATACTATAGCGACATCTATCGTACGATGATAACAATGATATAAATACTAGTTTCAACGCGAGTCGGTCTAGGCATAGCAATGGCTCAGTTTGCCGAGCGGTATGAATACCTGGGCATAGTTGGTTTCCAAGGTCCGCGGTTCGCATCCCGCTTCTGCCGTTATTTTTGTGCTTGGATTGACGCGTTGAAAAAAGAATTTTATGTATAGTATATGTATATTTAATTAATGATTATATATATATTGTAGAATGATGTAAATTCAAAGCAGCAAGATGTATGGCAATTTATAACATGTATGTATTGTAAATCATTGAAATACTCCCATACAATAACGCTTCTTAACTTATAAATTAATTTTGTTATTAATTATGATATTATTATATAATATTGACATCAGCATGATATAGTCCTTGCAGACTGGTACCGAAAACCTCGATACACAATCTTTCGGCTTTTATTTCTGTTCGCTTGTCGTACATGTATGTGTCACCATATTGGCATTTTGGACAAGTCCGGTCGCGAGTGTGACGTTAGTTATATACATGGCTGCTGTCATTGGTGCGCCATTAATTATGTAGATCGCCACTTGTGGCGCTGGGCGCAGTCCATTAAATATATAAGAATTTCATACCTTGTTAAGTGCTTACACAGGTAACGAGTACTTCGTTAAACCCCACTCCTTTTTATTTTTTTAATTTTATGTAAACGCATGCAGGAGAGCACAACTGGTCATGACCAGTGCACTCTATGACGCTCAGCCAGGGAGGCTGGACGCTGCATGCGGGAAACGTGTGTTGTGTTCGTGTTTGTGTGTGGGTTGGGGAGATTGCAAGTGTATATTTATCTGTTTCTTGAAGAGATCCAGATTGTAGGAAGGAGGAAACACAGACGCTGGAAGAGCATTCCATAGCTTACCGGTGGCATTAAGGAAGGAACTTTGGAAGCTGCCAGTTCTTGGTCGACATATATTAACCGTGTATGGATGTTCGGCAAGTGTAAGACGAGTTTGTCGGCTGTGAGTGGGTGCAGGAGGAATTAGTTCTTTAAGTTCCGAAGAGCAGCGACCGTGGTAATAACGGTAGAAAAGACTAAGAGAACCAACCTTACGTCTGTGTTCCATTGATTGTAGATTAGACGTAAGGGTGTCATTGTTTATCAAACGAATTGCTCTTCTTTGAACTGAGTCAATTAAGTTTAGAAGGTATTTTGGGGCTCCAATCCAAAGGTGACTGCAGTATTCAAGGATAGGTCGGATTTGTCCTTTATATAGAAGAAGAAGTTGTTTATCGTTGAAATACCGACGTGATCTATATAATACACCTAGTTTTTTGAAAGCGAGACCGGCTTTACACTTAATTGACTCGTAATATTTGACATTATTCGATATTGATAATCCAAGCATGTTGATGGAGCTTGCTTTCGGAAGAGAACAACCGTTGAAAGATACAGGATCCATAGCAGTCTTCTTGGTGGAGAAAGTACATGATTGGGTTTTTGAAATATTGAAACTGACGAGGTTGAGGTCGCCCCATCGTGAAACCCTTTCAAGAGACATGTTCATCTTCTCCACCAGAGATTCCCTAGCAGCAGATAGTTCCGAATGTTTCGGAGGTTTTGGAAGATTATACTCTCATGGACAGTGCTGTCGTCGGCATAACAGTGAATGTTTGCGCATTGAAGCAAATCATTCACATGCAGAACTCCTGAGTTGATTTTATGGCAGGAAGAAGAAAAGCCATCTACGACAGTGATGATGCTTCGATCACTCAAGAAGTTTTCAATCCAGGAGCACAGGGAGGGAGTTAGTCCATAAGACGGTAATTTATTCACCAGACCGCGATGCCAGACTCTATCGAACGCCTTGGAGATATCCAGGGCAACAGCTTGCGTTTCTCCATAGCATTCGACGGATTTCCCACAAACATGTGTGACATATGCCAAGAGATCGCCGCACGATCGACTACAGCGGAAGCCATATTGCCGATCGCACAGAAGATCATTCTTCTCTAAGTAGCTTAGAAGTTGGCTGTTAATTAAACGTTCCATCACTTTGGAAAGTAGTGATGTGATGGCTATTGGGCGATAGTTTGTGGGGTCACTTCGGTCTCCTTTTTTTGGAATTGGGTTAACAAGGGCTTTGTTCCATCCCTGGGGAACAATACCACATCTAAAGGACAATCTGAAAAGTTTGGTGAGCACAGGACTAAGTTCAGGAGCGCAAGTTTTTAATACCACCGCTGGTATGCCATCTGGGCCACTGGCTTTGTTGGTTGCTAATTGGAGAAGTTCTCGACGTAGGGCTTTGAGGCTGAATTATAAAGCCCCCATCTGCTTGCCACAGTGAGGAATGGATGGGGGGTTGGCCCCACCATCGTCGAGTGTGGAATTGGAAGCAAACAGCGAACCAAGAAGTTCAGCCTTCTCTTTGGAGGCTAGAGCCAGTGAGCCATCGGCATTAGTCAGCGGTGGAAAAGAAGAAGTGCAAAAGTTGCTGCCAATAGAACTCCTAATCTGCATCCAAATCCTACGTACTAACATCCACTTTACTAAGAAAAACGTCTTCACTTCGCCAGGATAGTTATCAGGACGCGTGGTGGAGAGATGTGGATTAGATGAGTAACACATTATTTTTAGAAGCACATTCGCATATATTTCAGATAAAGATTGACAACTTTGGTATTGGGCTCAGGCCACGGACAATGAATGATCTATCTCCGTTGAGACCCGAGCCGAATTGACTCGGGAGCGTGCTGTAACACATGTAGCGCCCTACGATTGCCTGTCGGCCCTTTGACGAACTATTTTCACTATTAGAACATGCAAAATGGTGATGCAACGCCTTTTATTATATTACTAAAAATTTTATGTGAGCGTGTTTGGAGAGCGAACAAAAATAAGAGACGAAAGATGTATATCTAAAAAACAAATAACGAGGCTTTTCGGCACCAGCTTGCATAAGATATATCGAGCTGATATCAGTACGCTCTAGTGAAACTCTTTCTTAATTAGTAAATACTATTTTACACGTAAGTACGTTTGTACACGTTGGAACTGATGAAGCTTTCATAGATTGTGACACTGCACTTTTCCATAAAGTGAAACAGTGCTCAGTTAACAGCATGGCTTCCGCCTCTAACACATACTCAAAAACATATACAGACAAGCAAGGACAACCACAGTCCAACATGACGTTCGTGGAGGTACTCTCTTAGAACATACCCACCGTACACGATTACCCGACATGACGCTCGTGGAGGTACGTTTGGCTGACAGCTAAACTACCTACTGACACCAACTCACAACAAAGTCATCAACCCTGAAGAACACCCCTGCAATGGCGGTCGAAATATTGGATAGAAGAAATTCTCCACACACGGCTAAACCTAAAAGCCACAATATCTATAAAAAAATATTAAAAAAAAAAAAAACACGTGCACGGAAAAAATAAATGGTCTTGCATTATTATATCCAATTATAATCCACCGCTAGCGCATTTATCCATTCATGAAGCCGGCATAAAGCCAGCACGGGCGCCGTATTCAAGCTTAATGAATTGTTTGCACTCGAATGTGACGTGAACATTACATTCCGCGTGAAGTTACATTACATTACATTCCCTCTGTGTAAAATTAAATTCCCCTCTTTGTTTTTGCGCTCGGCAGATCCGCCCGGGTCGAGGAACATTCCGGTCACGATGATGATTGATATGATCGCAATTAGTTTCAATATTGCGAACTCGTACATACGTTTTACAACGCAAATAAAGATTCATTAATATCATGTGACATCAGCTCGAAATAGAGCTTTCAGGCTGGTGCCGAAAAGCCTCGATGCACGATGATGCACACCTAGTAATGTTAGTTTTAATTATGTAAAATTGCACGGCGTTTGCATACGCCTTTTCATTTGTTTTATTTACGCTCGTTTAACTGACATCTTTAATTTGTTTTTTTGCCGTGATTATCTTGGCGGTCACTGTGCCGCGGACTGCGGGTGACTCGTGTCACGCGGCAGACCCTGTCCGGCCGGCGAAACGTCATGTATAGGTCGGACGGGGAAATCAAGTCATTAATAAAAATAAATACAAATTTTGCTTCAAAAGCAGCTTCTTTTGATTTGTGATCTGCTCCTGCGTCCTTTCTCCACGCGGCCACGTGACGAACGAATGTCAACTAATACAATCGAGATCTAGTTAAAATATGTATGAGTAAAACACGTTTTTAATTGAAAAAAAATGCAATGATTTACCCAAAAACACAAAAACACGCATTTAACCATTAACTCTTCTTTAGCCTCGCAAATTTTCCATCATCTGGGGTCAGCTATCCTTGTGCACATTCGCCATGTCTGGCCTTCCTCCCCTTTTTTTTTTGGGGGCCTTAAGCCCTCGGGCCGGTCGCCTTGTACCTGCGCTCCTTGGGAGCACTTACCAAGGCATTGTTTTCAGAGTACATTCTCGTTATACAAGTAACGGGTTTTGGTGAGCAACACCACACATGGGTGTAAAAGTTAGTAGTTCAGACGTTAAAATTTGGACTTTTTGACTTCTTCGGCGAAGGTCGCCGCGAATACAGAAAATGCATGGTATTTGGCAAATATATATGAGATCGATAAATCCAACCGGTCCAGACTTCTGTTGGATTACGCTAAGAAGCCTTTCCCTCCCTAAATCTAATATTGGACAATGCCGCAGAACGTGTTCAGCGTCCTGCGTTGCATTCTCGGTCAAGCCCAGAGTTTTCAGATCCTTGTTTACAGTTGCAGTCCAGGTTGCCTGTGGTCTTCCAGGTCTTCTCGTGTATTTAACCATTAACAAAAAATCTAATTTATCAAACATAAAATATATGCATATATTGGTATATATTGTTATTTGTATTATCAGCATTCACTTTGACGTGCATTTCGATAAAAGAAATATATGAAGTTCATACCTTGTTTTAATATGTGAGTACTTGTGTGCCCATTGGAACTAAAGAAGCCTTCATAGATCGCCAAACTGCAGTCTTTCACCAAATGAAACAGTGCTCAATGTGTTCTTTATTAAAATAAGGTATGCAATTCTTATTTTTTTAATAACTCGAATTTATGTTTTAGAAATTATTCGGTTCATGAAAAGTTTCATTAAGAACCAATAATGAATGTTTAGATATAAATATAAAAAAATGAAATATACGACTATATTAAATGCTGGCATATAGTAACTTAAGATTTAAATTTGTGGTATCTAATACGTTTTCATAAAACGAACGGCTGCGTACAATGGCGAAGTATCTTTTCAGGCGATACACAAGGAGAGCTTCTTACGGAAAACTTAAATGCTGAAGTGAACCGGTTAATCTACCGTATTCCCTGCTTGTTTCAATTAGCCATTACACAGAACGAGATCAAAGCCTTGCCACGTCTCCTGGAAGAAAACTCTTCGAAGATTGCAGACAAAGCACAACGGTGGTGCTTTCCTATTGGCGAGCTTTCTTACGGCGGAGCTTTCGTGCCGAGTGGAAGCAACAAAGCAGAGTGGAGATGAAATTTAAAGGACTGTATGCGCTGTTTAGCAACTAAGGGCGCACAACTAACAAAGCGTCTCATTAGCTTGCACCTCTGCAAATTGTTATACAGATACAAATGAATAATCGACTTATACCTGGAGGAGGCGCAATTATAATGCAATTTCAACGACCGGCTCTTATAAAGAGTGAAACACTCCCAGTCATAAAATAAACAATGTTAAATATGGCAACACACTTATTATTTTCGATATTTGATACACGCATACAGATTCACAGCAAACATCACACAACAAATTCACAGTTGTTATATATATTGTATAAAACTTGAATAATCCATACGTATTGTAACCCTTTCATTACGGCTCGGTTTTTTTAATTTTTATGTAAGCACATACAGGAGAATACCGTCAGAAAGTGATAGATATTCTGAAAATTCATCTGTGGAATTTTGTGGCGCTTACCATTGTATATGTGGCTAAACGCTGCATGCGGAGTGTTGATCCGCCAACGTCATAGACTACAGCTCGAGATTCACGCATCATCCTTTATTATTACAGAAATTTACTATGAATGGGTGGTCTTCACGGGACGACTTTCGTCTACCACCAATTTTAATTAATATGCTATGACTGGCATTTTACGGGTGATGGATCAAATTCACGCCAACCGGGCGTATTTAAGAGGTCATAAATCGATTAAAAATCCTTTTTTATTTTAATCTCCACCGGGGATCGAACCCACGACCTTTGGCTCGCAAAACAAACGCTTTGACCATTGAGCTATGACCGCCGGCGAATACGAATCATACTGTCAATTATAAAACTAGTATTTGAAGCATAAATGTACTTATCTGGTCTATTTTCATATATAACATTGGTTCTTGTATCCTTTAGCTATCAGATGATGCATAAAAAACTGTTCTAAGAAAGTAGCAAAACGATATATGACGTCAACCGATGTCAACGGTCGGGGAATCTTATGACAGCATATGCCGAGAAAGGGCATTTTACCTGCGTTTTCTAATATACATACAGCATCATTTCCGGCATCCAGGTGGCAAAGTATCATAAGCCATTCTGGTTTCAACCATAAGTGCTCTCTTGCACGTGATTTTTTTTTAAAAACTGAATATTTATACTAGACAAAAATAACCACATTGAGACGGTAGGAGAGTTTGTCACGCCCGATTTGAGATTGGAAACGATTTTCTTTAAGTTCAGACCGGTGTTTACTCTCTTCTCGGGAAGCTTCCGGGGCCGATGCTCCAATTCGGTTTCCTTCATGCATCATTCAAAGGGTTTCGTATTTGAGCCGTGGGCGGGGACATAGGACCAAAGGATGAGAGAGTGACCGATATCATATCGACCAGTTTAAGACTGTAAGTCATTCGAACCGACAGGAATATGTGTTGGCATTTCAAGCATCGTTGCTTACTCACTGGCGGAGGTTAGACTATTGCTTTTTACCTTATTAAAGAATAATTTACAAGTGTTCATTAATAAATAATCAATATTTTACGGTCGCTATTTCGGTCGAATTTATTTTTTAAAACATTAATCGCAACATTTAAAAAAAAAGTTTAATTAACATAACTTCCTATTATTTCCTAAATACAGGTAACGCAAAATAAATCGGTTGTCTTTTGCATCGGTTGTCGGCATATACCGTCAAATATTATAGAAGAGAATAGTATCTTGGAAGTGCAGTCATTCCCTTTATTAACCTACATGTATTCTTTAGAGGAATCTATAAAGCATTTAAATAAATATCGTTAGGCTTCGTCACAGGAGCGATTTTTCTGTACACCACATGTGTCAATGCCACCACACGAATGGAGTTACATAATGAACGTTTGTTAAATAAAATAGTTTTTTATGCATCATCTGATAGCCAAAGGATAGAAGAACCAACGTGATATAGAAAATCGGTCAGATAAGTATATTTATGCTTCAAATACTAGTTTTAAGCAAAAAAAAAATGGTTTGAAAAATTCACGCCGTATTGACAGTGTAATTTGTATTCCACCGAGCCGTAACAAAAGGGTTAATATAGAAAAATATCGACGTGCTATATATAGCACACCAAGTATTTAAATAATTGTTGTTATTATTTAGCTAAGAATGATTAAGCGACATCTATCATACGATGATAACAATGATATAAATACTAGTTTCAACGCGAGTCGGTCTAGGCATATCAATGGCTCAGTTCGCCGAGCGGTATGAATACCTGGGCATAGTTGGTTTCCAAGGTCCGTGGTTCGCATCCCGCTTCTGCCGTTATTTTTGTGCTTGGATTGACGCGTTGAAAAAAGAATTTTATATATAGTATATGTATATTTAAGTAATAAGAATGATTTCGTTTTATGGACTACTCGTATATTCTCCACAGAGCAATATCATTGATATTAATGGTGAACGCGAAATTATATATTTAGTATCTGAATGGTATTATTTTTTGTGAGAAGTGTGTGATATATTTTATAAACAAAAATAATGGCTTTGCTATTGTAATAATAAGAATAATGCGTAATAACTAATGTATAAAAATGGAAATAACCGTATGGAGAGAGGACAAAAATCTTTTGTTTTTCAGAAAAAATGAACGTATCTATTTTTATCTAAGCACAGAATATTGCTTCTTCCGTTCCATTTAGCCGTGTCATCTTTCTCTTTTACAGCTAAAAAAAAGGCTTTCAGGGGCGGAAAAAACATGGCCCACCACCCCCCCTGAAAGAAAACAACAAAGCACTATAGAGAATAATTTAAGATGCTTACAGAAATTCATATTTTGACTTATTATTATGATCACATCAGCTGAAAAGATGCTTAGTGAAGATGCAAGATAATTAATGACAAAGAAAGAATAACGAACACTGCATAGATGATCAATAAGAGTGAAAACCCTCCCTGTCCCGTCCTGTTTTTGAAGACCCAGATGGGCACGCGTTACTAGATGCACGCAAAAAGCTACTTGTTAGAGAGTGGCCGAAAGTCTTCCAGTGATTCTACGTGCATCAGTTAGATGAAAAATAAACGTCATTCAAAGGCTTCAAAGTTTATATACTGAAGCAAGTCTCAAATTGCCTTCTTTGGTGACGTTGGTGACCTCGAAATACGTGGGAATGGATAAGGGATCAAGAGTGGTGGAGACTGATGAAGGACGCTCTTGTCATCATCATCATAATTATTAGTATTGATATCAGCTTTATATATAGCACTTGCAGCGTGGTGCCGAAAATATCGATATGCGATCTTTCGTCACTTTTTGTTCGCTCGTCTGACATGTATGTGACGTCATATTGGTTTTTAGACCGGTCCGGTTACAGGTGTGTTATTACTCATTAGTATTGTACATGGTTTTCAGTCATTGGTGCGCCATAAGTTTCTGTAGATCGCCACTCGTGGCGCTGCTCTGTCTGTCACTACGAGAGCTTAGTGGCGAGCAGTCAGATGTGCACCGATCGCGACCAGTAACGACTGTGATCGGCTTGGGGCCTGAAGCAAGCAAGCTTCGCCCCAGGCCGAAAGTTTATCAAGTTTATAGAAAATATATGTGCTTCTGAAAAAGCCTGTGTGTTGCTCAACTGCTTCTCATCTGTCTACCACGTGTCCTTATAACGATATAACGATCCCGGGATCAACGTGAAGTGTTTCTTCTCTTAGTAAATGGGATGATAGTTTGTCTGATCCCTAAAGTGTAGCATATGGAATTCACGAAATGCCACAACAAAGCTTTGCGAGCCGCCATATTTTTCGCCTCATCTCATATCAGCCTGCTTTTTGCATCTCCACGGAGTACATTCAATGTACAGTTTCCAATGGCCTTTCAGAACGTCGCGATCCACGGGGCTTGAAGAAAAGGTAGATGATGCTCTCCGGTGGCATACTTAATACATGTTTCAACCTGGTGCACTTTCGCCCCTTGATAAATCACTTCAAAAGGCCGTATTCAGTGTAGGATACTGAAGGCTCAATTGAAACATTAGATTTCTTTTCGCGGTCAAAAAAATCACATCAGGGGTGTCATCTGAAGCATAAAAGAAATTCTTAAGCTGTAATAAAATAATTTCTTCTAAAAGGGAAGAGGTTTTTTCGTATTTTCTTGTTCGAAGTTAACACCTTGCTAAAAGCTTTTATGCTTACTCGCTAAAATTATTTTGATATGAAAATGTTCCTTTTTCGATCTCTTTTGTTATATATTTTATTTTGAGGCTAAATTCTCAATCAAAGAATTTTAAAAGCGTGCAAAGTAAAGTGTTTTTTTCTTCATTGAAAACAATAATTTTCGGTTTATTTCAAATGCCATTTTAAAATGATATTCTTCTACTTTAGTTTCGACATTTCCAATCATCTGGAGACAGCTCTCCTTGTGCACATTCGCCATGTCTGCCTGTCCTGCGTTGCATTCTCTATTAAGCCCAGAGTCTTCAGATCCTTGTCTACAGTTGCAGTCCAGGTTGCCTGTGGTCTTCCAGATCTTCTTCTCAGCGTGGGTATGTTGAAGGCTTTCTTCATCATGTGGTCCTAATCTCTCCGTGAGAAAAGAAATTATATTAATTAATTAAGAAAACAACATTTATTTTCAAATATTGTTTTTTTTTTTCATATTTGAAGCATTTAGTCACACAGATTTCCGTTTCTCAGTTCTGTAAGCTCAGATTATCTGTGCTTTGTCTTAAAACACCTGAATACGCGTAGGTTCATATGAGAACATAAAGTAGATGGTTCCCGGGGGCCTCAGGACAAGAGCTCGCAAGCTAGCATAGATTGCAGCTGTTGCACCAGATAAATAATTGGTTATTTAATGAACAGAGTTTTTAAGGAGATTGGATATTGAGCCTGACACTCCCGAGGTTTGGACAGTTTTGTTATTAACACATTCATCGCCAACACCGTTTTTTGTCTAGTGACGGAAAATGTTTTTGCTATTTTGGATTTCAGGGCCGCGTCCATGCCAGAGTAAGCTAACACCCAGATAACTTCATCAGGTCAAGCTGGTTAGGGCATTCTATTATCCTTGAAGTAAGTAAATACTAGTAATATTGTACTTTCGATAAAAGTACTGGAGGACTCATGAAATGCCTTATGGTCACAGGTTCGATGAAAGGAAAATCCTGATCTGTCTCCTTCTCGTGGTGGAGGGTGAGCGACATCAATTGGCTAATATAGACAGAGACCGAATGTTTGTCAGAAAAAGCTAACACCCAGATAACCTTATGTGGTCAAGCTGGTAAGGCCACTCTTTTGTCCTGGAGGTAGTAAATGCTGCTCTTCAAAGGCGGATGAACCTTTATGGTCAAAGGCATTAGGATGTGAAGTTAAAGAAGAAAATACCACATTAAAGGTCTAAAAGACATCCCATGTATCAGCAAAAATGATTGCATCTCAAGTTCAAGAAGAGTGGAGATCGAGATGCAAGATCTTATTGCTGCAAACCAATCCACCGGATTGATACTACGAAGAAGGAGATAAAATTGACAGTAGTAAAAAAATCTGCGTATCGCTAACTTAGTTACGAGAAAAACTCTGTGAATTAAGTAATATGTTTCTGTGTATGGATTAAATATTTTTTAGAATATTATTTTATTATTTCAATATTCTAATTTACTTTTATAGATCATTGACTGTATTACAATATTATAAGTAATTAAATATACACATACTATGCATCAAATTCTTTAAACGTCTATCTAGATACATTTATCATACGATAATAACAATGATATATAAATACAAGTTTCAACGCGTGTCAGCTCAGGCAAAGAAATAGCCGTGGTGGCTAAGCGGTATGAATACCTGGGCTAAGGTTGGTTACAAAGTCCGCGGTTCGCATCCCGCTTCTGCCGATATTTTTCTGAATGAATTGACGCGTTCAAAGAACTCGATGTATAGTATATGTTTTTATAGTTTTCCGAATTTTCTCGACGATCCAGTTTTACAGCGAGAAAAGAAAAAGATAACGTAACGTAAAGTAACGTAAAGAAAACTACTTTGTCTTTCTCAAAGGTGGCGGTTTATGATTTAAGGAGGGTCACCAAGAGGTGTGCACAGGAATAAAAAGCCTACGTGACTGGCCAGGTGAGAAAATTACCTGAAATAGGAATGACCTGTCAATACGAGGCAAAGGACAGAAAACTGACTGTGCAACACGGTGTGATGGATCACAGGGAAGTAACAACATGACCCTTCTATTATATATATTCTTATGGGACAAAGTAAATTAAATCAATGATCAAACATTTTTTTTTCATTGAATGTAATAAGAAGATGAAAGAAAAAAATAATACTCAAAGAAAAACCTTACGGTAAATATACACTTTATTTATTTACATGTTATATTTTTTTAATAATTATTTATTTACTTTGTTTTTACATGGATCATGTCAGATAAGTTTTGTATTAGGGGACTGCAGTTTTCTCAATCCTTCTCTTGTTAAGAGATAACTCTTATTTACGATTGAAAAAGGCTACGAGTTAGTCGAAACTGCAGTCTCCTAAAACTTATTTTACGTGATTCATGTAAGAACAAGGTAAATAAATAAATATTTATAATTTATAATGGATCTCAAAGTGAATGCTGAAAACCTTGAAAAAATAAACATGAAGTGTTTCTCTAAATTATTTATGACGATTAGTATATTATTGTAATAAAATCTTACGTTTCTTAAAAACAAATTGAAAACGTGTAAGATGCAAACGATAAACTTATTTCTCTGCGAAAGCTCTCATAATAATAAAAATAATTAAACATTGAAAAAAAAAATGTCACACCTTTGTAACTAAACTTGAAAGGAACGTCAAATTACTCAATATTACAAAAATAAAATGGAGAAGTTTGATTTATGAATTTTATTATTACGTCTCTGCAAAACAAAAGAAATCGAATTCGTAATTTTAAATTTGAAATGTGAGTAAAATGGAATAATTCGAATTTGATAACAAATAAATTTAATTAATTTTATTAAATATCAGTGACAAGGCATACAATAAGGTTTTAATATCATTCGAGGAAAGCAGTTTTCAATGTAATATCTAATAATTTTATAAAAAGAACATGTTTTTTTACGACGACTAATTTTTTTGGCTGTATTTAATTCAATTAATAGAGAGTAATTCTAAAGCAAATGGTCATTAATTAATACCAAATAAAGTAAGTAAAAAATAATCATTTAGCATTAGAAAAATAGCAATCGGCAGTAGAAAAATAATACATTAGTAGGAAATAATTATGAATCGTAATTAAGGTTTTCATTTTCATCATCATCAGCCTGCGTCCGTCCACTGTTGAACGCAGGCCTCCCGCATGAGTTTCCATCCTCTTCGATCCTCCCCCTTTCGCATCCAGGTCACTCCCGCTATCCTTCTTATATCGTCAGTCCATCTTGTAGGAGATCGGCCAATGCTTCGTTTGCCAGTTCTTGGGCGCCATTCCAGTACTTTTCTTCGCCATCGACCGTCGTCTCTTCGACAGATATGTCCTGCCCATTGCCACTTGAGTGTGCCTATTCGTTGTTTTCATTTTATGGGTGATTATTTATTAATCTTATATTAATTTTTTAATAATTTTGAAAAAATAACTGCCATTTTAATTTTATAAATGACCACATTCATAATGACATAGTGGACACTGTCAATTTATTTAGTCTACTACCTATAATCTAAAAAAAACACCCAAAATCCGTCACTGGATACTAGATAGATAGAGATAGGAGCAAGATGAAAATTTCTAGAGCAAATAAAATACACGGGGGATCATTAATAATTTATTCTTTTTTTAAACTAAAACAAGTATTTTCTTATGAACGAGAGCATGTTTTTCTTCGTTGTACAAGGGTAATATTCCTTGATTAGTTTTCTAGGAAGGGATATAAAATATGGCGTAGAAAAAGCTGAGTCATTGTAAGGAAGGGTCGAAATTCGTCGTGCGTAATAACGATTTAGATTTTATTTTAATAAATTCATGAGTAAAGTTGTCTAAGACACACATACATTTTTGTTCATTGTTAAGACTATAATCTTTTTGGTTGATTTTGAATGAATATATATTTACAGCCTGGTTTTGAAATATTACATAATTGTAGAGTGTAGTGCAAGTGTTATGATCTGTGAATTGCTGAGAAGGAATTGTTATGCGTGTTAGGAAAAGATCAATGGAAATACATGGACATTCCAAACAAGAAAAAAAAAAAAAAATGAGAACACAGTATAATGACTTGGGAATTTAATGTCATTAAGGAAGCGTAATATTTAAACAATTTTAAAGGTTGAAAAGTTAACAGAATACTTACATTGGATTTAAGTTGAATGATTAACGGTATTTTCTTTATTAGTAAGTTATAGATGTGATTTTTAGAATAATAACAGGTTACTAAGAAGAAGGTGTATTAATGTGAAATAACGTATTATTTAATTATACGTATATTATGTTCACCACGTTGGCTACGTTCTAAATATATATTATTATGGTTAACGTTTATTACGAGTACAATACACATATTATTACAAACGGGTCCGTGGAAGTCTAGCCTAGTTGATGGAGTAAACTAGGTAACAGGAATGCAGTGAGATTATCGAAGGCTATCGCTAACAAACCACTGATTTTGCATCGTTAGCAATCCTGGTACCCTAGATTTGAGAACCGTGCCAAGGTTGATAATGTTTGATGGGTAGTTGATGGTACATACACCTTATATTCTCTGACCTGATAATTTTCCCGTTACCTGCTGCTGATTTGTGACATGACCTTAATTCGAGTGTTAATATATTGAGTAGTTGATAATGCTGCACTAGATATTCCCTTGATCATTATAAGTAATGCTGTTTATTAATTTAATTTTTTTTCCCTAACAGAAAAATTACAAATTTGAACAACTCAATTCGTTTCTGAAGTACAATAATAATTAATCATAAAATAAAATAAATTATATACAAATATAGTTACTTATGATTAAGTACTAGGAACAAAAAGATAAAGACAAGCAACAGAAGGTCCCAATGCTCATCAAACAGACGACTCCAACAAATTATTCCTCCAAAGAAACTCGTAGAGTTCATGTCTGAATTGGGCCTCTCTTACGTGAAATATATCAACATCCGAGGCGATTTGGTTAAACAGTCGGTTCCCTCTTGCTCTTACATACAGTAGAATATCGATACGCGATGATTCATTTCATCTATGAAATCTACAATACTCATGATTATTGCGAGGGGACGGAGGGCGCTTTCGGTTCGATGCAATATGTTGATTCGTAGGCTTGCACGTTGTACTAAAAATGTTAAGCTGACGCTTTTTAAAGCCTTCTGTCAATTTTTCTACACGTGCTGCCTGTGGGCTGGCTATACTCAGAAGGTCTACAGTGCACTCCGGGTCCAGTATAACAACGCTTTCTGAATGTTGTTGGGACTGCCGCGATCCTGCAGTGCATCAGGCATGTTGACGGAGGAGCGAGTGGATAGTTTCCATGCCACAATAAGGAAGCGTCGCGCTTCTCTGTGGGCGCGATTTTACAGCAGTCCAAACGCAATGGTCGCTGTGTGGGCGGATAGGTGGGATTCCCGGTTGGAGGGGCACTGGATGCGCCTTCACGTGGCCATCCAGCGGTGATCCGGTGATAAATAGGTTGATTATGCCTACTTACTAGTGCATATATATTTAAAATAAGCTATTATTTAAGTGTACTTAAAAGATAATAATAATTTTGATTATTTTTACATTAAAATAATGATGGTAGATTGGAGTTATTAACTTTGAAAAAAAAAATCCCATTACCCATAAATAAAAACGCGTAGGGAAATATTTCAGTAAAACAATAATATACCACTATGATAAGGTATATAAATTTAGTAATAGGCATATTGTGCCAAACGCTAATTATGATAATAATAAATTATGAATTTTGTGTGTCAACTCTTTCGCATCGGTTGTCGGCATATGCCGTCATAAGATTCGCCACCGTTAACATCGTTTAACTTGATATATCGTTTTGCTACTTTCTTAGAATAGTTTTTTATGCATCATCTGATAGCTAAAGGTTACAAGAACCAATGTGATATATGAAAATAGACCAGATAAGTACAATTATGTTTCAAATACTAGTTTTATAATTTACAGTATAATTTGTATTCAAACCGAGCCGTAATAAAAGGGTGAATAATCTAAATGTACAACTTAATTTTTTTTAAGTGTTCATAGTTTTGCAGATGAGAAAGACAACGTTTCTGGTCGCGCTTTTCCGTCTTGCGAATGTTATCGCGGGTACTCAATTTTTCCATTTTATTTTTTTTCCTTGCAGAAACATTACAAATTTTATCAACTCAATTCATTTCTGAAGTACAATAATAATAAAATAAAAAATAAAATATATAGAAACATACGTACTTATGATTAAGTACTAAGAATGATGCAGTAAAGACAAGCAACAGAAGGTCCTAATGCTCATCAAACAGACGACGCCAACTAATTATTCCTCCGAAGAAACTCTTGGAGTTCATGTCTGAATTGAGCCTCTCTTATGTGAAATATATCAACATCTGAGGCGATTTGGTTAAACAGTCTGATCTCTCTCCCAAGAGGCAAAGTCTCTGGAAGGATTGTGTTACTCTTTGGGGGAGCGAACAATCTGTGCTTCCTTATTCTCAGATATTTATCGGGGCGTATTAGAACCCGAGACGGTGAGCATGTAAGTCGTGCGTCTTTACCTGACCGCACCCCTCGATGATATCTCATCAGCGGTGACCGGGCACGTGCGGGATGCCTGATTAACTGTTAACACGGAATGCCGACAGTGTCCCAACACTCACTACTTTATTTATTTCCCCCGCCGAAGCCGGAGCTTTCGCGCAAACTAATTTATATACGCGTCGTAATTTATATAGAGACCTGACAAATTACTTTGCAAGGGAGAGCTTTTTTCAGATATATTTCTTCTCCGGAGATCGCGATTGTGCCCAGGGCGGGGTTGATGATAATTAGACGCAGAGTTCACACAAGTGGGGAAATAATTTGTCACACAGACGTAAGGAATAATAAATTATAATTACAAGCGTAATGCGACAGTACATTTTCGCACTGTAAATTACTTTCTAAATTTCTGTACATTTAATTTAAATATTTCGCCGAGGTAAGCATGTACGAGCACTAATGGGTTATTTATTAGTAAATTGTTACATGTTTCTTGAAGATAAAGTGTAAAGGAATTTTCGCTGATATAAGACGGGTTCTAAGAAAACATTAATTGAATCATGACATTAGTAATATTAAAATTCTACTTTTTTTTATGTAAACACATACAGGAGAATACCGACAGATGGTGATAGTAATTTTGAAGTCTCATCTGTGGAATTCTATGACGCTTACCATGGTGTATATGGCTAAACGCTGCATGTGGAGTGTTGATCCGCCAACGTCATAGACTACAGCCCGATATTCACGCATCATCCTTTATTATTACAGGAATTTACTATGAATGGGTGGTCTTCACAGGAAGACTTTCGTCTACCACCAATTTTAATTAATAGGCTATGACTGAAATTTTACGGGTGATGGATTAAATTCACACCAACCGGGGGTATTTTAGAGCTCAAAATCGTTTAATTTTTTTTTTAGTCTCCGTTGGGGATCGAACCCACGACCTTTGGCTTGCAAAGCAAACGCTTCGACCATTGAGCTATGACCGCCGTTATTAATGTTTCAAATAATAATACCTACTCGTAAAGATTTATGTCAATAATACCCCTATCGTTAAACAGTCTTTTCAATTCTAAGCGTCAAAGCGAAGTTATCGTAAAAAATGTGTTTTTAAAAATTCAATCAAGCATACAGTGAGAGAAAAAACCAGAGAGATAGAGAGAAAGCGAAAAAGAGAGAGACTTAACGGCATTTTCCAATTTTCAAGCCGCGGAGGAGAATTTAATTAAACTTTTTTGTTTTAAAAATCGCTTCACTTTGTAACTGCTTTCCAAGGGCTGGTGTGAATTATTTTTAGAGCTCGTGAAGCTCTTTTTTCCCTCCACCGTGTCCCCCTTACATTGCAGCTTCCCTTCCGGACTAAACAAACTGCCCACAATGTTGATGAGAACTAAGCTTCCTCTAGGTCTTCTTAAATTACTCTCCGGTCTGTGACAAATTTATAAATGAACAACTGTATTGTTAATCAATATTTTCTTATCATTCAAATTCTGGGGCTTATCTTCCGTCCGTGTACTTGAAATGGGTACTATCTGACCTATTTTTATATTTCACATTGGTTCTTGTAGCCTTTAGCTATCAGATGATGCATAAAAAACTAATATATTTAACAAACGTTTGTTATATAACTCCATACATGTGGTGGCATTGACACATGTGACTTACAGAAAAATCGCTCCTGTTATGAAACGTAACGATATTTATTTACATGCTTTACAAATTCCTGTAAATAATACATGTAGGTTAATAAGGTAATGACTGCAGTTTCAAGTTTCTAACGTAGATGTCACAATGAGATATATCACGGCTCCCGATGCCAACGGGTTAATCAGTCAAGTAATACATAGTATAGAGTAGTTCATTTTATTTTACTATTTCAACCTTTGTCAAATTTAGCGCATAGAGTATGCTTATAATATGGATATCCCCGTTTATCAAAGGAGCGACTTCACATCGCCAAGATTGTTATCGGGACGCGTGGGGAAGGATGCGGAGCAATTCACACACAACAAGAACTTTTTTATAACATTGTTATTTATTTAAGACAATAGATTGCAAACTTCGTTATTTGGCTCGGGTTACATACAATGAACGAATCTCCGTCGAGAACCTAGTCGAAAGTGACAGGAGCGCGCTGTAACACGGTTAACATGATTAACACGGTTGACAAGGTTAACACGGTTAGATTATGCGTCTGATAAAGAAAGCTGAAACCTATTTCATGTCAGCCTCGTTAACCGCGCGCGTAGTCCTGACGATATCCTTGATGAAGTTTAACAGCAAGGGACCGGCAGAACAAAGCAGAAGTTCAAGAAGATTCTCCCGAAAAATAGCAGACTCCCAGACGACAACACAGAACGCATCTTCAATTCTCACGGATGATGCATCCAATCTGTTGGATCCAACGAACAAGCAAGATCGCAAGTAGAGAGGCCAGATCAGATCGAGTCAACTATTTTAAGATTTATAAGCAATTTTACACTTTGATGATGGTAGCAGAACGTGGTTGCCTACCATGCCTTTTCTGTATACGCGGCGATCTTCGGCGAAGAAGTCAAAAAGTCCAAATTTTAACGTCTGAACTACTAACTTTTACACTCACGCTTGGTGTTGCTCACCAAAGCTTGTTAGTTGTATAACGAGAAAGTACTCTGAAAACAATGCCTTAGAAAGTGCTCCCAAGGAGCGCAGTTACAAGACGACAAGCCCGAGGGCCATAGGCCCCCAAAAAATAAAAACTTTGATGATGGCCAAGTGTGAAATGTTGATCCTACAATGGTTAAGATACGTGGCTAAGAAAAAATATATTATTCAATACAGGTAATACAAATTGAAAGCAACTTCGTCAGCATATTTTCACAACTGAAAAATAAAATTGTCCCGAATATAAAATCGCGTATTTTTTTCTTTTGAGGTTTTCTTCCAAATGCAAGGTTGCCAGGTCATGAGTTTTCAGTTTGCCGTTACAGCACGCGACCGCCTAACAAGTTCACTGCTGAGATGGCAACATCTGCCTACGTGAGCCATCAAACTAATGCTTCTTCTATGAACTTCTATAAACTTCCGAAGTTTTATATTATTTATTGGAAATATTTACCAGCAACGAAAAGATGGGTTAATGCATAATAAAAGTATCAGTAGCTTAAATTTTATGTGTGTTTTCATGACAAAACCAGTATTTTCGAAAAGCTGATATCAGCTTGATATAATATAGCTCTTTTAGACTGATGCCGTAGCCTCAAAAAATGATACTTTGTCTCTTATTTTTGTTCGCCCGCCTGAAATGCACATCTATTGATGTTAGTTTTAATTGTACAATGTTGCACGGCGTTTGCGTGCGCCATTTTATTTGTTATGACAGTTGTTCCATTTCATGTTGGTGCAACTGTCGTCTTTAATTTGCTTTTTTGCCGCGACTGTCTTGGGGTGCTAGTGTCAGAGTGCTCGGCCAGTTGTCAGTTGACTTTTCTTCAGAATCAAGTCTTTATTTAAAATAAATAAGAATTATGCTACGAAAACAAGTTCTTTGTATTGTCAACCTGCTCCTGCATCCTGTCACCAATAAATTCGATACCCAACTTATAGAGGAGAAAAAAATATTATGGTACTGGTGGCAAATTTTTTTTATTTTTGTTTTCGTTGGATAAGAGATTAGATGCCAACGTCATACACGTTATGTATGATATTAGTATATATACAAGTATACAAGTAAACGAAGGTATTTAATTATTTTTAACAGAAAATAAATCCATTTAACCATTTCATTGCGGCTCGGTTTGAATACAAATTATAGTGTAAAATATAAAACTAGTATTTAAAGCATTAATGTACTTATGTGGTCTATTTTCATAAATCATATTGGTTCTTGTATCATTTAGCTATCAGATGATGGATAAAAAATTATTATATTCAACAAAGTTTATTATAGAACTCCATACATGTGGTGGCATTGACACATGTGGTTCACAGAAAAATCGCTTCTGTGACGAAACCTAACGATATTTATTTACATGCTTTACAGATTCATGTAAAGAATATATATAAGTTGATAAAGAGAATGACTGCACTTCAAATTTCCTACCGTAGTGTCACAATGAGAACTGAAAGTAGCAAAACGATATATCACGTAAGCAAATGTCAACGGTCGGGGAATCTTTGACGGCATATGCCGACAACCGATGCGAAAGGGTTAAAATAAGTGTTCAAGTATAAAGTAAAATCACCGTCATTCAATCATGGCTCTCTAGATGGAGCATATGGTCGTTATAAGCAGATCCTTAGATCTCTTAGACCTTTCTTAGCTCCAATGAATACATTGTATATGATTTTTTTTTAATTTTTATTAGAATTTTATTTTATTATTTCAATATTCTAATCTACTTTTATAGATCATTGACTATATTACAATATTATTATTAATTAAATATACATATACTATACATAAAATTCTCTTTACTAAAATAAATAGACTGTCGGAAAGTAATAATTTAAGCTTGTGAATAAATGATGACTGATTGAATAATAAAAAATAAAAATATACATACTTTGAATATATACTATAGCGACATCTATCGTACGATGATAACAATGATATAAATACTAGTTTCAACGCGAGTCGGTCTAGGCATAGCAATGGCCCAGTTGGCTGAGCGGTATGAATACCTGGGCATAGTTGGTTTCTAAGGTCCGCGGTTCGCATCCCGCTTCTGCCGTTATTTGTGTGCTTGGATTGACGCGTTAAAAAAGAATTTTATGTATAGTATATGTATATTTAATTAATAATACATTGTACGTTTAGTTCCCGTCGGCGTTCAAGAACGCAAGAGCGCAGAGGCCTGTAAAAAAGACAGCTCTAATAAAGTTAAAGTAAGTGATTAAATATTCCAATTTAATTTACGTATTACGTCATAGCATCGTGGAATGTTTGATGGCATGTGTCGAAAACCGATGCGAAAGAGTTATTAGAAAATAGGTTACAAAAAGTCGAAATGAAACCTTAAAAGAAAAACAGTATAAGCGATAATTGCGTCTGTAACTAGAGGGGGTATGAAAAAATAGAGGTCCCAAGAAAGGAGAAGGATCTAAAGGAGGTGGGAGGCTTTTTAACGGTTGGCGAAAAGCGGCGTTGGAAGTAACTGAGAGACGTGCTTAGAATGTCAGGCTTTGTGGGTCGCAAACCGGGGTGCTGTACCTTTCCGAATCTTTTTGTGATCATTTTTCGAATATTAAATGATGCATTGATATATTTTTGCAATTTTATCAAACTTGTCATATATGCTAGAGTAATATATTGTTATTGAATAGAAGTCAAAAATATAATACATAATACACTTTGATATTGTGGCTTTTGGGTTTAGCCGTGGGTGGCGGATTATTCGACCGTCATTGCAGGGGTCTTCTTCAGGTTGATGATTTAGTGAAAATCAGCAACCCCAAAGAAGACCCCTGCAATGGCAGTCGCAACATCGGAAATAAGTAATTCGCCACACACGGCTAAGTGCAAAAGCCAAAATACCAAATCTGGCCGTGAAAACCTAAGAAGTTATTTATTTTAAGTTATTTATTACACTTTGTATAACCACTCCGTTTCAATATTTTTATGTGTATCGGTTTCAAAGAGTTCCGACACATTTCGTTCACAGACAATTCGTTCAAAAACTCATCGGTAATGACGTGGGGCGCATTGGACATCTAGTGCACGGGACATTGGTGCACGGGAAAACTGGTGTAATGGGTGTCTCACTAACCAAACCTTACCTAACCTAACATCCCCCGTTAATCAATGACGACTCCATGTCGCCGGGATCATCGTCGGGACGCGTGGTGGAGGGATGAGAAGCAGTTTTGCAAATCAAAGAAGTTTAATTATATTTAAAAAAAAAGTCTTAAATATAATAACTGACAAACTTCAGTCGTCTGCCCGACACGAGACATTGCCGTGTCTGTGTCACGTCCCGAACAGATTCCGACTGAGACGACCAGCAGTTAAATTAATACAGTGTCCCCTTGGTCAATTATAGCGGTCTACATGACAAGACTTGACAAAATAAACGAAATAGCGCCTGCAACGCTGTGTCGATCGTACATCCAGGCCTTTAAGCACCAGCCTGCATGAGCTATATCGAGCTGATATCAATAAAAATCTTTTTTTTTTAATCGCATATAGCAGAGCACAGCTGGTCAAGACCAGTGCGTTCTATGACGCTCAGCTAGAGAGGCTGGACGCTGCATGCGCGAAACGTGTGTTGTGTTCGTGTTTGTGTGTGGGTTGGGAAGATTGCAAGTGTATATTTATCTGTTTCTTGAAGAGAACCAGATTGTAGGAAAGAGAAAACACAGACGCTGGAAGAACATTCCAAAGCTTACCGGTGGCATTAAGGAATGAACTTTGGAAACTGCCAGTTCTTGGTCGACACATTTTAACTGTGTATGAATGTTTGGCAAGTGTAAGACGAATTTGTCGGTTGTGGTAGGGTGCAGAAGGAATTAGTTCTTTAAGATCCGAAGAGCAGCAACCGTGGTAATAACGGTAGAAAAGACTAAGTGAACCAATCTTACGCCTGTGTTCCATTGATTGCAGGTTAGACGTAAGAGTGGCATTGTTTATCAAACGAATTGCTCTTTTTTGAACTGAGTCAATTAAGCTTAGAATGATGCATGCTAAAAGTGATATTGAAAAAATTATACAAAATCCATTGAATAATATACGAAGAAAAATAGCCTGATTTTCAAAGTAATGTCGCAATATTTTCCAACGTTGTTCAAGCGTACACACAACCATTTTTGTTCAGCGGAAGGATAACACCAATTATCTGTTAAATCAAGCATGAGCTAAGTTTTACCATTCACGAAATAAGCACTAGTTGAAAAAAAAAACGTTATATGGCGGACCCTAAGCATCAGCTCCCAAAGAACTTCGCTGGGTTCACACCTGAATTGGGCTTTCCTCTTGTGGAATATATTACGTGGGAAATATACTTGAGCACTCAGTAACGCTGGTTAAGGCCTCCTGCTTTAGGCCGCGGCCCGCAGGTGGGGTGTAGACTTGCGGAGAGCCAGAACAGATAAAGAGTGAAGAATGGATTAATATTTCAGCGCGAGATGCTCCGACAGCATCTTGGCCGATATCCAGACTCTCTGGCCTCTGATCGAGACTATCCGTGTGTCTTGCGTGGCGATAACTTTTATATAGTGATATCAGCTTGATATAGTTACTTTAGGCTGATCTTTTGTCTCTCATTTACGTTCGCTCGCCTGACATGCATATATAAAAGTTTTAGTTTTAGTTATATAATAATACATGGTGTTAGCATACTCCATTTTATTTGTTATGACATGTTACTTCTGTGCAGTCGCCACAATTGTTCAGAGGGGACTCCCACTGGACTTATCAGTTGCTAACTGATTATAATCTGAATGAGCGCATCATCAAGGAGACTTAACTGTCCTCCGCTGTGATGCGGGTGTGAGGCAGGTAAAGTCCAGTAGACCCATGTCATGTTGGTGTCAGTGTCACCTTTAATTCGCTTTTTCTGCCACGACTGTTGACAACGCTAGATGTCAGAGCGCGCCGTCAGTTGGAGCTCGCTCGTGACCGTTATGGGAACGCCTTATGGCGTTCGCCATGACGGGTGGACAAAAAGAGTTTGAGAAATAAACGTGAGTTGTGAAACGGAAAGTTCTTTGTATTGTGAACCTGATCGTGCACCCTGTCACACAGTAATCCGATATCGAAATTCAGAGAAGAGGATATCAATAGATTATATACTGAACAAACTAATTACTGCGGATACAGTTATTGTTGATACAATATTTAAGTGTATTCAAAAAATCATTTTTCTGTTCCTTAACATTTTTTGTCAAACTTAACATAAACGTTGTATTTTGTCTCTATTATATCCTATGAATCTTTTTCATATGTTGTATTCACCTTTTTCAGGGATATAAACTGACTTTTAGACTTTTTACTTTTACATCCCTGTGTTTCTTCTGTATTCTAATAGCTGTCATTTGTCTTTATGCATACATTGTGTAATGTGTCTTACTTACGAGCATATTTATGTATTTTTAATGTATTATATTGTCTGTTATTTTATTTTTATATAACCATTGTGAAATGTGCCTTACAAACGAGTTTATTTCTGCATTCTTAAACTATTATATTGTCTGTTATTTTGTCTTTATTTAATGTTTTGACGTCTATGGCTTATGTCGTATTATCCGTGACTTATCTCATATGTCTTAACTGCAGGCGCTTATCTCTATGTTTTGGCCTTTGACATTTAAATTATATGCTTTAATTTTTGGGATTTATCTTATGTATCTTAAAATCTGGCACTTATTTCATATGCCCTTATCTCTGGGATTTATCTCATATATCTTAACATATGGAACTTATCTCATATACAAAAACATCTGGGCCTTCCTGGGTGAAGGTACTCGGATACAGCGCAAACTTTTATTTACGTCGATGGCGTTTCTCTCGGCCATCATCAGGTCTTCTTGGGTGCTTCTACTCGGACACAGCGCACACTCCAGAAGGTGTGACAGGGTTTGAACTACGGCGCAGTCACATTCAGTCGGTCCGCTGTAAAACTGCCAGGCTTTTATTTGTGTCCTCGTCTTGCATACGCCAGTCCGAAGTCTTTTAAGTGACCTCCTGATGGTGGCTGATCGACGTCGCCGACTTCTGGGCAGACAGGATCTAACCCTGTTGTTTCCGACACGATTATATGTATATATCTGGGTCTTATCTTGTATGTTCACACCTCTGGGACTTATCTCATTTATTGTGACTTCTGGGACTAATCTCATATGCCCTAATCTCTGGGACTTATTTTTTATGTCTCATCTCTTGGACTTAATGTCTAACATAAGTATATTAAGGGAAATATAGGGGCAATTATTTTCGTACCACTACTAACTACTGCGGATACTACTCCGTTGCGAGTTCAGAGTTTGTTGCATCTTTGAAAGTTATAAGTGCCATATGGTTCATTTTTACTGCTACAAAATTTATATTATTATAATTATCACTCATACATTTTTATGTGGGATACTATTTTCACATACGAAGACATTTTTTTAGTAATAAGTAAATTTAATTAAGAATTGAGTGTCAGTACCTGTGTACATCTACGCTTGGAGTCATTAAATTCGATAGATAAATGTATTTATCTGGCCTATTTTAATATATCAAATTGGTTCTTCTATTAGCTATCAGATGATGAATAAAAAAATATTATATTTAACAAGCGTTTATTATGTAACTCCATACATGTGATGGCATTAACACATGTAATTTACGGAAAAATCGCTCCTATGACGAAACCTATTGATATTTATTACTTAAATATACATATACTATACATAAAATTCTTTTTTCAACGCGTCAATCCAAGCACAAAAATAACGGCAGAAGCGGGATGCGAACCGCGGACCTTGGAAACCAACTATGCCCAGGTATTCATACCGCTCGGCGAACTGCGCCATTGCCCTGCCTAGACTGACTTGCGTTGAAACTAGTATTTATATCATTGTTATCATCGTACGATAGATGTCGCTATAGTATATATTCAAAGTATGTATATTTTTATTATTATTCTATCAGTCTTAAAGACTTCATAAGGACTGTTATTTACTTCTTATTCGTAGTATTAATCCTGTGGATTGGTTTGCAGGAACAGAATCTTGCATCTCGATCTCCATTCCTCTAGGTCTTCCGAATCCTCTTTAGCTCATCATAAGAGCTACAACGTGGCAAATGATGTGACCGATCCATCGGGCTCGCCTCTCTGAGATGGTTCTTATTAGGTGCCTATCTTCCTTGATTATCTAAGAACCTCATTGTACGTGACGTGGTCTCGCCAGGAAATTCCGCTATTCTTCTTATGTCGTCAGTCCATCTTGCAGTGGGTCGGCCAATGCCTTGTTTGCCAGTTCTTGGGCGCAATTCCAATACTTTTCTTCCCCATCGACTGTCATCTCTTCGACAGATATGTCCTGCCCATTGCCACTTGAGTGTACCTATTCGTTGGGTGGCATGGCCTGGATGCGAAGGCGGAGGATCGAAGAGGATGGAGACTCATGCGGGAGGCTAACGTTCAACAGATGATGAATGAAGTAAAGAATAAACATTTTGAGGTTGATAGAAAGGGTGTAAAACTACGTAATAAATATCATTATTAATTAACATTTTGGTATTTTACAATACAAATTATTAGTATTGACGATTGATGTTAACGTAAGTAAATTAAACTAAAATAAAAAACGTATTATTTGCATTACGACTGTAAAGTAAGTGTGATAAAAAATGTATAACAAAACATAACAGACTGAAAAGTTAGTAATGAAAAGAAAGCCAAAAAAACCTGCGCAAAAATGTCACCGAAACTAACGTAGTACGTGGATACTGAAATTTGTTTTCTCTGACCCGAGAGGACATTTTGGTTTCTGTTGTTCGGAAGAAACTTCCAATATACGGTAATAGACGCAGCGGCACTTAACCGGACCTCTCTGCGTCAACACATTTGTGAGGTAAAGGACCTTGAGGTTCAGGAAAAAGAGGTGTAAGCTCTTGAAATGGATCAGTAGAATAATTATTGAATAATAAAATATAATAATATACATACTCTGAATATATACTTTATCTATCGTCATACGATGATAATGGTATAAATACAAAATCTAACGCGTGTCAGTTCAGGCAAAGAAATAGCCGAGGGGCTAAGCGGTATATAGAGACCTGGGCAAGGGTTGTTTCCATGGCCCGCGGTTCGCATCCCGCTTCTGCCGATACTTTTCTGAATGGATTGATGCGTATAAAGAATTTGATGTATAGTATGTGTATATTTAATTTCTAATTATTATTTCATTATTAATTTAACGTTAAAGTTGATCACATTTATGAAGTGGTATACTGAATGATAAACGAAATGTTTGATTTTTTTTTAATGCCGTACAATTAAATAAATAATATGTCATATCTAGTATCTTCGTTATGCTGGCATGAACTATAATAAACGCATTTTTTTATAATTTAATTTGTCGTCCTACTATATATAATCGTGTCGTAAACAACAGGGTTACATCCTGTCTGTCCAGAAGTGGGCAACGTCGATCTTGTTACTGCTGGCCATCATCAGGCCTTCCTGGGTGCAGCTAATCGGACACAGGCACACTCCAGAAGGTGTGACTGTCTGCTCTACGCCGCAGTCACATTCAGTCGGTCCGCTGTAAAGCTGCCAGGCTTTCATTTGTGTCCTCGTCTTGCATACTCCGGTCCGAAGGCTGTTAAGGGGCCTCCATATAATATCATAATACTACTTATAATTTGTATATGTTACGTTGTATTTAAAACATCGGGGAGTGTCGTGGTATCAATGAACACTTATGTGAGTACATATTTGCGTCTCACCCATTGAGTCATTGACGATTTCTTGGGTGGTATTGTGGGAAGTGTATTTTGGTGGAATTTTTTTATCGTTTTCTGAGCTCTAAAATACTCTCGGTTGGTGTACATTTGATCCCTCACCCGTAAAATACCAGTCATAGCATAATCGTAAAAAAAAATTGGTACTCGTAGATGAAAGTTGTCCCGTGAATACCACCCAATCATAGTAAATTCCTGTAATATTAAGTATGATGCGTAAATATCGGGCTTTAGTCTATGACGTTGGCAGATGATCACTACACATGCAGTACTTATACATTATATAGAATGAATAGCTTTATAGAATTCATAGACATCAGAATCACTTGCCGGCGAGTATAGCTCAATGGTCAAAGCGTTTGCTTTGCAAGCCAAAGGTCGTGGTTCGATCCCCGACGGAGATTAAAAAAATATATTTTTTAATCGATTTCTGAGCTCTAAATTACCCCCGGTTGGTGTGAATTTGATCCCTAACCAGTAAAATGCCAGTCATAACATATGTATATAAAAATTAAATTTGGTGGTAGACGAAATTCATCCCGTGGAGACCACCCATTGATAGTAAATTCCTGTAATAATAAGGATGATTCGTGAATCTTGGTCTGTAGTCTATGGCGTTGGCGGAACAACACTCCACATGCAGTACTTATACATATGTAGAATGGTAAGCTTTATAGAATTTTCTTTTCTTTCACCATCTGTCGGTATACTCCTGTATGTGTTTGCATAAAAAAAAACTCGTATTCCAAAAAAATAAAATGTTCGAAAAATAAGCGGACTTGATAAAACAGCTATGGACTTAATTAAATTAAAATTCTCACTCTATTGAAATGGATAAATTGTATTCGGATAGGACTGGGGATTATAGGCAACTGAAATGGATGCTCCTTTGACAGAATTGAGATGAAGATTTACTGAAGGAGGCAGAGTTAGGTTACAGGATTTGAGTAGGAAAATGGAGATGAATTGTGAGAGATATATTTACATGTTCCACGAGCAAAAACAAGCTTCAGGATTAGTTGCCAGGCTTAAAAGGAAAATGAATTTAATTGCCATTTCAATATTTTGTAGAACTTAATTTAAATCTTGAAGATATATATTTTCATAATACAATTTAAATTAGCAAGTTTTTAAAATTTATTTTTTATGTAAACACGTACAGGAGAATACTGACAGATGGTGATAGTAATTCTGAAGTCTAATCTGTTGGAATTTTATGACGCTAAACATGGTGCATATGGCTTAGCGTTGCATGTGAAGTATTGATCCGCCAACGTCATAGACTTCAGCCCGAGCTTCACGCATCATCCTTTATTATTTACAGGAATTTACAATGAATGGGTGGTCTTCACGGGACGACTTTCTTCTACCAACAATTTTAATTAATAGGCTATGACCGGCATTTTACAGGTACAAACCGGGGGTATTTAAAAACTCAGCTACAGCTGCCATCTCTCAGCTCCTTTTAAGGAGATCGACGGGAACCATATGTTTAGTTACAGGCTTGGGACAAGGAATGCACAGTGAAAATTTGTTTAACTTAGAAGCAAGGAAGATGAAGAAGAAGAAGAAAAAGTAAATATAATACAAAATCACTAAAAAATATATTATAAGATAACGAAAACATGGCCACAAAAAGAAGTTATAAAAAGATATGGAAGTGAGAAAATTTAAGAATTGTGTACACAAATCAGATTTTATAAACCCTTTCATTACGGCTCGGTGGAATACAAATTATATTGTCAATTATAAAACTAGTATTTGCGGCATAAATGTACTTATCTGGTCTATTTTCAAATATCCCATTGGTTCTGGTATCCTTTGGCTATCAGATGAAGTATAAAAAACTATTCCAAGAGAGTAGCAAAACGATATATCACGGCAACCGATTTCAACGGTAGGGGAATCTTACGCGGCATACCGGGTACCGATGTGAACAGGTTAATGATTTTGAAAAAATAAAAATAAAGCATGATATTAATGCTTTAAGGTATAATTTTTTTTCATTTAAAAGTAAATGATTAAAAAGTAGAACCGTTCTTATTCTTTGGCATATTTACTTTCTCCAATTCTTATCGCGGAAAGACGCCTTTAAATTTCCTCCCAGCAGGATGTAATTTCGCTTTCTCGTTTAAACTTTTTCTTAAAGCAATAGTCTTATCTATTTGCAACTTCGATGCTTGATTGCTTAGGATCTTATACAAAGTTATATACAAAAATGCCTTTTTTATCATTTTATCTAAATTATATAATTAAAATAGTTATTTTCATATTTTGTTTGTATGCTTTACATTCCACTCTCTTTAAAAGGTTTAAAAGGTGAGTCGCGCTCGTGATGGGCTGTCGTACAGCGCCACAAGTGACGATCTACGTAACTAGACCAAAATGCCAATATCGTGAGACATACATGTACGACAAACGAACAGAAATAATAGACGAAATATTGTATATCGAGATTTTAATGTGCCGCCCGTCGGCGAGAGCATATTGTATTGTGGCTCGGCCTAATGCTGTGACTAGGTCGGGCTATAAGTTTATAAAGTTCATCGTAAATATATGTAAATTTGCTTCATAAAAAGTCTTTGTATTGCTAATCTGCTCCTTGTCATGACAAGGAGCAGATGCCATGGCGCGATTGAATAACAACCTTTGAAAGAGAGGAGGATGTTTGTATAAATGTGTTTAAAAATATGGCGGATTGGGTATTACGCAACCCACCCAATATTGCTGAAATAAAAGCGTTATTATTACAAGTTCACAATAATACACAACTTCCTGAAAATTTTCAGTTCATGCAATGTTTCTTTAGCTATCATTGTACTATGTGACGCTTGATGAGAGAAGACAGGATTCAAAGTTGTTTAGTATCTGCTAAAGATCGGAAAACTATATCTGGCATCTCTCCAGCACACAAGATCGATTTCATTTCGCAAAAAGATGGTCTGAAGAATTTAGACTGATTCTGGAATCAAAAAAGCCTTCTTTTACATATCGCTTTCTATGTAGCGTATAGTTGCTACGAATTTCAGCCTTAAGGATCTGATCAGTTTTTTAGTTATGATCTTTGATTCGACGCAAGTCACCTCTGAAACCGAGGCTCCCTAGTAAACAATACGTTTATTTCTCATTTGTTCAAAACGTTATTTCGATCAAAACTATTTGTATTTAACCTCCAAAGTAATGTCATAATCAATTTTTAATCTAAGATGGAATCTGTCAATTCATACAGTCATGTACGATCAAGGTCCAAAACAACAAGTATCGAGGAATTTGCGGTGTACGAAATAAAAAGAATTCTCGTATTAAATAAATTAGTATCCACTCATCTCCGGTCTTTGGTCTTATTCTCAGTGCCCGGATACTAGGTAATTCAGCATCACCATTTATCTGATGCTGTTATTTCGGGACCACGACCTTGGTTCCGGAACACTTATAATCTAAAGGTTTTGAAGACAAGACAACTGTAGTATTGAAAGCATATTTATGCGTTTCTTTAACTGCTATTTTTAAAAAGATCTGGTTTTAGCTCGACGTTCTAGGGTTTTAAGGGTGGCTCAATGAAATAATATAATATATTTAATAAAAGTCGTATCTCTTCATTAAAAAGTAAATAATTTCATACTTTGTTTTATCATGCATAACACTGCACTGTTTCACTTGATGGAAAACTGCAGTTTCTCTAGCTATGAAAGGTTCATCAGATCCAATGTAAAGAAACGTACTGACGCGTAAATGAATATTTACTTCTATGATACATTATGCATACATCAAGCAAGGCTAGAGTCCAATAAAAAAATGAAAATTCTTGAGTCAAAAAATATTAATTTAAATCTACCGCAAGCAACTTGCCAAAACATTTGTTTGGAGCATCTTGATATACGGCTGTGAGAGTTGATGCTTATGTTAAAGTGATAAACAAAGACTAGAGGCCTTTGAGATGTGGTCATACAGAAGAATTCTTGTAATTTTCTGGAGAGACCACGTTACGAACAATAAGGTTTTCAGCATAATCAAGGAAGATAGGCACCTAATAAGAACCATCTCAGAGAGGCGAGCCCGATCGGTAACATCATGCGCCACGATGGTCTTCTTGACGACATTGTGGAAAGGATGGTTGAGAGTAGAAACTTCAGAGGGTGCCCTAGATGGGAATATTTGCAGCAAGTGTTCGAGGACTTGAGTTGTGGCTCTTATACTGAGCTAAAGAGGATTGCAGAGGATCGAGAAGAGTAGAGATCGAGATGCAAGATTTTGTTGCTGCAACCAATCCAACGGAATAATACTACAAAGAAGAGTACATAATTATGTACCCTATTATAATTATCGCTAAAATAGCTTAGTGAATTCCATGTTAAAACAATGTATGAAATTCTGATATATTTAATATTAAAATGGATCTCGAAGTGAATGCTTAACTCTTTAGATGCGAGGTGCGGATATAATCGCACCAACTTGCACTGCTCTTAAGTGCGAGGTGCGAATTTATCTGAATACTATATTGAATATAACTTTGTTTCGTATTAGCACATTCCTTCGTCATTTTTTTTTAAGATATGTATTGAGTTGTGGGTCATTCTACACATGTTTCAAATTTGCTTTTTTAAAAAATAATAATGGATTTATTAATTTAGTTCTAAAGGTGAATATAAATGCAGCACTGAGCAATCAAAACACATAGAAAAAATCGTCCTTAAATATTCAACTTTATTTTTCATAGACTTTATATATATATAATCGTGTGGGAAACAACAGGGTCAGATCCTGTCTGCCCAGAAGTGGGCGACGTCGATGGCGTTACTTCTGGCCATCATCAGGTCTTCCTGGTTGCAGCTATTCGGGAACAGCGCACACTCCAGAAGGTGTGACAGAGTCTGCTCCACGCCGCAGTCACATTTAGTCGGTCCACTGTAAGGCTGCCAGGCTTTCATTTGTGTCCTCGTCTTGCATAGTCCGGTCTGAAGTCTGTTAAGGTAGCTCCATATATTCCACCCTTGGTCATGTCCAGGGGTTAGGTCCTCTTTCGGGGCAATCCAAGTAGACTATAGACTAATTGACTTATTTCGTGACTTTTTATAATATCTTATTTCGCACGTATAGGGTTAACATATAAATAACAGTATTTCCGTATGATTACCTTTAAGTAAATATTTTGAATTTAATTTATTGTTATCTTCTTCGTAGTATCAATCCGGTGGATTGGTTTGCAGCAACAGAATCTTGCATCTCGATCTTCATTCCTCTAGGTCATCTGCAACCCTTTTCAGCTCAGCATAAGCGCTACAATTCATGTCCTCGAATACTTGCTGCAAATACTTCCGTCTAGGGCGCCCTCTACAGTTTCTACCCTCAACCACATCCTCCACAATATCGTGAAGAAGACCATCGTGGCGCATGATGTGACCAATCTATCGGGCTCGCCTCTCTGAGATTGTTATCATAGAAACATAATCTTTTACATACTTTTTAACTTATGAGCTTATGGGTAGCATAATAGTATTAAAGATATTATGTATTCCTGAATGTTTTGCTCGAGCCTTCTCAGAAGGAAACACGAGATACATCTATTATCCAGAAATTTAATTTGCTTGTGAGCATTTAGTTCGCTGCTTTCTTGTCCATATGTTGGCTCAGCTAGTTTTCTTCTGACAGGAATCATTTATTCTGTACCAACATACGATCTCCAATAGCTGGAACAATTCTTAATGATGTGAGCTTGTGCCAAAAGTGGGCGGTTTCTGGGTACTGTAGACGCGCGTGAGATTAAAGACAGTGGCTTATAACCATTTTATAACAGTATAATAATAAATTATCAAAAATATTTATTTAGCCACTCCCTGTATTAACTTATGGCGCAGAGACGTGGAATCTGACAGCAAGTCTTAACCATAAAATAAAGTTCACCCAGCGTGCTGTGGAGAGATTCATGCTCGGAGTGTCGCTCAAAGATAGAATTCGAAACGAGGAAATACGCAGAAGAGCTCAAGTAGTGGATGCTACCCAACGAATGGGCACACTCAAGTGGCAATGGGCAGGACATATCTGTCGAAGAGACGACGGTCGCCCAAGGAATGGCGCCCAAGAACTGGCAAACGAAGCATTGGACGATCCCCTACAAGATGGACTGACGATGTAGGAAGAATAGCGGGAGTGACCTGGATGCGGAAGGTGGAGTATCTAAGAGGATGGAGACTCATGCGGGAGGCCTACGTTCAACAGTGAACGGACACAGGCTGATGATGATGATTCAGCCACTAGTGCCATATTCAAAATTTTAGATACAATAATTCGAAAATCGGCATGTACACATACACCACATTATTATTATTGTACTACTCAGTGAGTGGAGCACCAGATCCCCTCTGGATGGCCACATGAAGGCGCATCCAGTGCCACTCTTACTGTGCGTCCCACCTATCCGCCCACATAGCGACTATTGCGTTGGGACTGGCGTGAACGCGGCCTACAGAGAAAGAATCGCAACGCTTTCTTATTATGGCGTGGAAGTCATCCACTCGCTCCTCCATCAACATGCCTGGGACACTGCAGCATCGCGGAAGACCCTACAACATAAAGCAGCTGACATAATCATGTGACGGATTTTCTGTGCTCTACGTTAGTGCTCCGCAACCGATGTGCCGCGGCACACTGGTGTGCCGTAAGCCGATACAGATGTGCCGCGATCAAATAAGGCAATATTATAAATAAATAATTTTACAACAGCCCTCAAGCTCCCAGCGCCTATCGCCTATTTTTATGTAGACAACAAGGTATTTGCATTATTAAGTTCTAAATGACATTTTAAAAAAGTGAAATTAATCAAATTAATATCTATTTTTGGCTTTTGGTATGCCGCGGTATTCAAGGTGAGAACTTTGTGGTGTCGTAGAATCCAAAGAAGTACTTTGGTGTGCCGTAGATGAGAAAAGGTTGCGGAGCTCTGCTCTACGTGGTCTCAGGTCAACGCTATGGACCAATAAGTGAGTAGATCAGATTAAGTACTAAAGATAAAGTATAAAATGGTTTAACCTTCACGTTGTCAAAATAAAAATTCCGGTGTTGGGTGGTCAGTACACAATCAAAAATCAGCGATTTAAAAATCGTAAAAATAAGACCATTCATAGCTAATCCCCTTAATTAATTATAATTGAAATAAAAAATTATAATGATTGAGATTTATTGGCTGAAAACATTAAAACACCATCTGACATCACGGAACGGGTAAAAGTCCACTCTGGTTTCAAGCTCGAGAGCTATTGCCGCTAGTCGTGGTAGTGGCCAGAATGGCCCAATCCTACTCTTTTCCCTCTTACTTCACAGTGAAGGATGAAAGAGTGAGATGCGAATATAGCAGTCGCGCTTCCCGCAAATCGTCGAGACCCAAAGTCGAGGCACTCTCAGCGCGATTTTGTTTCCGATGTTTGTTACAAAATACCTCCAATGTACTCAATAAATTGTGATTATTAATAATGTAATTTTTTTAAATCAATGCGTAAATATATTATGGTGCCTAAAATGCCTAAAATCCTAACCATGTATTTATTATATAATATTTGAAGAGATATTGATGGTTATTAGAAGCAATGTGTAGAAGATAGACATCACAGGGAAAGAAAAGTTAAGATAGTAGTCAAGCGTCCATCGTCCGAGCAATGAAAATTGATCTGACTACTATGGCAGCTGATAGAGCCAGAGCAACAGTTCGTGAACTCTATATGCTGCACTTGAAAAGGACATGGTACGATGATGATAAATAAATGCGTACAATGTATAAGTATTAACATACTCCTCTCTCAAAAAGAGGGGCGTTATTACGTCGCGGAGGGTAGGATGAGGAGCAAGAGAGCAGACGAACACTTTCTTTGTGAAGCACAGATTATATTTACTTTAAAAACATTGCAAGCTTTCGACCACGCGGGTTTTATATTTACTTTAAAACAAGGGTGGAGACCGACTCCCGTGTGGGCCCGCCGGAGCGAAGGATCTCGGTGATGTTTATCACTAACACATCCGTGAGCGGACTTGTTCAAAAATGACACTATGGCGGCGCACCTAAATGCACGACAAGCGACCCGAAATAAGAGACGAATGATCGTTTATCGAGATTTTCAGTAACAGTAAGCAAGGACTACATCATGCTGATGTCAGTATTTACTATTCTACTGCATTTCCGTGAGCGGACTTTTTTCAAATTTTGACATTTTGGCGCCAGAAACATTACAAATTATGTTAACTCAATGCATTTCTGAAGTACAATAAAAAATACAAATAAAAAATATAATATATACAAAATTAGGTACTTACAGTACTATGAACAAAGCAATAAAGACAAGCAACAGAACTATGCTTATCAGATGACGAAGCTAACCAATTATCCCTCCAAAGAAACTCTTGAGTTCTTGTTAATAACCGGATATCAACATCCGAGACATTTGGTTAAACAGTCTGATCCCCTCCCAAGAGGCATTTGCCAGTTGTTCTTAGGGAGAGCGAACACCATGCTTCCTTATATGAACGCCTTGTCTGGGAGCATGTTGACTAACACACCAGACGTGTTTACAAATACTCTCCAGCTTAATTCGAGGGCTTGTCCCCACATCTTGTTTTGCAGAACTCAGTGGTTAATTTAGGGTTGATTAAATTTGAATTTTCGCATGGGGCTATTTAAATATTGAATGGGAATATATCCACACAGATTAGTTTTGTCGCGGACTCCTCGATATGCTAATAATCTCTCTTCACTATGACCGCAATTATGGAGCACACAGTCACCCAAAAAAGAAATAAACCTTCGTCATAATTTTGACGAATACATTATTTAGACGAAGTAACCTCTCAAAAGAAATCGACAGGCGAGGGATAAAATTCACACCAGCCTCAGAAGTAAGAGATAATAACTCAAGAGCTCAGAAATCGTTTTTTTTATTTCCATCAGCAATCAAACCCACGACCGTTAGTTTGCCAACCAAACGCTTTAGTCACTAAGCTATATCCGCCAATTATATTTATATATTTAGTATTCTATGTTTAATTGACTTCATTGTATGTTTAACTGTCTATTCCTTTGTAATATTGTTTATCTATATTTTTATTAATATTGAACTATTGTATTGTATTTTGATGTATTGAAAGGTAATAGCAATTATTCGTTAATACATAAAAAAAATCGACAAGCGTATACAACTGGGATGGGCAGCATTTGGAAAACTAAAGTACATTTGTAAAGCGAAAATTCCGTAGTGTCTTAAAACTAAGGCGTTTAACCAATGCATCCTCCCTGTATTAACTTATGGCGCAGAGACGTGGAATCTAACAGCAAGTCTTACTCATAAAATAAATGTCACCCAGCGTGCTATGGAGAGATCCATGCTCGGAGTGTCGTTAAAAAATAGAATCCGAAACGAGGAAATACGCAGAAGAACTCAAGTAGTGGATGCTACCCAATGAATAGGCACACTCAAACGGCAATGTGCAGGACACATCTGTCGAAGAGACGACGGTCGATGGGGTAGAAAAGTATTGCAATGGCGCCCAATAACTGGCAAACGAAGCATTGGCCGAACCCCTGCAAGATGTACTGACGACATAAGAAGAATAGCGGGAGTGACCTCTGTCTCTATGCGGAAGGCGGAGGATCGAATAGTATGAAAACTCATGCGAGAGGCTTACGTTCAACAGTGGACGGATACAGGCTGATGATGATGATGATTATTTAGACCAGTGTTTTGCTGGGCCTCAAACAGTGTTTCGAATTCATCACAAAAAAATATTTCAAAAACACGGTTTTTGTAGTAATTGTTAAATAATAATGATTATTTGAATGATGCAACACGTCAGAATTACATATTTTATGTCACAATAAAATAATACAAAGTTAATAAATAAAAATAATTTCCGTTTCATGTCGGCGGGTATAGCTTAATGGTCAAAGAGTTTGCTTTGCAAGCCAAAGGTCATGGGTTCGATCCCCAACGGAGATAAAAAAAAAGATTTTGTATCGAATTCTGATCTCTAAATTACCCCCGGTTGATGTGAATTTGATCCCTCACCCGTAAAAATGCCGGTCTATTAATTAAAATTGGTGGTAGACGAAAGTCATTCAGAGTAAATTCTTGTAATTATAAGGATGATGCGTGAATCTCGGCCTGTACTCTATGACGTTGACAGATCAACACTCCACATGCAGCGCTTAGCCATATACACCATGACTTCAGAATTACTATCACCATCTGTCAGTAATCTACTGTATGTGTTTACATAAAAAATTAATAGATTTAATATCAATTGGGCAGTTTTGCCAGTGGATATAGCTTGGTGGAAAAGCGTTTGCTAACCTAACTAAAGGTCGTGAATTCGATTCCCAAAAGTTTTATTTTTATCGATTTCTTTACTCTATGAATACTCCCCGGTTGTTCAAAATGACAGTCATAGCCTATTAATTGAAATTGATGGTAGACAACGAAATCGTTTTATAAAAACCGACTGTTCATATTGAATTTCTGGAATAAATGGATAATGCGTGAATGTTGGTCTCAAAAAAAATTATGAAAAATTTCTCCGACGTCTCTATTTTTATATTTACGGTAACTATTCATTCAATTCAATCACTTCCGAACTTAACCCAACTCTTTTTCTTCTAGGGATGCTTTTTTTATATTCGTTAGAGTCTCGGAGGAAAATTTACTGCTTTCAAACATTCATTCCTTCTTTATAGCGGTGCAATTCATAACCCTGGAATTTTTTAATGTTTTAACTTCTACGTTTCAGATAAGTACACCCGTGCTCGTAGCCATCCATTGTTTTTGATCTCACTTGATACTTGTGGAACTTCGAGCACTCAATTTATTACAACGGCAATGGCGCTCCTAAATGGCCTACCAGCACACCTTGATCCTTTTATTACATCCTTTTCCTCTTTTGTCGATGGTATTGTTCTCCTAGATCTCTGTGATCTTTTACACGTGTCATCTTCTTCTTCTTGTTTTTTTTTTGCATTTTTGTGTTCCGAATTCGACTCACGAAAATATTTCAAAAACACTGTTTTGTTAAATAAAAAGTTATATGATTATTTGGATGGTGCAACACGTCACAATTACAAATTTGAATGTCACACTAAAATATTTAAATGAATAAATAAAAAAAAACCGTTTTATGTCTGCGGGTATAGCTCAATCAAAGTGTTTGCTTTGCATGCCAGGGGTCGTGGGTTCGATCCCCGACGGAGATTAAAAAAAAAAAGGATTTTTAATCGATTTCTGAGCTCTAAATTACCCCCGGTTGGCGTAAATTTGATCTCTCACCCGGAAAATGCTATTCGTGGCCTATTAATTAAAATTGGTGGTAGACGAAAGCCATCCCGTGAAGACCGCCCATTCGTAGCTAACTCCTGTAATAAAAAGGATGATGAATCGATGATGACGTGAATCTCGAGCTGTAATCTATGACGCTTGCGGATCAACACTCCACTGCCGTATGCACCTTGGTAAGCGTCATAAAATTCCACAGATGAGACTTCAGAATCACTAATGCAACTGTAGACAAGGATCTGAAAACTCTGGGCTTGACCGATAATGCAACGCGGGACAGACAGACATGGACACGAATTTTCACAAGGAGAGCCGACCCCAGATGATGGGAAATGGCGAGGCCAAAGAAGAAGAAGAAGTTTATTATAAACAAGGATACGCATTTATAAAAGTTTTTTTGGGGTCAAGCGATTTCGTCCAGGGCAGCGTAAAACTAATACACAAAATGTGTACATACATTACACCTAATTAAATATTCATACATTTCCTACTTAACAAAACAAAGAGCTCAACCGGGTAGAGCCTAATGTTCGTGAGTGAAAACCATACTAACTAAATTGCGAATAATCTGCAAATTATACCACGTAGTCTTTTGTATACAAAGTTTTCGCTAGTGGTCCAACTTGAAGGCATTAATTACCTTAACACATTTAAGCGACGTGTCTACTTTGTGCCCCACCCAGGGGCGCTCAAGCCGCCCCGTGGGGCACATTCGCACTTTGTTAGTTTGTTTCGTTGCTTGAAACCACCACTGGCATTATCATTGCTGAGTTGACAGCAATACACACTTCATTGAGAGGGATTTTCATTACCATTAAAGCACAAACAAAAAATACTCGAAGAAAAAAGATCAAACAACTTCTTAGGTTTTCACGGCCAGATTTGATATAGTGGCTTTTGGGTTAAGCCGTGTGTGGCAAACTTCCTTCAACCAATATTTCGACTGACATTGCAGGGGTCAGGAGTTGCCATGGAGATATAAATCAATAACGCTCATACAAAAATATATAATCTGAATAAACCAACTCAAAACTAAATAAATCATAAGTACTGAAGAAGACCCCTGCAATGGCGGTCGAAATATTGGTTGAAAGAAGTTCGCCACACACGGCTAAACCCAAAAGCCACAATATCAAAAAAGATAATATCTGAAATGAAACAATTACTTACTTTATTTTTTTTATTTATTAATTTATTTGACAGAACCGCAGTTCTAAGGTACAAAGAAAAAGAAACAGAGTATACATGAACAAACAATACATAAAAAAAAGAGAAAAAAAAACATAAAAAGAAGAAGAAGATGATACGTGTCAAAGATTACAGAGATCTATGAAAACAATACCATCGACAAAAGAGGAAAAGGATGTAAGAAAAGGATCGAGGTGTGCTGGTAGGCCATTTAGGAGCGCCATTGCCGTTGCACTTAATTGAGTGCTCGAAGCTCCACAAGTATCAACTAAGATCAAATACAATGGATGGATTCGAATACGGGTGTACTTATCTGGAATGTAGAAGTTAAAACATTGAAGAATCCCAGGGTTGTGAATTGAACCGCGAAGAAGAAGGAATGAATGTTTGAGAGCAGCAATTTTCCTTCGGGACTCTAGCGAATGGAAAGAAAGCATCCCTAGAAGAAAAATAGTTGGTTAATGTTCGGAATTAACTGAAAACATTCAAGAATTCCAGGGTTGTACTATGCCTCATGGGAGAGTGATCAGACTGTTCAACCATATCGCCTCGAATATTGATATATTCCACTTGAGAGAAGCCCAGTTTCAAAATGAGCTCCACGAATTTATTTATCAAAATTATTTCTTCTGTTTAGCGAGCTTCGGGACTTTTTTAATAACCCTTGTTAATAATTGTAAATACCTAATTGTTTTTCTTGTAATATATCTTTTTCAGGATTGTATTAAATTTATTTGTACTTGTAATGTTTCGGAAAGAAATTAATAAAATTGAATATAATGATTATAAATTGTTAAAGAATAAAGGTATTATAAATACGACAATAAATGCTTATTTTAAAAAATATTATAGAATTTTGATATTATCTGTTAGTTGAGGAGCCCTTTGTTATGCTGATATAACGCTTAAGTAGAATGCACTACAGTCTAGACTCTAGGCAATAATATTGTGTTGCAATAATAGCTGTCTTGTTATTATTGCGAATCTTAATGATTGTATTTCGGTTGCAGTCGTCGAGTCGTTTTCAAACAATGCATTTTGATACTCGTAATATTTGAGAAGATGTTTCATTGTTTGTAGAAAGTTGTATGAGTAACGCTGAGAAGAGCGAAGACGCCTGGAAAAGGCACATGTTTATATATACATATTGATATAGCTTATGATAGTTTTATATAAACACATACGACAGAATACCAATAGACGGTGATGGAGAAATCTCACCTGTGAATTCTATGATATTTAAATAATTATTTTTACCATGGAAAAGATCAGCGAGGGTACGAAAAATTAAAGGATTGCAAAATTATCTAGCTTATGATGAGAATGTAACGAATCTAAGAAGACTTTTGGTGCGGGAAGTTAAATAAATTATGTGAGTATGGAAGGTGAAAGCTTAATTGTAGATTATACAAAGATCTTTGAAAACCGATACTCTCTTTTTTTAGCCTCGCCATTTCCCATAATCTGGGATCGGCTCTCCTTGTGCACATTCTGTCTGTCCTGCGTTGCATTCTCGGTCAAGTCCAGAATTTTCAGATCCTTGTCTACAGTAGCAGTCCAGGTTGCTTGTGGTTTTCCAGGTCTTCTTCTCAGCGTGGGTATGTTTAAGGCTTTCTTCACCATGTGGTCCTCATCTCTCCGTGTCACATGCCCATACCATCTTAGGCGGTTTTCCCTTATCTTTTCAGGTATGAGGGCCAGCCGAAATAAATCACGAATATACTCATTTCAAACTCTGTCCACTCTAGTCACACTGCCCGCCCACCTTAGCATCTTCATCTCTGCCACATGAATCCTATCCAAGACACGTTAGCGGGGTCAGCACTCCGATCCGTAGAGCATAGCTGACCTTACAGCAGTTTTGTAGATTTTACCTTTGACAACCGAAACTCTCTCGAGCAATATTCCGGATGAGTAGTATTTAGAAAAAATAAGATATTAAGAACGAGAGAAGGAGATCACAATACATTTTTTGATTCTTTAATGAAATTTTTTTATTATTCTATCGAGATAAATAATATTTATACATATGTATGTAAATTTATGTAGTACTTTTTATAGAAGTATCATGCCAAATAGTGTGATGTAACACGAATGCCTTTTTTAACTATTCAATCAGTGATGTAATAAACTCTTGCTTGTTTGCGAACGATCGTTTTCCTCCATTCTACAAGATGACAATGGATTTACAGCGACTTCAATGAAAAGTGACGAATTTACGTTTAAAACGTGTCTTCAGCGCTGATTAAGATATTACATTTCATCGTCGACGTTTTCAGTAGGCGCTGTTGCCATGAAATATCTCCCCTTTTGTTGGCAAAGAGGAATTAGGGTGAAAAGTCGAGTAATTCGGCTCGTGGCTATTGTTTACTCCGGTCGCCCTCTGAGTAATCTTTCTGAGACTGTTGGGAGGCTGTCGAGGTGGACGGGAGGTGACTCCGCCAGAGCTTTCAGGCGCCCGAAGCCTGAAGTCCTGAATGGGAATCCTGCCTTTCAGGAAACATCAACCACGCGCTAATGAGTCACGGGAATTGAGGCGACGAACATTATGGCAACAACTTTTGTAACCGCTCCGGGAGAGCCGAACCGGTGCGTCTTTGGAATTCTTTGCAAATTTGCAGGCGTTGAAAATTGAAACTCAAGATTTATAAACTAGTGATGTATATTAACATCCTCCTCTCTCAAAAAAGGGGTGTTATTACGCCGCGTGAAGGCAGGATGAGGAGCAGGTCAGCAGACAAACACGTTCTTTTAGAAGCACCTATTATATTTAATTACAAGTTTGTGACCACGCAGTATGATATGCCCGCGCGGTCGCAACGCGGACCTTGCCTTGTCAAAGGGTGGAGACCAATCTCTGCGCCGGTTTCCGCTCGCTGTCACCAGTGCCTTCGGTGGCAAAATTATGTAACTAGTCTCAATGTGGCCATACATAAAAGTATGGCAAGCGACAAAAATACGAGACGAAAGATTGTCTATTGAGGTCTTTCGGTACCAGTAAGCAAAGGCTACATCGTGCTGATGTCACAACATATCAAAGCAAATATAGTTTTATGTGATATTTCTGTGATCAAAAAATCTGATAAACATAAGCGACGGACGCCGTGATTCGCACCAACAACCTTTGCAGCAATGTTAGTTTGAGTACCAGAAGAAAAGTCAATCTCGAGCGGTGAGTAGTGCTTTGACTTCAATGCTGATGACTGTGGAGACTTTCAAGTCGTATCACATCTAAGATACTTTCTCCCATGTGCCGGACTAGCTGCACATATCAAGACCTAATGCTGGGCAGCACACGAGGCTAAGATATTGCCAGATATTAGGACGAAACAATTTGACGTCCTGACCTAGCCCCTGGACATGACCAGGGTTGGAATATATGGAGGTCCCTTAACAGACTTCGGACCGGAGTATGCAAGACGAGAACACAAATGAAAGCCTGGCAGTTTTACAGCGGACCGACTGAATGTGACTGCGCCGTGGAACAGACCCTGTCACACCTTCTGGAGCAAAAAAATGCAATAAAAGACAAAATATCGTATACCGAAACTTTACAGCACCAGAGTTACACTGAGCAGTAAAATATTTGCCTAAATAAAAAAGTTCTCGTACATTGATTGTTTCTACCTCAGTGCTTTAAATATACAAGCTAGCAAGATGAAAGCGATAAAGTCACTTCAAAATAGCAAATGAGCATAATGTTTTTTTTGTTTGAATTAGTAATTGTAAGTAAACATTCTTTTTTTTAAGGTTCATTTACGAAATATAATTGAAAGCCCAGACGTTTTTAAAAGACGAGTAGAAAATGACTGCGGGAAATCGGTACTTATTAATCGGATTCTAAGAAAGAGCTGAAATCAAAAGGAAAAAAAACTCAATTTCCGGAGGCGTTTAGCTTTTGATATCATCGCGGAAAAAAACCTTATTGAAGACTATCGATTGAATAATATTTTTTTTACCTTTTCAGGTAATATTGAAATACGTAAACATTTTATGTTTTCAGTTTATTATGAACGGACAATATATAACTTCATCCAAAGTGATAAGGTTCTGGTTTCGAAGATTAAAAAACTGAGTTTATTTAACATATTTAAGGGATTTATTTACTGCGGGAAATTGCATTCAATGTCCCCTCCCGGTTCACTAGAGGCAGTAACCTGCTACATGTAAGGGCATCCAAAACCAACTAAGGTTTCTATTTTCTCATGATGAGAATATGTAGACTAGTCAACACCTCTAGTGACTTGGACTTTTTCGGGCAGGACCTTCCGGCATTTCGTAGATCCCTCTACTGATGTGCGAGATGTCGATTTTATTTACTCATGTTTATGTTTTGTCCAAATTTTTTGTCTAAGCTTTTGTTTTCTTCGTAGTATCAATCCGGTGGATTGGTTTGCAGCAACAGAATCCTGCATCTCGATCTCCACTCCTCTCGGTCCTCCGCAACCCTCTTCAGCTCAGCATAAGCGCTACAATTCATGTCCTCGAATACTTGCTGTAAATACTCCAGTCTAGGGCACCCTCTACAGTTTCTACCCTCAACCACCCCTCCACAATATCGTGAAGAAAACCATCGTAGCGCATGATGTGGTCGATCCATCGGGCTCGCCTCTCTGAGATGGTTCTTATTAGGTGCCTATCTTCCTTGATTATCCTGAGAACCTCATTGTTCGTGACGTGGTCTCTCCAGGAAATTCCGAGAATTATTCTGTACGACCACATCTCAAAGGCCTCCAGTCTTTTTTTATCACTTTCAGATAAGCACCATGTCTCACAGCCGTACATTAAGATGCTCCAAACAAGTGTTTTGGCAAGTTGCTTGCGGAGCCCTAAAGTAATATTCTTTGACTCAAGAATTTTGGCTTTTTTATTGAAAGCTAGCCTTGCTTGATGTATTCGACTGTGGACTTCTCTTTTTGTTCTGCCATCCCAGGTGATCGTACTTCCAAGGTATACTAATTCTTTTGCATCTTTTAGGGGTACTCCAAGCATTGATATGTTAATTTTCTGCTGCTCATTGCGGCTTACTCTCATGACTTTGGTTTTTGTGCTGCTTATCTTCATATTGTAGTTGGAATTAAATATGTTGCTTTTATATAACTATAAGCTTTTGTATAACTATTGTATTAGATGCTTTTTATTATTTAAGCTGTATGAATTAGTCTAGGCCGTTAAAAAAAATATAATAATAATAATAGTTAATACAGTGAAAAATAAAGAAATTGCTGTGATTATTAATTTTTAATTAAAAATTAAATTTTTTAAAATTATTAACAGCGAATTTATTGCGTGAAAGTAAAAATAATTATTTGGGAAGCATATTGATCATTTGTTTTGATCAGCTACATGGAGTGTTGTGCAAACTTCAAGTGTTTGTTGGCAGAGTATCAATATCGAGTATGCACTCCTCCATAATTTCAGTCGAAAGTTTCGATATACTCTCCTAGAGTTAGACAGACAACTAAACGGCTTAATAACTTAGTATTTAGTAAGCTGTGCTTAGTATTTTGTCATAATTATTAATAATATAAATGCAATGCTTAAACATAGAGCTACTAGATAAATAATGGTTAAACAAATGGAATGTTGTGCAAACTTCAAGTGTTTTTGTACATTCGAGTATGCACTCCTCCATAAAGTCGAAAGTTTCGATATATCCTAGAGTTAGACAGACAACTAAAAGGCTTAATAACTTAGTATTTTCTAGTGTCATTGTGCAATCTTAAACAAACGTTGATTTGGTTAAACAAATGGAATGTTATTTGACATTTGTAAAAAGTAGTATCTTTGTGGTTTGTCATTGTTCAAAACTTTGTTTTGAACACAATTGCTTTGTATTAAGCATCAAAAAGTCTTTAAAGTAATTATTATAATCAAACTTTCTATCTAAGCTCAGATTTGTCATATTCAGATTCATACAGTCTGGGTACGACACAGGGCATTGACCATAAAAATATTTTGCCACTCTATTTAAATTGAAGGTTTCAAGGTACAAAACAGCAGGTATCTAGAAATTTGCGGTGTATGAAAATTAATTTATTAGTTTTAATTTTATAAAATTCAGAATGCTTATTCATGTTGTACACTAAGATAAAAAAGGGATGTGTTATCAAATAGATCAGTACCAATTCAACTCCGGTCTTTGGATTTATCCTCAGTGCTGGAACCTTGGTATTCCGGCATCACCATTTAAGCTGATGCAATCATTTCGGGACCGCGACTTCGGTTCCGGAATAGCAATATTAAAAATTTAAGTGCAAAACATTTTTTTTATAAAACTACTTAGTTTTGCTACAAAGCCATTAAATCGTAGTTTAAGAATTAGTTTTATTTTAATATTTTTTAACTGTATGTACTCTTCTTATTGTTTTGGAATTAAATAAACTTTCACGTTAAATAGATAAAAAACGTATACCTTGTTTTCATATGGATCACATTGAGAACTGTTTCACTTGATGGAAGACTGTAGTTTCGAGATCTATAAGAGCTTCATCATTTCCAATGTGCACAAATGTACTGACGTGTAAATGAATATTTATTATTATGTATACCACACCCACTAACCCCACTTATTGACTTCGTACTCTATGTCTAGTGAAAGTCTTTCCTTATAAGTCATTTATTTACATTTATCCTAACCATTTATCCGCACTTCGACACACCACTTAACCCTCCAGAGAAGAAAGTTTTTTTTTTATTAAAACTAAAGTTTTAAGCTATACTTTATCAGCATGTAGTTTTCTTCATCTAGTAAAAATAATTTAAAAAAAATATACTTTGCCTTCTTGTAGAAAAGCGATGTGACAGTATGGTTACACTAGTCCTTACCATTGATACCTTATTTTGTATTAAGCATTTTTTTTTTGTTTGGAATCTAATCTTGGCTATCCTTTGTGGTTTAATACAGCTACACCGAAAATATTAAAAAATATTTATGATATTACCTTCTTAGATCAACATATTGTTGTATGAAATGAATTAGTAAAAATTACGTTAATTATTTTTTAAAATATTGAAAATTGTATTTACTCTTTTGAAATATGCATTTTGTAGAAAAAAAATTCTACCCAAAATAAAATAACTCACAAGGGTACTTGGTAACTGTTTCCGCTGCCGCGGCTGCAGAATAACTATGATGGAGACACTTTTTAACCGAAACTGAGCGAAAGATACAATGTTCAGGTAGAAAAAGGTTAGGATTAGGGATAAATAGACAATAGTGTTCACTGTGACCATACGGTCACGCTCGTATCTGGAGGGTTAAGTACCCTCTAGTGAAACGATTTCTTTATCAGTATATATTCATTTACACGTCAGTACATTTGTTTGTACACATGGAACTGATTATCCTTTCATATATCGCATAACTGCAGTTTTTCATTAACCCTCGCCTTACTATGTTAAAAACTTCCGCGCGTTCCGATGGTGTGTACTCGTTACACATTCTGATTTAAAGTGAATAAAATGAGTAGAAATTCGAAAAAATGAAAATATTCAAAGATATCGCTTAATTTTATAATAGTTGATGTCAATAAGCAGTAATAATTGACATTTAATAGCTAAAAACATGAAAAACATCAGACGAAGACCTCAAACGGCCAGAAGCACCTTGGCGCGTGAACTTCCGAGAGCTACTAACATTACTTAGCCTGTCGACATATCGATGAGCCGACGCGCATCGATATCATTTCGAACTAGCCGACCAACTGAGGTTTCCTGTCTCGCTCACTCATATTAGTACGTCAGCGAGAGTGAGGAGTATAGATGCCGACGCATCTGGGTATTTTTTAATTTTATTTTTGCACACGCTTCCGACAGGTCGAATGCATTCATGACAGTTGACGCGTCTTGATTGTAGTGGTGAATTTATTCCGGATTTTAGAAAAATATTTCCTGCTCCCGATGAGTGCCTATTATTATAAATATTTTTTTTTTTCAATACGTAAATGTATTAATACGGAATACCTAAAATCTGAACCCTGTGTGTATTATATTTACAGAGATATTTAAGTTATTACAAGCAATGTGTAGTCGATAGACATCACCGGGGAGGAGAGGTTAAGTGAAACAGTGCTCAGTGTGATCCATATTGAAAAAAGGTATGAAATTATTATATATTTAATATCAAAATGGATCTCAAAGTGAATGCTTAAATTCTGAAAAAACCTCACATGTATTTGTATTCCTTCCTTGAATGAAAATATAAGAAGTTGACATGGAAAACTGAATGGAACGTTCCTGAAGCCGAAGATAATATAATCTTGGCGCTCGTCTTTTAAAGTGACGGTGCGTGGGGTCCGGTTCTTTCGGGTCTGTAACCATTAATCTTTTGGGAACTTCCTCCTCCAGAAGCCTCTTCTATGAAAGGAACGGTCTTTCAGTCCATTACATTAGAGGCAGAGTTTCACGATACGTCTACCGCGCTAGGTATTAACCAAAATCTGAATACATGGATCACAGCGTGTTTCGTCTCAGCAAAATGATATATTGAATGAGATTAATCTATAACATTTCATACTCTTGTAAATACCTTAGAATTTAGATCGGCCTTGGTAAAATTTGGGAATGAAAGGCCCTAGGTAAAATATTAAAAGATATATTTTTATTTTTTATGTAAATACATACAGGAGAATACCGACAGATGGTGATAGTTATTCTGAATTCTCATCTGTGGAATTCTATGACGCTTACCATGGTGCATATGACTAAGCGCTGAATGTGCAGTGTTGATCCGCCATTGTCATAGACTACAGTCCGATACTCACGCATCATATTTATTTATTTACCCTGTTTTTACACGGATCACGTAAGATTAGTTCTCTAATAGGAGACTGCAGTTTCGACTAACTCGTAGCCTTTCTTAGTCCATCACTTGTTAAGAGATAACTGAGCTGCTATTGTATTTTATAAGTGGTCAAACCCATTTTATGTAGAAGATGCGGTAGTTGTGTGTCTGTCATGGAATGATAAGAAAGGGAGAGAGATAGGGTTGCAAGGATGAAGAAAAAAAAAGATTTCGTTTTTTTTATATTCTCCTACATAAAATGGGTTTGACAACGTATAAAGCACTATCGCAGCCCAGTTATCTCTAAGCAAGTGATGGATTGAGAAAGACTACGAGTTAGTTGAAACTGCAGTCTCCTAATAGATAACTTATCTTAATTGAACCACGTAAAAACAAGGTAAATAAAAAAATATTTATAATTCAGTGTTATTACTGTCACAATGGTCAATCATGATAATTAACGTCATTGAAATACTCATCCATCAATTAAGTTGATGACAAAGTTGACTTTCTAACTTGTTAACGTGTTAACTTAATAAATTTTGGCCTTAAATTTAAATAATAATGATTGGAATAGGAATAGTTTTCACAAAATTTATCTAATTAGTTCAAAATTCATTATTATTATTTTGCATTACCAAAGCAATTATATAATATTTAACGTGATGGAATTAAAACTAAGCATTCTTTTACGTAACATGTTAAACTTTGTATTAAGAAATTGTATTATAAATCAAATTGAATTTCACCCTGATGTGTCTGAATGGTATTACTCTAGAAGGCTGTATTCTCACCGTTTCAGCGATCCCGGTGTTGCCATCTCCGTATAATTGCGCATCAAAAGTACGATCCGCCTACCATCTTAATTAATGGCCGACAATGTTATTCAAATGGAGAACAGGGAATCTTAGTGGGGTATGCTGGCAACACTACCAACCCATCTATTGCGGAAAAGCTGCATTTAGATTTTATACTGAGCTTGAAATATTTTCGACGAGAATTTTTGTGTACTTTTTATTGCTAAGCAAAGCTTTCTGTTTATTTTTGTTATTATGAAATTAAAGGATACCATTTTTAAGCTTCTAAATTCATGGCTTAATTTATTTTTTAAAAATCTTTCTTCGTTCGCACAAAAGGTGGATGCACCACGAAGCCATTGTTGTAAGTGTAAAGAAAACATTTTTTTTTAATTTTCTAAGCCTTATCTGCCAGCGGGTATAGCTCAATGGTCAAAGCGTTCTCTTAGCAAGCTAAAGGTCGTGGGTTCGATCCCCGATGGAGATTAAAAAAAAGATTTCTTAATCGATTTCTGAGCTCTAAAATACCCCCGGTTGGTGTGAATTTGATCCCTCGCTCGTAAAATGCCAGTAATAGCCTATTAATTAAAATTGGTTGTAGACAAAAGTCGTCCCGTGAAGACCACCCATTCATAGTAAATTCTTGTAATAATAAGGATGATGCGTAAATCTCGGGCTGTAGTCTATGGCGTTGGCGGATCAACACTCCACATGCAGCACATAGCCTTACGCACCACGGTAAGCGCCATAGAATTCTACAGATGAGACTTCAGAATTACTATCACCATCTGTCGGTATTCTCCTGTATGTGTTTAAATAAAAAAAAAAACGTAGACTTGACAAAGTAGTCCCGTAGAACAAAAATAAAACAAGTACAACTTTGTATTAAAGCACTGAGTTTAAATAAATAATCTCTTTACCGATTTGAGTGCCACAGTACCTTCCTCAGAAGCTACTTACTATAAACTAAACCTAAATACAGAACAGTTAATCAAGCTTACAAAGACAAGTGGAGACATCTGTTGACGAGACAGTTGAACTGAGTGAATTATTTTATGATATTATTTTATATTTTGGCTTCTGGGTTCAGCCGTGCGAATCACTTCTTTCCAATATTAAGACCGACATTGCAGGTGTCTTCTTCAGGTTTGATGACTTAATGATGAGAGTGGTGTATGGAGGTAGTTTAGCCGTCAGCCTAATGTACCTCCACGAGAGTCATGTCGGATAATCGTGCACGGTGGGTATGTACCAAAAAGCGTACCTCCACGAACGTCATGGTTGTCCTTGTTTGTCTGTACAGGTTTTTGAGCATGTACTAGAGGTGGAAGGCATGCTGTTTCGAGAATCAAACCGTCATCCCTGTTGATGTTGATGAGATGTCTTTTGATTTCAATGGCTTCCCTTACTAGGCGTGCATGTTTTCCTAGCGTTCGAGCCACGATTTCTGGCCATGAAAACCTAAGAAGTTATTTATTTTATATTATTTTTGTTTAGAATTTTATTTGTTCAAACCAACACGTAGCCGCCGATGCTACGCGATATATCCCCTCTCTGGCACGAATTTTCCTCTTACGAGAGGTGGAATACGCTTGTCCCAGTAGACTTGCATCCCAGAGCACACAATTTATTATGCCGTATTGATGTATTCGCAAGGCAGCTGCCTGATTCTATGCCCATTTTAGTTCGGAAAGGTTTCGCACCCATCTCAAACGGGAATGTAAAACAATGCCGAAATAATATTATTTGAAATTTGTGAGCTTTCAGATTTATTCAGGCGGAGAGGCCGTGTGTGTGTCTACCGTAATTTAATATTGTACAGTGTAAGATTGCAAATATTTCACACATTAAAATATATGCGAGCTTTCCATTTATAAGCCGGCTTTTACAATATATTAAATACTTATGTATACAATTTCAGATGCTCTCACATATATAGTAACAGTTCTCAAAGGGTGGATGTATCTGCACCGTAAGGTGCACTTTACCGGCGGTCATAGCTCAATGGTCAAAGCGTTTGCTTTGCAAGCCAAAAGTCGGGGGTTCGATCCCCGACAGAGATAAAAAAAAATATATTTTTAATCGATTTATGAGCTTTGAAATACCCCTGGATGGTGTGAATTTGATCCATCACCCGTAAAACGACAGTCAAACCCTATTAATTAAAATTGGTGGTAGATGAAAGTCGTCCCGTGAAGACCACCCGTTCTTAGTAGATTCCTGTAATAATAAAGGATGATGCGTGAATCTCGGGCTGTAGTCCATGACGTTGGCGGATCAACGCTCCGTATGCAGCGTTTGGCCATATACACCATGATAAGAATTACTCTCACCATCTGTCGGTATTCTCCTGTATGTGTTTACATAAAAAAAAACTTGAGAACATATGTGATCCCCGACAACCTCAAGGGCAGAAGTCCGTCTAAAAGAAAGGGTAGCTGTAGTATCCACTAGGCATATTTTTGGGCGTTTTATTATTTGGTTTCTTTGAAGAAATCGAGTGATAAAGCCGACGTTTCCTGTTCCGGAACCGAGGTCGCGGTCCCGAAATGACGGCATTAAATGGTGATGCCGGAATACTAGGTTCCGGCACTGAGGATAAATCCAAAGACCAGAGTTGAATTGAAAGTAATTTATTTGATAATATTCCCCTTTTTATCCCCTTAGTCTACAAAATGAGTAAGCATTTATAAAATTAATATTAATACATTAAATATCATACACCGCAAACTGCTCGATACCGTTTTGAACCTTGATCCCTTCAATTTAAATGAGTGGCAGATTATTGGGATGGTCAATACTCCGTATCGATGCGTAAGCATTCTTTATAAATATTAGTAAATTGAATTTCATACACCGCAAATTCCTCGATACTTGTTGTTTTGAACCTTGATCCTCTCAATTTACATAGAGTGGCAAAAATACCCTGTGTCGTACCCCACTGTATGATTTCACAGATTCAATCTAAGATAGAGAGTTTAATTATTATTAATTACTTTAAAGACTTTTTGGATGATAATTACAAAATAGTTATGTTCAAAATAACGTTTTGGACATTTCCTAAGCCTGGACTATTTTGTCCTTAGGGTTGGCTCAACTCATCATGTGATCTATTAAAAACGTTGATTAATTTAAACTCAATTACATCTATCGTAAATTTTTTCGAATATTTTGAATGCATAGTCAACAAATATTTACTTATTCTAACAGAACCGCAGTTCCAAGGTACATAGAATAATATAAGGTGCATAGTTTACATAAACATTCAATACATACAAAAGAGAAAAAAAAAACATAAAAGAAGAAGAAGATGACACGTGTCAAAGATAACAGAGATCTTAGAGAACAATATTATCGACAAAAAGAGGAAAAATATGTCTTTTAATAACCAATTAAAAAATATTTCAACAATAATTGAGTTATTTATTTATTTATTTAACAGAACCGCAGTTCCAAGTTACAGAGAATAATAAAGAATAAAAAACAAAGAGTATAAATAAACATTAAACATACAATACATAAAAAACTTAAAAAGAAGAAGAAGATGACACGTGTCAAAGATCGCAGAGATCTTAGAGAACAATATCAACGACAAAAGAGGAAAAAGATGTTAGAAAAGGATCGAGGTGTGCTGGTAGTTCACTTAGGAGTGCCATTGCCGTTGTACTAAATTGAGTGCTCAAAGCTCCACAAGTATTGACTGGGATCAAAAACAATGGATGGCTACGAGCACGGGTGTACTTCTACTAAAACGTTTAATGATCCTAGGATTGTGAATTGCACCGCGAAGAAGAAGGAATGAATGTTTGAGAGACAAATATGTTAAAAATAAAAAGACTACATGTCATACATTCAATTCCTTATTGTAAAATAAATTTGTCGAATCGTGTTTTCGTTACAAGCAGCAAAATAGCTCGGGTATAAATAATGACGCCAAATAAAGAAGACAGATCTCTTGCAGCCGTATGTTGCTGTCATCATCATCATCATTCAATGCGGTCAATAAGGGAGGGCACGAGAACCCTCCCTCCTCACTCTAGCCTGGCCCTCCTCTCGGAGAGAGGAAAGGCTGTATATTTTAGTCATAAAATCCAGACGCCGGGTATTAATCACAATTATTTATTCGGTTGATTACTTTGGGCTCGGGGAATCGGATGCCAACTTCTGTTTTTGCTCCATAGCCGGATGGTACTCCAAACTAGGTGCTTGAATCTATAAAGACTTGTGGATATTGGCAAGAATAATGACAGTTCATTCAATTTTACTGTCATTTTTTTGTGCCTGAACAATTGAATAAAAATTCCACACAAATATTTATTTATTTATTTTGTTTTTACATGGGTCACGTAAGATAAGTTCTATATTAGGAGACGGCAGTTTCGCCTAGCCTTTCTCCATCCTTTCCTTGTTAAGAGGTATTGAGCAGCGATAGTACTTTGCAAGTGGTCTAACCCATTTTGCTTAGGAGAGGGGGTAGGTAACAAAAGATAATAATAATTATTATGAAAATAATAATAATAATAAAATATACATTTTTTTTTCGTTCTTGTAACCCTATTTGTCTCCCTCTCTTGTAATTCCCTGAAAGACACACCTTTACTCCTCCTCCTAAGAAAAATGGGTTACACCACTTGCAAAGTACTAATGCAGCTTAGTTATCTCTCTTAATAAGGGAAGGATTGAGAAAAACGAAAGGCTACGAGTTAGTCGAAACTGCAGTCTCATAATAGAGAACTTATCTTACGTGATCCATGTAAAAACAAGGTAAATAAATAAACATTTATAATTTAAAATGGATCTCTAAGTGAATGCTGTAAGCATTGAAAAAAAAAGGTAATAAATTAAAATTAATTAATTTACATGAATGTACCTACTAAAATAAATCATGAAATACATTATACTCAAGTAATTATAGTGTGGTCACTAAGTATTAACCTGAATAATTGATAACGTTAAGGTTATTAACTGACAATCCTTGCTGCAACTTCGTGCTAATTTTATATTAGTTTTGATAAAAAAAAATACAAATATTTAGTTTGAGATAGACTCGAGAAAGTCCGAAACATGTAATCACTTAAAAATAAATCTGAATAATTGATATCTTGAATAACAGAACATGTACCAACATTTCAAGAATTTCGACTTTTATATGTGCGGATTCTAATAAATATGTTATTTAGTCAAATTTTCAGTGATCATACCAAATTTTCCTTAGTAAAATATAAATCATAACGCAAATTTATATATTAATACAAGCAGTAAAATTATAAAAAAAACATAATGAAATTTAAATATATACACATTAACATCCTCCTCTCATTAAGTTCGTTATTGAATTGCGTGGTGGCATGATAAGGAGCAGATTAACAACACAAAAACTTTTTCTGTAGCACGTTGACTTATATATTTCGATAACTTTACAAACTTCTGGCCCCGACCTACTCACAGCATTCAGGCCGGGCGAACAACAATATGACCTCACCGCTCTCGGCACACCACTGATCGCCGTGATCGGTTACACCCAGCACCCTAAATGGCGATCTACGTAACTAGTCCTCCTAACGGCATTACAAAATGACGACACATACATGTACGACAAGCGAACAAAAATAAGAGACGAAAAATTGTACGACGAGTTTTTCGGTACCAGTTAGCAAGGGCTATATAATGCTGATATCAACATATATATATACATATATTCGTAAAACGTATTTACATTCAAAAACGTCTAGACATCTTGAATGTAGATGTTTGCATGCTCGAGAATGTTCGAGATTAAATAATTTGTCAAGCGAGGGTGTGACATCACGCTGGAAGATCCCAAGGGTCCTAACCTGGCACAGGTGGTCAGCATCCTACCCCAGGTGGGCAGGGTTGATCGCCGCCCATCCCTGACCCAAGGGCGCAGAGAGGCGGCATAATTTAAACGTGCTATTTCGTGTCATATTTTTCAATTTAAATTTGTTTAATTCTTCAATAAAAAAGATAATACAAGGCGAAACATTATTCTTCTTTTTCTTCGTGTCAGCGATGTCAAATTATTTTTGCTCAGTATCTAGCAATCGTTGTTGCCTAGCATTAGGTCCTGAGACGTGCAGCTTGTTGAGCACATGGAGCAGGATCTTAGGTGTGATTCGGTCTGCAGGTCTCCGCAGTCGCACAATAATGACGTTCCCTGCCGATTTCATTGATTCCCCACCACTCGAGGTTCTCCTTTGTTCTACAAACTCAGTTCTTAATCTGTTCAGGGATTTCCAGGTCCACCAGTCAAGGTTCTTGCCAGTTGGGAGGAATTCCTTTGCAGTAATGAAATCCTCTGATCAGACTTGTTGCCAGAGATGGAGTCTCTTATTTTCAGGGCTGGTTTGAGAAGTTGTGTGCATCTCGGAAAGCTGCTTCGTGATTTCAGTCTGGGTATCTGATTATACAAGCAGTGGGATAGTTGGTTGATTGCCTTGTTTTTAGTAATTAAATATAGGTACTGATATCAGCTTTACCATTGCAGACTAGTGCCGAAAAGCTGCAATATCCAATCATTCGTCTCTTATTTTTGTTCGCTCGTCTGACACGTATATATAGAAATTTTAGTAATATAAGACAAAACGTTGGTGGTTCATTGATATGTTTGGCAAGTGCTTTTGCGAATAAGACCAGTGTCATGCCAAATGAATAATTATTGATTTGGTTAATTTGCGCATTTATTTATGCATTTCCCACAAATCATTGCTTAAGTTTTTCCGGACTGCAACTCACAAATGCTAATTATAAGCACCAAACACTTATATAACCCTTTCATTACGGCTCGGTGGAATACAAATTAAGCTGTCAGTTATAAAACTAGTATTTTAAGCATGTCAACGATAGGGAAATCTTACACGGCATATATCGGCTACCGATGCGAAAGGGTTAAATAGTATTTTAGAGGTGGTATACTTGATTCTTTTTCCAGGCGGAACGAATCCTCGCTACGCCACTGTCTTGACCCCAAATAGTCCCTTTTGAAACGCTCTCGGATGATTTGAACCGACTAAGGCAACGGTCACACCTAATTGAAAATTATATGATTCATTTATGACAATGACACACCGTATGTACTTGTAAATTGAAAGTAAAGATTACTTTAATACTACAAAAGGAATTAATCTACTCCTACGAGGTGCCACTAACAATGAGGTTCTCAGCATAATCAAGGAAGATAGGCACCTAGTATGAACCAACTCAGAGAGGCAAACCCGATGTATCGGTCTCATCATGCGCCACGATGGTCTTCTTCATGACTGAAAGGGATGGTTGAGGGTAGAAACTGTAGAGGGTGCCCTAGACGGGAGTATTTGCAGCAAGTGTTCGAAGACATGAGTTGAAGCTCTTATGCTGAGCTGAAGAGGACTGCAGAGTAGAGATCGAGATGCATGATTTTGTTGCTGCAAACCAATCCACTGGATTGATACTACGAAGAAGATGAAATTGTCTTAAAACAGAATCTACTATATGCCAAAATAATAGAAGAATTATGAACTTACAATTGATTCACATAAAATATTATTAAATACTACTCCTGTAAAGTGTTCTAAAACTACTACTGATATTTACACGAATGAAAAGATTCCTGAATTTCACGTAGCCACAGAGTGGCCGGAATTTACAAATAAATTAGAGTGAATTTACAGTGAAATTATATTTCACGATTTCACGTTTACGTAATTTCGCGAACTCGTCCGAGGAAACCTCTCGGCCGCAAAAGCGGTTAATCGTACCGCACTTCAGTTCGTTGCAGCTCCATCAACATAACTAAATACCTACGACAACATTTAATAATACTGAATATTCATCAGGTTAATTTTTGCATACTATGATTTCATAGAAGCACTTTTTATGCGTTTAGTAGTACAAAAGTTCGAGTTATTTTTTATGTAAACACATACAGGAGAATACCGGCAGATGGTGATAGTAATTGTGAAGTCTCATATGTGGAATTCTATGACGCTTACCATGCTGCATATGGCTAAGCGCCGAATCTGGAGTGTTGATCAGCCAACGTCCATAGACTACAGCCCGAGATTCACGCATTATCCTCAATTATTACAGGAATTTACAATGAATGGGTGGTCTTCACGGGACGACATTCGTCTAACGCAAATTTTGATTAATAGGCTATGACTGGCATTATAAGTGTGAGGGATCAATTCACACCAACCGGGGTATTTTAGAGCTCAGAAATGGTTTTTTTTTTTTTTAATCTCCATCGGGGATTGAACCCACGAACTTTGGCTTGCAAAGCAAACGCTTTGACCATTGAACTACACCCGTTGGCAAAGTCATGAATGTTTTTGATATTATAAATGCAATTTTTAGAGAGTAGAACATATTTTTAATGTAGCGACATTTTTCAATACCTACAGAAGGTAATTGATAAGTTTTGATATCCTCCTCTCTTATTCGATATCGATTTACTGGATGACGGATGCAGGATCAGGTTCACAATACAAAAACTTTGTTTCACATATTATCACGGTTTATTTGTCATATTATCACGCCCTAACGATCGCGAGTCCAACTCCAACTCCAACTGTCAACTCACGGCGCGCCCTGACATCTCGGCGGTGCCAACCGTCGCTGCAGAAAAAAGCGAATTCAAGATGACACTGGTACCAACAGGAAATGGGCCAACTGTCACAAATATTTTTGGCGTATGCAAACACAGTTTGATATTATTCAATTAAAACTAACATTTGATGTGCATGTCAGGCGAGCGAACAAAAATAAGAGACAAAAGATCGTTTTTTGAGGCTTTACTGCATCAGTCTAAAGGAGCTATATTAAGCTGATATCAGTTTTATCTGTTGATTCTAGGAACGCCATCGGGTATTTACTACACGTAGAATGCTCTCAGTGAAGCTACTAGAAATGTCACTAATGCCTGTATATTCTTCCCATGAACGTTCACCGCAAATTGCCGCCACTTTATTACCACTGTTCTTTTAGCTGCCATTGTCCGTTCCTCGTTTTAGAACATATCTGCACCTGAAGGTCCACCTGTAAATATATATGGTTTCCGACAATCTCCAGAGTAGTAGCCCGAGTGCTTGAAGAGGATGCAGTTGTAGTTTCCATTTCATATTTTTGGGTGATTTATTAATTGGATTTTTAAGAAAATCGAATGATTAGCCCGAAGCTCTCGTGGCGTGGACGATTTTGTCCTAAGAGGTGGATTTATCTGAGATTACTCAATAGTTAAGAACCCTTTTACCTACAACAGACTGGGCATATCTGAAGAGAATGATAAGAAAATGAGGAGTCTACACCCAAAATCAGTACATGACGTGTTGGTCGACCTCTTGCCTGTTGAACTGTATATATTTTAAGCATAGAAAGAAGGTCTATATATGAAGGTAATATGACCGAGAGATGGATATTTTTGAGAGATATTTAAACCTGATAGGGATAATGTGAATAAATATGTATGCTAAATCGTGTAGGAGAGATGTAATAATATTTTTGGTCGCACGGTTTTTAAATCTGTAAAATGCCCGAAATCATTAAATCCCCATTTGAATACTCCGCACAGAAAATAACAAAAAAAAAAAACGCAATATCCGTTAACGCCAAATTGGAAACTTCGTGATGACAAAACGATTTTCAAATCGGATAAAATTCGTATTCAATTGGTTGGATCGATCTATTATCAATTTTCCCCAGACAAAGTAAACCTTTCTTCTTTTATAGCATCGCAATTAGTTAGAGTCTGGTTAACTACCGCTGGGCTTCAACTGCAGATGCGACTAATGCCATTTTCATCTACATACTAACGACAATGCAATTTTCATCCACGCTTTTCTTCTCAGTTCCAAAGTATATTAGCATATTTTACACTTGCAGTCGCAGCGAACTGAAATTCTTGCGTAAATTATTTGCGTCTTCTTGGTTGTTTTAATATGTCTTCTGGATAAATAAAATGTTATTATTTTAGTTCGCTGAACTATGAATTTTGTAATAAAACAATTCGTCTGCTAAAAAGCTCATATAAATTTATTTTAACCCTTTTGCATCTTTGTCGGCGTAAGTCGTCATAAGATTCCCCGACCGTTGACATCGTTTGACGTGATATATAGTTTTGATACTTTCTTAGAATAGTTTTTTATTCATCATCTGATAGCTAAAGGATACAGGAACCAATGTGATATACGAAAATAGACCAGATAAGTACATTTATGCTTCAAATACTAGTTTTATAATTGACAGTATAATTTGTATTCAAACTGAGCTGTAATGAAAGTTTAAGATTTGTGATAGGTTTGGCAGCACAAGCAGTAACGTTTGAAGAAGTTGAGGACATCCTAAGCCAGGGACTCAACGAGATGTCCCATTACTACGAAACCAACCATCTCAAACCTAACCCATCAAAGACACAAGTCTGTTGTTTCCACCTTAGAAACAGGGAAGCTAACAGAAAGCTTCGTGTCACGTGGGAAGGTAGAGTACTGGAACATAGCGACCATCCAAAATACCTCGGAGTCACTCTAGATCGCACCATCACCTTCAGGCGTCATTGCAGCAACACCAAACAGAAAGTTGCAACAAGGAACAACCTCATCCGCAAACTGACCAACACTCACTGGGGAGCCCAACCACCCCTTCTTCGTACTTCAGCTTTAGCACTTTGTTTCTCAGCCGGAGAATATGCGGCACCAGTGTGGGGTCGATCAGCCCACTGTAACCAAGTGGATACTGCCCTGAATGATGCATGCAGAGTCGTCACAGGCTGCCTCAAACCAACACCCATTTCTAAACTATACCCCTTGGCTGGTATCGCACCACCGAACATAAGACGCAAAGTCATATGCGCCGAAGAAATGCGTAAGGCAATCAACAACCGTCCCACTGCTTGTATAATCAGATACCCCCAACACCAAGATTGAAGTCTCGAAGCAGCTTTCTGAAATCCACACAACCTCTCACATCCGGCCCTGAAAATGAGAGACTCCAACTCTGGCAACAAATCGCACCAGAGGATTTCATTACTCCAAAGGAGGGCCTCCCAACTGGCAAGAGCCTTGACTGGCCGACCTGGAAATCCCTAAACAGATTAAGAACTGGAGTTGGTAGAACAAAGGACAACCTCGAGCGGTGGGGAATGCTTCGGCAGGGAGAGACACTATTGTGCGACTGTGGAGACCTGCAGACCGCCTCACACCTACGATGCTGCTCCATGTGCCCAACAAGTTGCACATCTCAGAACCTAATGCTGGGCAACACACGAGCTATCGATGTTGCCAGATATTGGGAAAAAATAATTTGACGTCGCTGACACGAAGAAGAAGAAGATTTGTGAGATAGAATATGTTTTTTTTAAATAGAAAATATATAAGCACATAAATAGAGAATACCGATAGGTGGTGATAGTGATTCTGAAGTCTTATGTGGAGTTCTATGACGCTAACCATGCTGCATATGGCTAAGCGCTGCATGTGGAGTGTTTAACCGCCGACGTCATAGACTACAGCCCGAGATTCCCGCATCATACTTATTATTACAGGAATTCACCATCGCTTACCACCAATTTTGATTAACAGGCTATGAGTGGCATTTTACGGGTGAGGGATCAAATTCACACCAACCGGAGGTATTTAAGAGCTCAGAAATGTTGTTTTTGATATTGTCCATATGAAAATAATTTTTATTTTTATATTCTTTAACGCTTTAAGTAAATAATAAAATTATTTAATTGATGTTTACAAATTCCATTACCCTGCTCCTGATGGCTGACGAGTTTGGCAAAGTTGTCTGAAGTTGTCTGAAGTTGTCTGAAGTTCTCCAAAGTTTAATCCACTGAGAAGAGTGAGAATGATGATCAGAACCATATTATTGAACAGTTTTGACATTAAAGATTGTAATTCCAAGACATTTGGAACTTCTTTTAGCAAAATAATTGATTTCCGTGTAATTGCAGCTAAGAAATTAACAAAATAATAATAAAGCAATACAGATGATAAAACTTATTCAATAGCAATATTTTTATAAAGGAATTATTGTTGTATTATTCAGATAATATCAATCAAAACCACGAAGTGTATGAAAGACTTGTTATTGACATTAATTTTAAAAATTAAATGGAAAAATTACTACCGTCTTAGGTTTTCACGGCCAGATTTGATATTGTGGCTTTGGTGTCTAGCCATGTATGGCTAATTTCTTCTAACCAATATTTCGACCGCCATTGTAGGGGTCTTCTTCAGGATTGGTGACTTAGTAATGGAATTGCGGTAGAAATATTGGTAAGAAGTAATTTGCCACACACGGCTAAACCCAAAAGCCACAAAATCAGAAAACATTACTAATACCACCTTTCAACATGGATCGTGGGGAGCATGAAAAGAACCTCCACGCGGTGCCCCCTGGAAACGGAATTTCGGACTTCCTCTTCCGGCCAATCTTTTCAACCCAGCGACAGCATACACGTCGCCGACACGAAGAAGAAGAAGAAGAACATGTATCACACTAAGCAATGTTTTTCACATGAAAGATTCATTCTCCACGTGTACAAGCTGATGAAGATTTCATTGGATACGAAACCGCGGTATTCCAGCTAGTAAATGAACAGTGCTCATTGTGATCTATTTTATCATCATCATCACAATTATACTATGTTCGCTCCCTTACTAAAGCATATAACAGTCATGAACTATCGCCACAAAGCTCTGTTAGCCGCTATAGTCTTCGCCGCATCTACGTCAGCTCCACCGAGTACATTTTGTTAATTGTTCTCGATGGCCTTTCTGGCGCTTGAAAAAAGGCAACTATATATTTTGATCTCCTGTGACATTCTTAGAATATGTCCCAGCCAGGTCCACCTTCGCCTCTTGATTGAATGTTCTTCCTCACAAAGTCAATGCATCCTACCCCCAGTATTCTACTCAGACACCTGCTCTCAAATACCATTACACGGCTGCATTAGCTTTTTGTGAGATGCCAAGATTTATGATGTATTTCAAGTAAGTTTATATAAGATCTAACCACTTTGAGCTGTTTACAAATCGACGGGTATCTCAAGCACTGAATATTATGACGTGTAAAAAGAATAATAATTTAAATTAAAATTTACCGGCATTTTTCGCTGACAGTGTTATATGATTATATTTATGATAAAACAATGCATATAATTATTTATTAATTTATTATAAAATGTATATTTCTGGACTTTGCTCTCCGTAAGACTGACAATTTGTCATATTTTGTATACCGATAAATTTTAAAGGGAGTTTGGCCTCAAATTGTTGTTTAATGTGTTGATGTCGTTTTCAATTTAGTACACTGTAGTTGTTGTGAAGCTGGCGCTAATAAGGAGTACGATAATAATCAATACGGGGTTGAATCCCGGCTGTAATGTATTCATTTTGAATTAACATCTTGCCCGTGTTCGCGATAAATTGAATTTGAGTCGGCTCTCGTCGGCCATTATCGCGCGCTTCCCGGGCTCGCCACTAGAGGCGCTGCAGCGGCCGTACATTGTTAATTTCAATCATCAAATTTACAGAGACAGACGAAGGCAAATAATTTAAATGTCACTTCAATTTAATATTCTCTGTCGTATTTTCTATAAACATGTTGACTCAACAAATCCCGCGCTTTATTATCGTTAAAAATTACAAGCATAGAAAACGCTTGTTTTTGACAAAACAGCCATCTTGAAAATGAAATTTGAATTAACGGCGCGCGCTTTGTTGTTCGAATTTGGAATTTTCTTGAATTGTTTGTCACTTAAACATTATTGTTTTTGCCTCTTGGATAAATCATTATTAATCATGTTTTACATTAAACAATTTACGAGTTGAAACGATTCTCTAAAATAAATACAAAATATACTAATTTTTCATCGATAATTTTTCGCTTTTTGGAAAGTACATTTAAGAACAATTACAACACAAAAATGTGGAAACAAAGAATTATTTATTTTTCATGGAATATTATACCGATCCTTTCTTTGACGATTCAGATGATTTTTTTTGTAATAGTTTTTATTTATTATAAGTAACATATGCAATTTAAAAAAATTAAATAATGATTATATAGACATCAACATTTATATAGCCCTTGATATATAATGTAAAGTTATCGAAATATATATGTCAATGTGCTTCAGAAAAAATCTTTGTGTTGTGAACATGCCCCTCATCTTGCCCCCACGCGACGAAGTAACACCTTTTAAAAAGAGGAGGATGTTAATATATACATATTTTATATAAATTAGCAAATATTTATTCATTAATTTCTCCCGAGAAACATGAAATATTTCAGTAACGAAATTACAGCTGCGTAGTAATTTTCAAACAATAAAAAAAATATTAAAAAACGCCCAAATATGCATCTACCCAATGTCCTTCTAGTCAAACCTCCAGGCTCTCATCCTGGAGGCATCACCATACCATGTACTCTCCCCTAAATGTGGCATATGGCATTCACGAACTGCCACCACAAAGATCTGTTACCAGCCAAAGTCTTCGCCTCATCCCAAGTCAGCTTCGCCTTCCGCAGCTCCGCAGGTACATTCTATGTATAAAAACGATGGCCTTCTAGGACGACGCGAACCCGGGGGCTTAAAAAAATTGCAGTTATGGTTATATACACTCATACTGCGGCATTCTCAATACATGCCTAAACCAGGTCTTCCTTCATCTCTTGATCGACTGCGGTAATTTCATTATACGGCTGCATTAACTCTTGGTGAGATGTTATAAATAATAATAGGGGCGTTACAGGTGCTGTAGAGTCGACACTTTGTTTTGATCGAGTAGAGATGCGAGTCCCAGATATTTCTCATAAAGTTGAAGAACGCTCCCGAGTTCCCAAGGCGGGAAGTGAGCTCTTTCTGTAGGCCACCGTTCTCAGTAACCTGTACGCCGAGATATCTGAAACTCTCGACCCTTTTAATGGTTCAACCCGCACTGGTCAGTATCAGCCAGGTCCACCTTCGTCTCTTGACTGACTGTATTATATAAAGCTGCTTTGTCCGCTCTTTCACCTTGCCATTCCTCACAAAGTTAAACCATCGTATACTAGGCAGCAATGTCAAAAATATGCATTGTTTATTCTCGGAGGAGATTTGGATAGAGATGATTTGAGGCGAGGCAATGATATTTATCATCATCAGCCTGTGTCCGTCCTCTGTTGAACGTAGGCCTCCCGCATGAGTCTCCATCCTCTTCGATCCTCTGCCTTCCGCATCCAGGTCACTCCCGCCCGTAAGCTATATAATATGGCAAACATACGTTTTTACAAAGGAGAGATAGAGAGAGAATAAGGAAGAAAAATAGAAGACAATGATTAGCAAAATAAACATTAAAATTTCCAGTTCATTTGCGAAACAAAGTTGATAAACGTGTTTCGGGTATGAGCAGCTCGCTAGTGTTATACTAAGAGGGATGGGAAAACGTGTAACGGCCATGTTTGATTTACTAACGAGAAGCAAGATGGCAGACAGAAGCAAAAATCGAAAAATTTAAATAATAACTGTTTAACTCCACATTCTGTCTAAATCTATACACGTATTTGATGTTCTTATGTCAAAAATACCATCGTAGTACTTTATTCTAGTCTTCTCTTTTATGATTTTTGGAATTTAATGGTACTTATCTTTGAAATTTATATTTTTAAAATTCACTTTGAGATCCATTTTGATATTAAGTATATAAGAAATCCATACCTTGTTTTAAAATGGATCACACTGAGCACTGTTTCACTTGAAGAAAGGCTGCAATTTCGCGATCTATGAAAGCTTCATCAGTTCCAATGTGCATAAACGTACTGACGTGTAAATGACTATTTATTTATAAAGAAAGAGTTTCACTACAGAGTATGTTTGTATTTTTTTGGAGAAAACCTAAAAAAACGCCATTTTTTTACAGTTTTTCCAATTTTTTAGGAGCGCCCACCAGATTTGAAGTGGTAAAATTTAAATTCGGATTCAGCACCTGAAAAAAAAGCAAATCGATACCCAAAATTATTTTTTTATTTGTTTCCCAAAACAGTTTATTTTTATACAAAATGCTTGGAAAAATATTAGAGCGAAGGTCCTCAGATGGTGAATGTTCGTTTCCTGCAGTCATCTGAAGAGTTGTGGTTGAATAAAATAACCGATAGCTAGAATTCTGAACCCTTTCGCATCGGTTGTCGATATATGCCGTCAAAGATTCCCTGACTGTTGAGATCGGTTAACCTGATATATCGTTTTGCTACTTTCAGTACTCATTGTGCACCTACGGTAGGAAATTAGAAGTGTAGTCATTTCATGTATCAACCTACATGTATTATTTACAGGAATCTGTAAAGCATGTAAATAAATATCGTTAGGTTTCGTCACCGGAGCGATTTTTCTGTAAACCACATGTGTCAATGCCACCACATGTATGGAGTTATATAATGAACGTTTGTTAAATACAATAGTTTTTTATGCATCATCTGATAGCTAACGGATAGAAGAACCAATGTGATATATTAAAATAAGTACATTTATGTTTCAAATACTAGTTTTAAGCAAAAAAAATGGTTTTGAAGAACTCACGCCGTATTGACAGTATAACTTGTATTCTACCGAGCCGTAACGAAAGGGTTAAGCAAAAATTGCTTGCGTGTTAGTAATGGAATTGAAAGTATACACATTTTTTAAATATTATTTGAATTGAAGCAAGAAACGGCGTATGCCCGTACAAAATCTAATTATTTATTAAATTGATATATTTATATTCTAGTTAAGGCTAAGATTTCTAGTTGAAGTAAAAAAGGTACACATTTATAAACTCTTTTAGATCTTTTGAGTTGTTTATACTATAATTTACTCGCTTTGCACCAGCATCACACCAGACGACAGTTGAGTCTCCTTGATGATGCTGTCGTTCAGATTATGATCAGTTAGCTACTTAAAAGTTCAGTGGGAGTCCCATATAAATAGTTGTCGCCACTGCGCATTAGTGTTAAAAATACCCACGAAAGAGATTACAATCGTTTTCACGGTTTGAAAGGAGATGGAGGTGGTAGATAGATTTTTTTAACGAAAATACGAGCGAAAATGGTTAATGCGTGGAAATTTTAGTGGCCACAAAGTCTGCATGTTTGATAGGGATGAAGAAATTTCTTCGAATTGAATCGAAAAGGACTTTTCTTTCTTACAAAAAGAACTGACAGTCTCAGAGAATGTGCTCTGAGGTCTGGAAAGGGGTGTCACAGTAGCAACTAGGGTTCGAAACTAATTTAAATTAATATAATCTATCGATCTATGCTTGGAGTGTCTCTAAAAAAAAGAATCTGAAACGAGGATATACGCAGAAGAACACAAGTAGTGGAGGCTACCCAATGAATAGGTACACTCAAGTGGTAATGGGCAGAACATATCTGTCGAAGAGACGAAAGTTGATGGGGAAGAAAAGTATTCTATTAATTGGAGTGGCGCCGAAGAATTGGCAAAACGAAGCATTTGCCGACCACCTGTAAGATGGACTGACAACATAAGAAGATTATCGGAAGTGGCCTGGATGCGGAAAGCAGAGGATCAAAAAAGATGGAGACTTATGCGGGAGGCTTACGTTTAACAGTGGACAGATACAGGCTGATGATGATGAATCTATATGAGCGTTGTTAATACCATAAGAATTCATCGTAACGTATACAACGTGTTTCATGTAAATTCGAAATAATGGTGTTCGAAATTTCATAGGTGAGTAAATATTCGGCTATATCTTGGTAAAATGTAAAAATTCAGAGGTGCAAATCGTTATTTGCCGAGTTTTATTTTATCATCCGGCTTGCTTTTGTTTTCCACGCTTCTGAACAGTAATAATTATTCTGAAAATGCGCGCTGCTGCGTCGACATTTTTGAATCTTTCTGTAAATACCCACCATATTTTATGTGGATACAATATTATGCCATGTCATGTTTTATTTGTAAGTATTCGTTTTATTAAAGGTACAAATATTTCGATGATTTGTAAACATTTGTGTGTTGCACACTTATTTATTTATTTATTTATATACAGAATCGAAATTCCATTTTTTTTACAAATATTTAGAAACATAGATTATACATAAATATACAATAAATGGAGAAAATAATAAAAAATAAAAATAACACAAAAGAATAAGAAGATGACACGTGTCGAAGATCACAGAGATCAAGTAGAACAATACCATCGACAAAAGAGGAAAAGGATGTAAGAAAAGGATCTAGGTGTGCTGGTAGGCCATTTAGGAGCGACATTGCCGTTTTACCAAATATTTCATTTATATCAGAGTGCGATAGACAGTTATTTTATTACAGTAATAACATTATTGTATTGATTTTTAAAATTAAGTGTTACCTTTTATATTTTCATTTGCCTGCGGGTAAAGCTCAGCGGTTAAAGCGCTTGATTGCTAAACTGAATGTCGTGGGTTTGATCCCCGATAGAGATTAAAAATATATTTTTTAATCGTTTTCCGAGCTCTGAAATACCCCTGTTTGTGTGAATTTGATCCCCCCGTAAAATGCCTGTCATAGCCTATTAATCAAAATGGGTGGTAGGTGAATGTCGTCCCGTAAAGTCCACTCATTCATAGTAAATTCCTGTAATTATAAAGATGATGCGTGAATGTCGGGCTGTAGCATATGACGTTAGCGGATCAACACTCTACATGCAGCGCTTATCCATGTGTAGCATGATAAGTGTTACATAGTATACAGATGAGACTTTAGTATAACTATCACCATTTGTCGCCATTCTCCTGTATGTATTTATATAAAAAAATCACATGGTAGATGTTTTTGAATATATGAAATATATAACAAAATATATATACTGGAAAATATATACATATTTAATTCTCTGAAAGATGAAAGGTTTTCAATCCCCAACGTTCTTAAAAAATATATATTTCAATGTAATTATGAACACAACGTACTCTCTTTAAGAATTCTATTATTTTCTAGTCTATATAACACCTGTATTGCACATATATTTCTATACTGCTGAAAATCCTGCAAATTAAAGCAAATTGACTTTTATAATGGGATGTAAACTAGTGTTTCCGTAGAATACTGAAGTACAATGGTTTGACTTTGTAAGGGATAGCAAAGTAAGGAAGAAGACATGCCAACTATCGACGCTAGAGTCGATTAAAGATAAAGGTGTATCAATAAACTACACCTGCCTCTTTTCCAGGCCTTCACTTTATTGTCGTCATGAAAGGCCGTCGGGAAATATAAATGGTACGCCATCTAACGTTTCTTTTTCAACTAGTGCTTATTTCGTGAATGGTAACACTTAGGTCACGTCTGATTTGACAGATGATTAGTTTTATCCTTTCGCTAAATGAATATGGTTGTGTATACGCTTGAACAACGCTGAGAAATATTGCGACATTACTTTAAAAATCAGGCCATTTTTCTTCGAAAATGAGCAAGGAGTAGCCGTTTTTATTCACAAAAATTAAAGAGGAGGGTATTGGCAACATTTGATTTCAACAGGACGGCGCTACGTGCCACACAGCCGAAGCTACACTCGATGTCTTGCGCCCCATTTTCAAAAAAAAAAAGTTATTTGGCGGACCCTTTACATAAAATGCACTAGGGTTATCTCCGGGAGGCAAAGCTCACATGGAATAAGGTAATTGTAATGTTAATACAATAACAATTGACAGACCTTTGTGACGAATATATAGTTCAAATAAAAAGTATAAAAAACAATAAGGATCACATTCCGCTCTTTTGATTCATATTTTTTTATTTAACTTGCTTAAGAAATGCCACGAGTTAACTTGTCGCCAATTTTCGCTGCTTGCATGCGACAGGTAAATTTTAAATTTTAGTAATTCTTAAAATTATGTTACTCCTTTACAGTTGCGTTATTCGGTTTCAATCAAATTTCATATTATAGCGAAATGTTTATTTCATGTTTATTTTATGTTTATTTTATAACATTATAGTATTAAAAGTTATTATATCATGAAGAATAAGCGCATTGAATTGAGTATCAAAATTATTACGAGTATACATAATAGGATTTGGTCGGTACAGCAATGTTCTGTTTTCCTAGTGTCATGTCAATAAAGGTTATTTCTATATCAACACGATATTTGAATACAAAATGGATAAAATGAGTAAAAAGTACAAAATTATACTTTTAGCATATATATTTTTAAATTAGCTTTTAATTTAATGCAGGAAAAAAATTAAGACAAAAAGTTAAATCTTCTTCGTAGTATCAATCCAGTGGATTGGTTTGCAGCAACAAAATTTTGCATCTCGCTCATCTCGATGATATATTTTTTCACTTGAAATTTAATGTGCAATAAAATTCGAGCTTATGTAAAAAAAGAGAAAAAACAGTATATATACAATGATTAAGAGCTTTCATAAATTTGAAGTGCGCTTTTAATTTTAGTCTAACTTTTTTGGATTGATTGGAAACAGAACTGCATTAAATTTCGTAGTGAATTTAATAAAGAGTCTATTTAGAAAATGTATAGGGTCCGCCATCTAACGTTTTTTTTTAACTAGTGCTTATTTCGTGAATGGTAACACTTAGCTCATGTCTGATTTGACAGATAATTAGTTTTATCCTTCCGCTAAACGAATATTGTTGTGTATTCGCTTGAACAACGCTGGAAATTATTGCGACATTACTTTGAAAATCATGGTAATGTTGCAGAATGTGTGCGAAAATTGCGTACGGATTTTGGAAGAAGAGAATCACCGTCAGCTCTGTATGTATGTTATCTTGTGAAAAAAGTGAAAGAAACTGGCATCTTCATTGATAAACCAAAGCGTGAAAAGCCAAAAACAGTGCGTACACCCGAGAATATTGCTGCTGTGGAAG